>JAXQQM020066853.1:0-69184 GCA_034641835.2 Pinus albicaulis | reverse complement strand
AGGTGTTGGTATTAGAGAGAGTATATACATCATACTATTAAGAAGTATGAAGACATTCTTATGTCTTTGTCCGTACGTGTGGATGTGGATATCCAATAGGTTGAGGTATTGTGCAGGGAGTTTTTGGCAGGAAAATTCTATGGGAGAAGATTCAATGCCCATTTTCTCACTACTTGGGTAGAGTCTAAGGTGTGTCCTCTATTAAAAATCCTTATAACTATAAAAAAATTATCCAAAGGATGGGTGCATCTTATTTTATGACCCGAAGAGGATTCTAAATACATTTTGGGAAGGGTTTAGAAAATTTTCTCTCCACATGTTGTTTTCAAACCTTGATCTATGCTCTTTGATGATAGGAATGGGAAGACTAACATTATTCTTCTATGGGTTAGAATCGTGAGTCTTCTTACAAACTATTAGCATGAAATAAAATTTTGATATATCAGAAGCCTTCTCGGGATTTATCTAGAGCATGATTCATGATATCTCATCTCCAATGATATGTCCATGGCACAAATTATAATTTGTGTATATATTCGTGGTGGATTGTATGGAGCGATTGATATGGGTCTTGAGGCTAATCCTCTAGAATTGGATTATAAGGGAATTTCATATAGATCTAGGAGGTTTCATAAACATTGAAAACTTAGAAAATATTTTGTGAGTCCCTTGCATAAAAAGGCGAATAGAACAAAGGTCTCACCTCCGGTTAGTGGAACTGAATAGGGGGGATAATATCATGACCTAATGGTTAATGCTTCCATTTTGAGTTTTCATGGTCAGGAAGACACTAGATAAGTAGCTCTAGAGAAGGAATTCGTCTCAAGGACTGATGCTCAACCTTCAATAGAAATAGCTTGAAGGGTTGTAAAGGTGCCTCTTCAATTCCACCTCCTTTCTCAGATCGGTTTTTAAATGACAAAATTTTAATTTTTTTGTTGCATAATACATAGTCATTACTCTTATGGAATCTAAGGGCTTAGATGTAGTCTCATGTTGTATCGCTTCTTATATTTCCTCCTCCCTACACAGTTACAACTACATGTCCTTTCCTAAATTCTTAGGGTGATTTTTCCCTCTGTCATCCTCTTTTTACTTTTGTATATACGATATATAGGAGTAAAAATTTGTCTTATATAATGTGTATTCTTGGTTAGTGGTTCCTTGAAAGGGAGGCCTTTTCTGATGCTTTAGATTTATTGCCCTATCCCATGTGAAAGGTAAAATATAGGGAAGAAAATGTTTCATTTACTAAGCTAAGGAGAAAGCCCATGTAGGTCATCTTATTAGTAAACAACAGTCAAGCAGAGGGGCCCTTAGAGCTAGCCCAACTTCTATGGGATCTCCAAAATGAAAATCATGTCCTGTAATTTTTAGGGCATTCCTTATCCCTCTAAAAGACAAGATCCGAGGAGAATCATTGAAGTAAATGACCCGAATATAATATTTCTACAAGAACCCCATGGTAGCAGTATTCAAACAACACTGTGTGTTGGAACCTTTCTAAAGGGTTGGGATATTTTGGTCATCAATGTAGGTTAGTTGTAGGTTGGACACCCCATCAAATTCTTGTTTTAAATATATAGTGCGTGGAGTCAGTCATGGGGGTTAAGGTCTACATGTGGGTTCTATCTTAATCTCTCATTGATTAACATTTGCATGGTCAATCCCAAACCAAATATACTTTTGGGACAATCTTCTCAATATATCTCTCCTTGGATAGCATAATGGCTTATCATTGGGAATTGATTTGAATTTCTCTTTGGGACCCTTAGAATCATGAGGCCCTCGTGATAGGTTGGATGTTCTAGCATGTTTCTTCAGCAACAGGCTAACCTACAATATGCTAGTGGATATGGAGCTAGTTTAATTATCTCCTACCCAGAGAAATTGTTGGATAGGTGAAGAAAGTCTTGCAAAGAGAATTGATAGATTATTCCTCGATAAACGTCTTTTAGACTCTCTTACCCTCATCAAATAATGGAATGGAGAGGGATGCACATTTCAAATCACTCTACATCCTCTTACATATAAAATGGATCCTAGGGAAACCTACCATCCCTTTTAATATCGACATGGGATGGATAAATGATGAGGAATTCTCAGCAACGGTTAAGTTTTACTCGTTTCCTTATTCCTTCCTTTTGAATGCGTCAACAACTTCCAAATTTGTATCGAATAAATGAGAAAAATGGAGTAAAAACATTGGAGGTCCATTAGTTGGAGGAGAGAAAAAGGGAGGTCCTAATTGTTTAACCCTGAGGGGGAAGGGCTCTCCACCCAATATTCGTGAGATAGGTAGAAACCTTGAAAAAGGTCAACAACTTCCAAATTTGTATCGAATAAATGAGAAAAATGGAGTAAAAACATTGGAGGTCCATTAGTTGGAGGAGAGAAAAAGGGAGGTCCTAATTGTTTAACCCTGAGGGGGAAGGGCTCTCCACCCAATATTCGTGAGATAGGTAGAAACCTTGAAAAAGGGAAACTCGACCTTATTAAAACAATAGAGGAGGAATAGAACATAAAAAGAAGAACCATTTAGTTTAAAAAGTAGAGATGAATATAAAATATTTTTCTAGACCTTTATTTAAAAGTGGAAATGAAAATAAATTTATTTAATTATTTGTATTTTAGAAAACAAAAAAAAATTATGATTTTGTGTGTTATTAAAAATTTGTTTTGAAATTATTTAGCTGAATTCTAAAATTTAATTATGAGTTTATTTTTGGGAGATAATCTTTCGAAATCTTCTATTCTTTTTGTTTATATGTACACTTTTTTTTTTAGACAATTACTAGTATAAATTAAATCACTAAAACCTTAAATTTAGAACCTGCTTGATTATGATTTTATTTACAACTAAGCTTGTAACCGGCAGTAAGTAAAAGATATGTACTGGAACCCCAAGCAAATGGAAGTCGTTGTTGTCCAAAATTGTAAATTACAGTTAGGGGGAAACCGCCCACAAAGAAAACGGCTGATTTTGGGTAACGCGCCACGTGTCACCCTTTTTTTCTACATAAATATGAAGAAATGAGGAACCTTCGCATTCAGGATTTGATTGTTCTGGTTAGTTGGAGATATGGCAGCAGCAGCAAAATCAAAATGTATTGGTCTGCTTCTTCTGGCAATGGTTGTGGGGGGCACCCATGGCCAGACAGTGCCCACCACGGTTAACATTGATGAACGTGTGAAGGAGAAATTCGACGACGAGGTGGGAGACGCAGCGGTGATATTGGAGCTCGCCTCTATATTCGTGTGGGTTGGCTTCGCCCAAGTGTGGCCCACTGGGACGAAGGACGTGCGCGACATAGTTCTGAATGTGGAAAACATCGACTCCGTTACCTTAGTGAGAGGCAACGTAATCTTCTTGGACTCTGATTACATTGACAGCTATGAGGGTGATCTGAAGAAAGAGGTCACGGGGATTCTGTACCAGGCGGTGACGGACATCTGGCAGTGGGACGCCAACGGCGCTGCGCCCAAGTGGTGGCGCGAAGGCGTTTCAAATTATATCCGCTTAATTGCCGGCTACGCCCCCGCTAACTTTGCTCAGCCAGGTAGCGGCGATAGTTGGGAACAGGGAGGCGATGTGACTGCCAGGTTTATCCAGTACGTGAACACCATTACCCCTGGTTTCGTTGGCCTGGTCAATGCCAAAATAAAAACTTCATGGGACATCGGATACTTCAAGGATATCACTGGTAAATCCGTGGATGACCTTTGGAAAGATTACAAGGCTCAGTAAGGAAATATACACTGGGGTGAATTGCTGCATCACATATAAGTCTACTATTAAATAATAAATAAAGCTATATTAATTAGCGAGTTTTTAGATTTAAGCAGCAAGGTTAAAGATAGCCTAGGCAGGTAATTAGCGTGCATTAAAAAGTATTATTAATAATATAAATCTTATTACAAATAAATCTGACTTTGTAATACAAGTTTTGTTCTGTGTGAAATTTCAATTTCATATTTAGTGAGTTTTTTCATTTTGAAACTACACTTAGTATAGTATCAAATTAATTTATAGACAATGAATTTTATTTTAAAAATTACAGATTTTTGATGGAATGATTTTGATTTTTTTATTAATATTTTTTAAATAAGTAGCAATTGTTTTAAAAGATTCAAAAAAGGCATGTATGTCATATGTTTTACAGTTCCAAAAATAGCAAGGTCAATCTTTAAAGATGAAAAGTTATACAATAAATCCCAATTTTAATTAAAACTATCTATTACCCACACTTTAATTGAAAACTGTAAAAATTATATTTATGTTTGTTTTAATATTTTAATATGCATTTTAATTTAAAATAAAAACATTGTTGGGTGGTGTTCTAAATTATTTTATTATATGTTCATTCTTTCTTTCTATTTAACCAAATTTATTATTACTAGCAATTGCACCATATGTTGCAAAGGAAACGTTGTAAAGAAGTAACATAGGAAAGAGTAGTATAGAGGAAATGCTCTCACATGAATCATGCAGGATAGCTACAACTACAGAGAGTGAACAACAAAATTGGCTATTCAATTACATAATTATGTTACAACTACATATGTTAATATCATTTTTAGATAAGCATCAATTATTTTGTCCTGAGATGAAATATCATCATTCAAGAAGTTTAGAAAATGAGGTGTTTGATTAGTATAACCCTTTATTCTCTAACACTAATTTGTTACTATGAGAATATATAAACACCTTAAAGCACTCAATAACCCTTTCAATTTAAAAAATATATTATCACATTTATCAAATGAATATATCTTACCACATTGAGCTATTCAGTTACATAATTTGGTTAAAACTACATATGTTAATATCATTTCTTTTGCACAATGTCTTTTTGGTTTATGTATTTCTAGGCACTATGGTAAAGGTGACCCATAAGGTGAGGTACTTGGTTGAAGTACTCTCTACTCCAAAAATGTTCCTAAGATGAAATGCCATCATTCAAGAAGTTTAGAAAATGAGGTGTTTGATTAGAATAAACATTTCTTCTCTAAGAACCACATGAGGTGTTTGATTAGTATAACCATTTTTTCTCTAACAACCATAGGAAGTTTCGAAAATAAGGTGTTTGATTAGTATAACCATTTCTTCTCTAACAACCATAAGTATATTCTCTAAGAACCATAAGTATCTGAGTAGCAGAAAAGAAGTTTTCAATAAGAAAAAAGAGATTAGATCAAAACCACAAAGAATAACAACTTATTACCCAAATTATACTTGAACAATATAAATACTTTAAAAATATATACCACAAATACATATAAAATTTAAAATACCACGAGAATATAAAAAATACAATTATTTTTCATATTTTCATTTCATTAATATATATTTGAACAATACAAAAAATAATAATATCATACTTAACTATAATTATAACAACGATGAATGAAAACCTCCTCTAATGAGTCCTAGTCTTTTCAATAAACCTAAACTAAACAAGAGGTTATAACATTTTGGAAATAAAAAAATATAAAAAATATTCAACAAAGAATAGTTATTGCATATAATAGCAAAAGAATAACTACTGCACATAATAACTATTTAATGATAACATCCAAGAAAATATATTGACCAACTTATAGTTGAATCTCTCAACATCTAAATGACAATTACCCCTTTCACTAATTTAAAAATATATAGATTTAAAATATATTTACCAAAAAAATAATATATAATTTCTAAGTATAAATTTATTTACTCCTACTAGATAATTTCCCAAGCATTCAACTAGATAATAAGATGTGTTTAATAAGATAAAATAATATGTGTAAAACAAAAAATAAAAATATTGTTAAATTTATCTACCAACAATTAAAAAAAAACAACAACAATTTTATTTGATTATGAATTTGTTTATTTAAAAAAAAAAAATAATAAAAACGAAGTAACTATTTATATTTATTAATTATTAATGAATTTGGGAAATAAATATATGCATGACCAATCACATTCCTTATAATACAACTAACATTTTTGACTTCCTGATATAACAACTAACATTATTGACGATGTGAAGTTTACACAGAATACATACATTTCTAATTTTACAACTTAAAATATTGACAATGTGAAGTTTACACTGAATACATATATCTTCTCATACTGAGGATCAGAAGCACTAATGGCAATCCTATACTGCACAAAGATGACTAAGGAACTCAAATATCAAACCACACATAAATGAAAAAGATGGACACATAAAGACCACACAGCCACAACCATAATCAAAAGAAATATAATCTAACTGTTGCCCTAAAATCTGGTCAGCGCCTTTAGAAAGTTGAAGCAGATAACAAGACCAGAAGAATTAGGAGGACAACTGCGCTGAAAGAGGCATCAAGAGCACCTATGGCTTGGCCACAAAATGAATTGAACTATTGACAGATGGAAAACCAGTTGGTGCGAGAGTGTCCTTTGCGAGCAACATATATTATTGTTGTTGTTGCTACTGCTCCAGATGTACACACAACCACCATTACTTGCAATCACAAAATATATTATCTTGATTTTGATCTAGTGTTTTTCCGGGACCAAACCCCACGTTATACATTTATATGAAAAAAACTGTTAGAATTATTAATTAATGCATACTCACTGTATCGAAGAAGATGAGTAAAACCCTCAACGTTGCCGCACGGGGTCTCACTATGTCAAAGATGGAGAATGGCATCGATAAAAGTAGGTATAGACCCATAGTGGCATTGGAAACCACGATGTATCTAAATCCATAATGAACAATAAATCTCCACAATTATTTCAGAGATAAACTATCTCTGAAGCTGAGCACATCGGAGCTCAGTGTGGCCTTCCCTGTCTGTATGAGCTCTGGCGCTATGTACCTAACCTTCCCACAAGACAAGTCGTCCACGAATTTTTACTATGATCATATCAATGAGAGAGGATGAAGTCAATTATTTCTAAAACAGTTTTTTTGTGTAACTAATTAATAATAATAATATTTAATCTGAAGGTAGACACTCTTTCAATCATCTAATATCAAAATTAATGGTGCACAATGGTCCAGGTGGCACTTGGGGGGAGTTGTTTTCAAAGAGGGACACTTTACAACTTAATAATTATAATTAGCTAATTAACATAATTCGTCATTATTATTTAATTTGTATAGAAAAAAATTGGTTATCGTTTAAATATATGCGTCCTTATGAATAAATTTTGGACTATAAAGTAACTATTTTATTTATTTTTTAATTAAATTTAATTAACACGTGCAACTCTCCTCCATCCCATATTATTTCATGCTTCTCATGATGCTAATAAAAATCGATTTGTTGAAACTAGCCACGATAGTTTTCAGCGAGCATGTATGACATGTTAATCCTTTCAAGGAATAAAGTGTTTATCTGGCTAGATATCATAATTATAAATTACAATTATTGAAATATCTTATGTAGTCAAAAACATGTAAACTCGAATGCATAAAATTAACTACCGAGCTATTTAGTGTGGTAAAAAATATGTAAATCATGATTACAAGCCCAACACTTTACTAAAAATTATAGTTTAAAAAATGTTAAATTTTCTTCTTAAAAAATTATATGGATTATATCAATCGCCCCAAAAGGTGAATAAAGAGGTAGATACGGTTGTTAATCAGAATGTCGAATTGGAAAAGTTGTATTTTGTAATTGAAATATTAAGACGATGAATTTGTGAAACTAGATAACTATGTAAATCACCCGTGGTTCTTAGCATAATATACCATTATACATGGCAGTTCTCTAGAAAGTTAGTATTGGAAAAGTTGTCTTTTATAATTGAAATAGTAAGACGATGAATTTTTGAAACTAGATAACTGTGTAAATAACCGTGGTTCTTAGCATAATATATCATTATACATGGCAATTCTCTAGCAAGTTAGTTAGAATTAGTGTCTCTATTCTTGAAAGTAAAAGCGAGAACATTTTTTCAATAATGAAAACACCTAATATTTTGGAAATGAATTTACCATGGCCTAATTGATTGAGTTGATGATAGCAAGGTCCTTGCATGCCTTGTGCTTGAAGTTGCTGAGTTGTCTACAAAATTCTTCAGTGAAGATATGGTAAAAATCGACTTTGCCTATCTTAGGTTTCGCTAACAATTTTCTTCACAATAACAAAAAGAGTTTTATCATGTCATCTTTGATGATGGAGAGGCAGCCCAATAATCATGTCTGCTGGTAACATCTCCAAGTAGGTTTGGCTGAATTGCTACATGGATTAACTGCTAGTAATTATTTTAGGTTGTAGACTATGATATGAATGTCTAGGTTATGTATATGATAAAGAGAAAAATGTAATAGTTAATATAATCATATGTTTGAAATTTAAGTCTTGCAATACAGCTTAAAACTAGAAAGTGAATATCTATGTAAATGTAAGTGTGTGTGTCTCTATGAAGGGTATGAAAAGTTACCTACATTCTATGTACGTTGTATAATGAATTACGTAGCTATCATCTGGGTTGTTTGGTTTTTGTATAGATTGATGTTTTGATGATTGATCCATGTAGACCAGATCATCATCAGGGGGAAGATGATTTGCTGATGTTTGAAATTTGAACCTTGTAATCTAGCTTAAAACAGGAAATTGAATATTTATGTAAATTTAAGCACGTGTCAGTCTATGAAGGGTATTAAAAACTACATACATTCCGTGTACATTGTAGAATGAGTTATTGAGATGTCATCTGGGTTGCTTGGTTTGTGTGATTCTATGAAGAGTATAAAAAACTACATGCATTTTGTGTACATTGTAGAATGAATTTCAAATCCATCTGGGTTGCTTGGTTTTTGTATAGCTTAATGCTTTGGTCCATGTAGACCAGATCATCACCAAGAGAAAGATGTGTTGTCGTATTGGATTTTGTTCCTTCTATGTTTAATTTCATCATATAAACAAATACTCGCTGAAGGATAGGAAGAATATTATAGACACATTGAGGATTAATATAGGTGAAGTAAAAATAATGAAGGTAAATTATAAATATGATAAACGACTTAGCTTTGTGGTAAAAAAATTTGATTATTTCGACCATTGTAAGTAGAGTTAACTAATTCCAAGTTTTTATCTTAGAGGTTTACTGGTAAATTTCTCCCCTAAAATGAGTGAAAGGCCTTTGAGCGATCTCTATTTTTTTATAGTACCTTGGGACAATGTTGTTGTTTTCCATCCCATTCAATAATTACATTTTCACTTACTTATATATTTGTATGCATGATTGTCATGAATTAAAACTACCCTTGCAAGTAAAGCTTCTACTAATAGCCTTACATGATAAGGACCAAAGCCAAAGTGTAAGTTGTATAACTTGAACATGGCATAAACTTGGTAAAACCCAACACAATTAGATTAAAAATATCATTTTAAATAATTAGGTGGGCCTCATTTTAAAATTTAAATATGAAATAGATATTGAAAAACAGAAATGTCTTGGATTGGAGACACAACAAGGAATTCGAAAAAAGACATGTCAATGGGGGCTTGATTGGTTCATAAAATGGGAGTGGTAATATTTTGGAGACACAAAAGAGGAATTTGAAAAAATAAATGTCAATGGGGGCTTGATTGGTTCATAAAATGGGGGTGGTAATATTTTGCACCACCCTTCAACCCTTGTGGGTGGTGTTACTGTGTAATAGGGTTGCTTATTTAAGTATTCCAAGTTGAATGTAGTAAGCTGGTTTAACTTCATTGACTATTCTCCTAGATTGGGGAGGGGAGGTGCATGCTTGGTGAATTGTGATAGGAGAAAGCATTTGTCAAACAAAATGCTTTATGAGATCAAATACCATTTTTGAGTATGTTAAAAAACCGTTGCTTGTAACTTCTATATTGTAGGCCTTTATTGATAAGAGATGAGCATAACACCTTCTTGGGTGTTGGTTTTAATTTTATGTAAATTTTCATTAAATATTATCTAGAATGAAGGCTCTAACTTCTATTTTGAAAAAAAATAGTTATTTTTTTCTCTTCATTGCTTACTTCTCACCAAGGGTTTTATGTTTCTATGTTTGTATTGTATAGAAATAGTTTGTATTGTACAGAAATAGTTTTTATTCTTTACCATCGTAACATAAAATTATGTTTAAAATCCCTAAGAAAATAATTAGGCAATATAGAGTATAAAACCCCGGTAAAATAAATTAGTCAATACATAAGCTATTTGAAAAAAAGACATGGCATAATTTATTAATTAGTATCCTGATTTACATTTATAACAAACGTGGTATAATTTATTCATTATTATCCTAGTTTCAACATTTGTATATTGTATTCTCTTCAAAGTTTTAAATAATGTTAGAATTGCTTCCTTTAGGTATTTGTATTATTGATTTGTTGTAACTCCATCATTAGTTGTCTTGTCTTGTCATGAAGAAGATTTGCAACCTATATTGACAATTATAATTTAATATAATATTATTATTGATTATCAAATTTATATTCTCTACACTGCTAGCTAGTTTTACTTTATCCTTCATTTCAATATTCTACAATGTTATATTCTAGATATTGCTACTCACCAATTTAGTTAGGTTCTAGTTATGTTGTATTGGTATTGTCAAGTGTATATGTGCTTGGGTGTCACTGTCAGGCTAAGACAAGGTGGCATATAATGGGAATGGCATATAAGTAGAAAAGATGGCTAATAATCAGAATGGAATATATGTAGTTGTGATATCAGGTGTACATTCGTGATGAATTTTCTTATGTGCAAAAGAGCACCTTTTTACGGGTATCTTCAGACTCAATTTCAGCGTTCCTATGGGCTTTTATAATTAATAATTCCTCTTTCTTTCTCATCAATGGGCATTTGTTTTTTTCTCATATGGCTGTTAACAAACCACTGCCTTGGATTTCAATAGGAAACTATTGTTAGCATGGAAATTGTGGGAACTATAATTGGAGCAACAATAAGTGGATGCTGATTTATTTTTTTATTTTTCGAGCAATTTCCATGGATGTTGCTCCAGATCCATATGTTCTCATAGTTCGAAAGATAGGTGTTGGTATTGCATCAATTACTTTTCATATTTGGTGGGGCTAGGTGTTGGTATTGCATCAATTACTTCTTTTATTTATATTGCAAAAGCTTCACCTTCTAAAATAAGGGGAGCACTAGTGAGTACAAATACACTCATGACTACTGGGTATCATATCTTGTGAATCTAGCATTTCTCGAGGTAAGAAGCCTTGTTATTATTTGTCAACTGGTATATTTATTTGTCATTGGCTACAAAAAGTAACATGGAACTAGTGACTTGAGAATTAGTGTGTATCCCTGTAATTTATCCAACGAATTCTGTATCAAATATTCAGCTCATAGTCTGCATTTCTCCTCTAGATTCTCAAATATTTCTATACCACATAATGTGCCTAGCCTGAATTACATGCAAAGTTGTTGCATTTTGTTAGTTTTCATCGGAGGATACTTTAATCACTTGAATATATTTTTTTCATTTTTAGGTGCAGGCCTATTGTAAGGTTGGAAGCTTCTCTTCAACATGTCTCCAGGTTGGAAGCTTCTCTTCACCATGTCTCCTTTATTCTGTATCCTTGACTTTGATACAAACAATTGTTACGGACCCTTTTAAAGGTAAATTAGTGTTATTTAAGAAATGTGAATGATGAACATTCATCATTATTGCTCAAGATAAATCATGTCCTCTCAAATAATTTAGAAATTTAAAAAAGATCACATATTTTTAAAAATTTCATTATTTAATTTTTTATATATTAAGAAATGATAATCATGAATGCTGATGAATTATAAAATAGTTGTAACATAAGTAATATATAAAAGAAAACATGTATTTTTGGAATAATAAAATAGTTGTAACAAAATAATACAGAACAAGAAAAACTATGTATATTTGGATGTATGAAAATTTGTATACATTTTATTAAGTAAAATTTTAAAAGAATAATGGTTATAAACATTTAAAAATAATTTTATTAAATAATTAGTTTAGATATGATTTAGGCCATCTTATTTCCCCCTATAAAGAAACTGCATTCCACATGAATACCATGGGTCAATACCATGGGCTGTATTTATAGTTTATCATTAATTTATTTTATTTTATTATTTTTATTTTTTAGTGCATTTCGACCTAGTTAAAATGTTCATTACATTATGTCAATCTTTTAATTTAATTTACTTTTATTTTTAATTTTGTGTATTAAAAAAATTGAGGTTAAAATCTAACAAATTTTTAATAACAACATGTTAAATTAGAAGTCACCAAAACCTAAGTTCAATCTAACTTATTAAAAAGAAAAAAAAACCTAACATTATAAAAAACATATATAAAAATATTTGCTTGATCTAATGGCTTAAAACATTTCAATCGTCTAACATTTGATCCAATGGCTCAAAGATGGTCACAGTGGAAGCTAGGAGACTTGTTTTAAAAAAGTAACGCCTTCCCACATAATTAATAGTAGTTATTAGGAAAATTAAATCATATAATGGTGCGTTGGGAAGGATGAATAAATTGAGTTGTGAGATGGATAAAACATGGAACTGTATAAATTTTGGTGGGTATAGCCACTAATAACTATGTATATTTGGATGTATGAAAATTTAGATACATTTTATTAAATAAAATATTAAAAGAATAATGGTTATAAACATTTAAAAATAATTTTATTAAATAATTAGTTTGCATCTAGAGTTAAGATTGATTTAGGCCATCTTAGTTTCCCCTATAAAGAAACTACATTCCACATGAATATTATGGGTCAATACGGTGGGCTGTATTTATAGTTTATCCTTATTTTATTTTATTGTTTTTATTTTTATTGTATTTTGACCTAATTAAAATTTTCTTTATATTATTTCAATCTTTTTATTTAATTTACTTTTATTATTGATTTTGTGTATTAATAAAATTGAGGTTAAAATCTAACAATTTTTTAATAACAACATTTTAACTTAAAAGTCACCAAAACCTAAATTCAATCTAACTTATTAAAAAGAAAAATACTAACATTATAAAAAACATATATCAAAATATGGTGTGGAATGTATAATTTATTCTTTATGTTTTCATGGTTTCTCTTTGCCCCCATGGATCTTTGGGATCTATATGCATTTTTCACTTTAGTTACAATATAATGAGCTTTGGGAACTAAGGTTTGGACCACATTTTTTAATGACAAACACCAACGTATCGAAGGCCTAGAGTTTAGTGAAGGCCTCCTTTTTCTCGAGGTGTCCAATTACTTTATCCATCCCCACATATCCTTAGACATGCAGTCTATGTGTAGCTTCTTAAGGGATTTGGTGGCTCTAGAAAAGGATAAGAGGTCATTGAATCAAGGACCTGAAGTGCATCCTATTGGAAAGGATTCAATTTTAGCACTGAAAGAGGGATAACCCAACAAGGGAAAGAGTGTTTCTAGAGGAAGGAAGAAGAAATATCATGCTATTAAGAAGTATGAAGACATTCTTATGTCTTTGTCCGTACGTGTGGATGTGGATATCCAATAGGTTGAGGTATTGTGCAGGGAGTTTTTGGCAGGAAAAATCTATGGGAGAAGATTCAATGCCCATTTTCTCACTACTTGGGTAGAGTCTAAGGTGTGTCCTCTATTAAAAATCCTTATAACTATAAAAAATTTATCCAAAGGATGGGTGCATCTTATTTTATGACCCGAAGAGGATTCTAAATACATTTTGGGAAGGGTTTAGAAAATTTTCTCTCCACATGTTGTTTTCAAACCCTGATCTATGCTCTTTGATGATAGGAATGGGAAGACTAACATTATTCTTCTATGGGTTAGAATCGTGAGTCTTCTTACAAACTATTAGCATGAAATAAAATTTTGATATATCAGAAGCCTTCTCGGGATTTATCTAGAGCATGATTCATCATATCTCATCTCCAATGATATGTCCATGGCACAAATTATAATTTGTGTATATATTCGTGGTGGATTGTATGGAGCGATTGATATGGGTCTTGAGGCTAATCCTCTAGAATTGGATTATAAGGGAATTTCATATAGATCTAGGAGGTTTCATAAACATTGAAAACTTACAAAATATTTTGTGAGTCCCTTGCATAAAAAGGCGAATAGAACAAAGGTCTCACCTCCGGTTAGTGGAACTGAATAGGGGGGATAATATCATGACCTAATGGTTAATGCTTCCATTTTGAGTTTTCATGGTAAGGAAGATACTAGATAAGTAGCTCTAGAGAAGGAATTCGTCTCAAGGACTGATGCTCAACCTTCAATAGAAATAGCTTCAGGTTGTGAAGGTACCTCTTCAATTCACCTCCTTTCTATATCAAATCTGTTTTTAAATGACAAAATTTAATTTTTTTTGTTATAATACATAGTCATTACTCTATGGAATCTAAGGGCTTCGATGTAGTCTCATGTTGTATCGCTTCTTATATTTCCTCCTCCTTACCTGTTACAACTACCTGTCCTTTCCTAAATTCTTAGGGTGATTTTTCCACTCTGTCATCCTCTTTTTACTTTTGTGTATTTGATATATAGGAGTAGAAATTTGTCTTATATAATGTGTATTCTTGGTTAGTGGTTCCTTGAAAGGGAGGCCTTTTCTGATGCTTTAGATTTATTGCCCTATCCCATGTGAAAGGTAAAATATAGGGAAGAAAATGTTTCATTTACTAAGCTAAGGAGAAAGCCCATGTAGGTCATCTTATTAGTAAACAACAGTCAAGCAGAGGGGCCCTTAGAGCTAGCCCAACTTCTATGGGATCTCCAAAATGAAAATCATGTCCTGTAATTTTTAGGGCATTCCTTATCCCTCTAAAAGACAAGATCCGAGGAGAATCATTGAAGTAAATGTCCTGAATATAATATTTCTACAGGAACCCCTTGGTAGCAGTATTCAAACAACACTGTGTGTTGGAACCTTTCTAAAGGGTTGGGACATTTCTTGATAAATGTAGTTAGCTGTAGTTGATTCCATCAAATTCATTAAATATATAGTGCATGGAGTCGGTCATGGGGGGTTAAGGTTCAATGGGTTCTATCTTAATCTTCACATTTACTTAACATTTATGGTCAATCCCAAACCAAATTACTTTTGGGACAATCTTCAATATATTCCTCTCGGATAATATAATGTTATCATTGGGGTGATTGAATTTCTCTTTGGACTCTTAGAATCATGAGGTCTCTGATAGGTCAGATGCTGTGTTTCTTCATGAATGTGCTAACCTACAATATGCTAGTGGATATGGTTAGTTAAATTATCTCCAGCGAAAGAAATTGCTGGATAGGTCAATCAAGTATCGCAAAGAGAATTGATAGATTATTCCTCAAAATCATTTTTAGACTTCTAACTCCTCATCAAATAATGGAATTTGAGAGGACATTTCAAATCACTCCTACATCCTCTTAGATATAAAATGGATCCCTAAGAAACCTACCATCCCTTTTAATATCGACATGGGATGGATAAATGATGAGGAATTCTCAACACTGGTTAAGTATTGCTCGTTTCCTTATTCCTTCCTTTTGAATGCGTCAACAACTTCCAAATTTGTATCGAATAAATGAGAAAAATGGAGTAAAAACATTGGAGGTCCATTAGTTGGAGGAGAGAAAAAGGGAGGTCCTAATTGTTTAACCCTGAGGGGGAAGGGCTCTCCACCCAATATTCGTGAGATAGATATAAACCTTGAAAAAGGGAAACTCGACCTTATTAAAACAATAGAGGAGGAATAGAACATAAAAAGAAGAACCATTTAGTTTAAAAAGTAGAGATGAATATAAAATATTTTTCTAGGCCTTTATTTAAAAGTGGAAATGAAAATAAATTTATTTAATTATTTGTATTTTAGAAAACAAAAAAAAATTATGATTTTGTGTGTTATTAAAAATTTGTTTTGAAATTATTTAGCTGAATTCTAAATTTTAATTATGAGTTTATTTTTGGGAGATAATCTTTCGAAATATTCTATTCTTTTAGCTTATATGTACACTTTCTTTTTTAGACGATTACTAGTATAAATTAAATCACTAAAACCTTAAATTTAGAACCTGCTTGATTATGATTTTATTTACAACTAAGCTTGTAACCGGCAGTAAGTAAAAGATATGTACTGGAACCCCAAGCAAATGGAAGTCGTTGTTGTCCAAAATTGTAAATTACAGTTAGGGGGAAACCGCCCACAAAGAAAACGGCTGATTTTGGGTAACGCGCCACGTGTCACCCTTTTTTTCTACATAAATATGATGAAATGAGGAACCTTCGCATTCAGGATTTGATTGTTCTGGTTAGTTGGAGATATGGCAGCAGCAGTAAAATCAAAATGTATTGGTCTGCTTCTTCTGGCAATGGTTATGGGGGGCACCCATGGCAAGACAGTGCCCACCACGGTTAACATTGATGAACGTGTGAAGGAGAAATTCGACGACGAGGTGGGAGACGCAACGGTGATATTGGAGCTCGCCTCTATATTCGTGTGGGTTGGCTTCGCCCAAGTGTGGCCCACTGGGACGAAGGACGTGCGCGACATAGTTCTGAATGTGGAAAACATCGACTCCGTTACCTTAGTGAGTTTTTTCATTTTGAAACTACACTTAGTATAGTATCAAATTATAGTATCAAATTAATTTATAGACAATGAATTTTTATTTTAAAAATTACAGATTTTTGATGGAATGATTTTGATTTTTTTTATTAATATTTTTTAAATAAGTAGAAATTGTTTTAAAAGATTCAAAAAAGGCATGTATGTCATATGTTTTACAGTTCCAAAAATAGCAAGGTCAATCTTTAAAGATGAAAAGTTATACAATAAATCCCGAACTTGACTAACCATTTATTATCACACTTAATTGAAAATCGTAGGTGGAATTATATTTATGTTTGTTTTAATATTTTAATATGCATTTTAATTTAAAATAAAAGTATTGTTGGGTGGTGTTCTAAATTATTTTATTATATGTTCATTCTTTCTTTCTATTTAACCAAATTTATTATTACTAGCAATTGCACCATATGTTGCAAAGGAAACGTTGTAAAGAAGTAACATAGGAAAGAGTAGTATAGAGGAAATGCTGTCACATGAATCATGCATGATAGCTACAACTACAGAGAGTGAACAACAAAATTGGCTATTCAGTTACATAATTATGTTACAACTACATATGTTAATATCATTTTTAGATAAGCATCAATTATTTTGTCCTGAGATGAAATATCATCATTCAAGAAGTTTAGAAAATGAGGTGTTTGATTAGTATAACCCTTTATTCTCTAACACTAATTTGTTACTATTAGAATATATAAACACCTTAAAGCACTCAATAACCCTTTCAATTTAAAAAATATATTATCACATTTATCAAATGAATATATCTTACCACATTGAGCTATTCAGTTACATAATTTGGTTAAAACTACATATGTTAATATAATTTCTTTTCCACAATGTCTTTTTGGTTTATGTATTCCTAGGCACTATGGTAAAGGTGACCCATAAGGTGAGGTACTTGGTTGAAGTACTCTCTACTCCAACAATGTTCCTAATATGAAATGCCATCATTCAAGAAGTTTAGAAAATGAGGTGTTTGATTAGAATAAACATTTCTTCTCTAAGAACAACATGAGGTGTTTGATTAGTATAACCATTTTTTCTCTAACAACC
Organism: Pinus albicaulis; assembly: GCA_034641835.2. Taxonomy (NCBI): domain Eukaryota; kingdom Viridiplantae; phylum Streptophyta; class Pinopsida; order Pinales; family Pinaceae; genus Pinus; species Pinus albicaulis. Next base: position 51,524 of record JAXQQM020066853.1, on the reverse strand, counting down.
ATAGGAAGTTTCGAAAATAAGGTGTTTGATTAGTATAACCATTTCTTCAATGTAACCATATATATTCTTCTAGCTTTCATAAGTAATCTAGAAAATAAAAAGAAGTTTCTAATAAGAAAAAGAGATTAGATCAAAACAAAAAATAATAACTGCTAATCTAATTGCATTTGAAAATAAGATAGTACTCTCATGTATATACCACAAATACATATAAAATTTAAAATAATTAATGAATATAAAAAATACAATTAGTTTTCATATTTTCATTTCATTAATATATATATCTGAACAATACAAAAAATAATAATATCATACTTAACTATAATTATAACAACGATGAATGAAAACCTCCTCTAATGAGTCCTAGTCTTTCCAAAAACCCTAAACTAAACAAGAGGTTATAACATTATGGGAAACGTCAATAAAAAAAAAATATACAAAATATTCAACAAAGAATAGCTATTGCATATAATAACAAAATAATAACTACTGCATATAATAACTATTTAATGATAACATCAAAGAAAATATATTGACCAGCTTATAGTTGAATATCTCAACATCTAAATGACAATTACCCCTTTCACTAATTTAAAAATATATAGATTTAAAATATATTTACCCAAGAAACAATACATAATTTCACAAATTTTACAGAATTTATTTTAAAAAACAACAAACACTCTAGCTCAAAATTCAAATACACCTCAAGTTCTAAGTGCCTTTTCAGATTTGACATTTGAACATAAATCCAAAGGGGAGGGACCCCAATGGATAAATACTTGTGGATAAGAATATATTTATCATGGTACAAATAAACATTGTATGCATCTTTATAATCAAATAAGAATGAGATCACTTGCCAAATCCATGAGGATGGATAAGGCAACAAATCCCCAAAATTTTTCAAAAATCCTTGAAAGAAATGAATTTAGATTTGAGGAGGAATCTAAGTTTCCCCAATGAAGAGGAGTAGTTGGGAAGAGGTAAAGAAAAGCTGGAAAAGCTGAGGAAAAGCATAAAACAGCTTTAAAGAATCCCAAAATGGGAAGCCTAGGCTAAACAGGAAAGAAAACATCCTGCTATTCTGGACGCAGAATTAGAAACATGCTTTGGGGGAAATATGAGCTTAAATAAGCTGCTCCTAGACAGATCAGAATTTGATCTGTTCTAGGAGGTGATCTCTGCTCGGGGGTGAATCCTGGGAGATAAAGAGGATTCTAAGGTTGGAGACCAGTCATAGTAGAGGGTATGCATAATTTTGGAGATTACTATGAATTAGCTAAGGTTGAGGGATCAAGTGTTAAGAAATGTTATATGCATGACTTGCTAAAACTTTGTTTAAATTTGGATGAATGGTTATTTATCTCATGGCCATGTTAAGGTAGAATAACCAGGAGGCTAATTAATTTTATAGAAGGTCGAACCCAGGTTAGCCTTTGTAGACTGTGGTATCGTTAATAAAGGGTAGAGATGATAAATCAATCTGAATGTTTAATCGAATAGAAAAATTCAAGTGGTAGCTTGCTGTCTTTGGAATGAAAAATTAGTGGAGATGATGTATAAACAGAACCTCTTAATAATGCTGTAACCAATAACAGCAAGTAGGAAACATCTAACCCTGTGACAGCCATATGGGGTTTAGTATATCAGCTGGATTAAAATGGAAAGAATTGTAGAGGGAAGAATTTAAATTATTCTATTAGATGCAAGTGTAAGTATATGAAAGCAGAAGTTGAATCCTAACTAAGTACGAGGATCTAAAACTAGGGATTCTAAACTACCAATTTTAGTATTATCTACCTCCATTTGATTGAAGCAAGAGGATCTATATCCTAACCTTCAAATGGAATAGTTAATCTGCACCAGAGCTTCAAACATGTTGAATATTTGTAACAATAAAATAAGGGGAGAATCCTATTGAAAACCTGTTGTGTGTTAAAAGTGTGTGTGAGGGAAGATTGTAAGCATATTTAAAAATACAAAGAACAGAGCATCTATTACCTTCCATATCAACTGCTGGGAAAGTAGTTGTAGCAATGAAGGTTAACTGCATATAGATAGATGTATACGTGGATGCATACATCTATACTTGGATGCTGAACCCTTATAGAGCTGAAAATTCTATAAGACTTGCAAATTGGAAAGTTGAGGAAGGGTCTAGTGATCAGCTAGAGTTGGTCAAAACTCTGAAAAAATGACCTGAGAATTACAAGCTAATATCTATATATATAAGTTAACTAAATGGACTGAGAAGGGTGGAGATCAAGCCAAGAAAAAAAAAACTCTCATGGAAATTCTTGATAACCGTATGAATTGTGTAATTGATTCCATATTAAATTTTGAATGTTATCTGGTGCATACAGCAGAGTATATCTGAGTTTATGCTATATGAATGAGAAGCTAGGTCTGGGAGACGTGACAAATGGTATCGGAGCTCAAGTTCAAAAATTGGGGCAAGATATGTGCTCACAAAGAAATAATAAACTGTTATAAATTTTATGAATATTAAAAATATTACTTCAAGTATACAAATATCTTGGATATACTTTCAGGTATACTTGCAGGACAATCACTTATCCCTGCAGAAACTTAGCTAAAACACGGGGCAATATGTTTTAGAGTCATATGGAGTTTCTCATGGGTAAATAAAGTTTTTCTTTAACGAGTTAGTTAAAACTTTGGGAGGTTGAGTTATTCGATGTCCATACATGTAACAGATTGTGATGAAGTAGAAACATTTCAAATCTATGTACTGGTATGGGAGTAATATGATGAGGCTCATATACCAGAATGTTTAAACCTATAATAGGTTTAAAACTGGAAATCGATATCTCTCAGAAAAATATTATTTCTATGTAAAATAATAGCGTATGATTGTTTCTTCACTCGGACTATATATCCATGATGGAAAAAAAAAAAAAATCGTTCAGTTAATAAGTACAAAAGGGAATTTCTGTAAGCACTGTATAGTTATACAGATAGTACTGTTATACATATAAAGTTAAAACTGAGGAATTTTAATAAAGTTCGACAGACCAGTTGGAGATACAACTCGATAGCAAATTGCTAAAGTCACTGGAACATCATAAAATAGCTATAAAAATAAAAATAAAAATTTTTACTATATATGATTGTGATAACATTCATGAGTGTATATATTGCATTTTCAAATCTATCCTTACTCTTGGAAAACAATTATTACAGCAAAGGGCTTAATTTATAATTTCTGTCCTCTAGTCCAGCACTATTGAATACACATAAGTATACCTCAAAAGAAAAATAGCATTTCAGAGTAAGGACTCTAGAGTGTGTATCTTGCATTGTTATTAAACCACCAAGGAAATCTACACTATAGAAGGGTGATAGTACCCATAACAATGATAGAATATTTTGTATTATAACTTCATCTCTAACCCTTGAAAATAAACATTAGGGCCATAAAGTTAATCTATGCTTAGTTTATCACATCAATTGAACTTTCGATTACTTATATATCTATGCATTCAAAACGCTTGATATATATATTAAGAAGTTCGAGCGCTAAACCATTTCATTCGTGTTAATCTAAATTTCAAATGAGCCATAGATATATATATATATGAATTTTTATATGTTCCAAGGACGAGATAAATGCAAATCTTATATCTAAACGATATATGTAAGAAGGAGAATAAGGGCGAAGGGTATATATATATATGAATATATATATATATATATATATATATGACAAAAGGGGTACATCAAAAAGTATCAATGAAACATATAAATCATCTATATAGCTAATTGGAATGAATGTACAGTAAGGAAACTAAGGCGGGTAGGTATTACAAAGCCAACTATATAAATGCCGAGCGATAAATCAATTGGTGAGAAAATATATATATCTATATATAATTCTCGAATAAAACTAAGAGTATTTATATGAAATCATGTATATGTAAACCGAGATGTACCAGCACAAACATAGATAGTCCACGATAACATTGATGGAAAGAGATTAATAGGAACATGTATACTCGCATCCTGAAGGTATTGCGGTTAGTTAAAGAGTATCTATACTTCTTTACTGATGTTAGCAACTCTGTTAGGTATAAATTCTACTCCAAGTATTTTCCTCGGTAAAACCAACTTTAAGAAATTCTGCATTTTCGTTTGGGGAAAAATTTGACGAAAGGGAAACTACCATGATTACAGTGGTAAACCACCAATACGCAAACCTTAAACCTTCATTTACAGTATGAGGATAAGCGCCGTGTGATCGGCTAGATGTAACAGAGAAGAAGGAATCCATTTCTCAGTTAGTGCGACAATTATAATTTGGGTGCAGGCAATTAAAAACGAGAGGGTAGGCACGAAAATTTCAATCCCAGAGTAAGTAATACATTCGGTTAAGACCATGACTGCCTGTAGTGGCTTAGTAAAGTGGCAGGATAAAAATGAACTAGGGTATGTGTCAATAAAAACAAATAGGAAGCATCAGTAAATGTGGTTTAACGGTAAGTTTCGCTGGGTGAAACCCACGAGACGGAGGTTCAAATCTCATTGAGTATATGGCTTGTTATGATCTGGCTCAAGGAGTAGGCTTCCCCTTGCTGCGGAGTCTCGGCTCTTGCTAAATCATAAGTTTCTGGTATGTCTGACTTGCAGGCTGTTGGATATACTCTTGGTGTTATAAGGCAGCCACGAGGATTGATCCTGGGACCTCCCTTAGATTAGTCTAAAGAGTTACCGATTCACCATGGCTAAAAAAAAAAAAAAAAAAAAGTAAGAGAAGCCTGAACCGTTAGCTACGTCTGATTTAGACTGGACTGCTCTTTGTCCGACAGTCGAAATCTAAACAGAGTTATCTCGAGATAAACCTACTTCTCATTCTGCTCACAAACTGGGAAAGCAGATCATTAGAAAAAAATATATATATAATAAATGCCTGGCCTAACCATACTGATACTAGGCGGATGTAGTCATAGGGGTGCTGACTAATTACAACCCTGAAGTTCCATTTAAATCCAAAGGAAACGAATTCAATGAAGGGTAATAATGAATGAGAACAAGAGAAAATTAAACAAATTTCCCAAGACGTTAATTAGCAAGAACTGAGCGTAACAGAGAAGGGCGAGGCATGTAAATTGCCCCACGATCTTTACGTTTTCAGGTAGACGCGGTTGCATTCGCCGAACGAGCCGGATGGAAGGTGCAGTGCGAGACAACTCGACCTCGCTCCACAGAAATGAATACGCCTTCCCTCGTGAAACATCAATACCCTGGAAAAAAATAAAAACCTGATAAGGTTAAGCGCTGTGAAGAAATCCAGGATGAAAAACAAAATATACAACACGCATAACCTAAATAGACTCTCAGTCCTGAACACATGACAGGAAATAAATAACATGACCCTGTGAGAAAAGAAATGAATACTCGGCTACCCAACTACTGAAGACAACACGCTCGCCTCTGGCATCCCTGCCAAGCGATTTCAAAAACTGTAAACTACAAAAAAAAAAAAAAAAAAGAACCAGTGAACGAAAAAACGCAAATGGAAACGAGAACCGGGAAAATAGAGTACCAATGGGCATGCGGGGTTTTAATAGGGCGAAACACCATCCAAATACCTATAACCCACCTCTGTACAGGAAGCAACAATCGCTGGCCAGGTGTTGCATAAAATCTCGAGGGGGATTTGATCAGTCATAGCGTGCAGAACACGCGGTACCAGTGCAGCGTGGTTGCTGTTCTTCAAACCTAAAGTCTAAGTACCGCACACGTGAAAAATTCGGCCCAAGTGCTGCGATCTGTCCCTGCTGCAGTAAACCATGTCAATGGGCCTTCTAGCTTGTATTGACACCTGCCGAGTTCATCAAGTCAAGGTACCGTAGTTAGAAACCCTAACTTGTACCTGGAAAATATCAGCGTATTAGAGGGAGACACGTATAGTTCCCACCTCCCGAGACTGCTTGATAGGCGGTGGTGTGTACTCGCACATCTGAAGGCGAAACTACGCAGTGGCGGGTTCACTCATCCAACACTCCAATACAATGAAAACGCGTTAGTACCTGCCCTACGAACAAGCGAGAATTGTTAATCGTGGCGGTTAAGAAATCAAAAATGGACATATCGCCGAGTGAGTTCATAGCTGTCCATCATGTATAGATCGTAATATTTTAAGCCGAGGAGGGGGTAGGTTTCTTTAACGTGATTAAATACGGTGGGCGCAGATTCAATTACCCTGTCATGTGAGCTGGCGGTTTGTAAGACCATTTTATATCACGTCTCTATTATACTATGAGGATTTAAACGATGATACAATAGTCATATTCAACGTGAATGTAGTTGTATGATTTTATATTATGGATTGATGTTTTAGTGCAATTCTATGGTGATAAGCGTTACATATTCTAACTTTTCATTGTATGAAATTTACATGCGCTTAAAGGTTCACCGCCGAATATTGTGATATATCTTAACACTTGTTATAGAAACTTGTTATAGAATATGATTTTATATTATGGAAAAAAAAGAAAAAAGTAATATATCCACCTTATGATAGGCGGATGTAAATGGGAAAGAAATAACCTTAGAAAAGGCGGATTGTAAGTAAGTGGGGAAAAATAATTGTACATAAAGGGTAGGAGTGAGTAGAACAATACTCATAAGTATAGGTATATGATTTTTAATTAAGTGGACTAATAATTTCCCATAATTGGTTGGAGTGAGTAGGACAACACTCATATATATATATATATATATAGGTATAAAATTGGATTAAATTTCAAGATTTGTAAGTGGTATTATCACACATAGAGATCAAAGTGGATACAGTACTTTGGGATCCTGAAAATAAAAAAAATAAAAAATAAAAATTTGGGGAGGTGTGATATATGCTCCTAATATGTTATATAGTACTATGTGTTACCATAGTTATTGGAACAAAAGGAAAAGGAAAGTTATATTGGAATATATAGAGAAAGGTGTATAATAGAAAAATGACAATCTATATTTAATAGAGGTATGTTAAATATAAGTTGTAAATTCTTAATTAAATATTAAATATATATATATATATATATATATATATATATATATAATAATAATAATAATTATCATGAGAAATGATAGATTAAAAGGAAACAAATTGCAGGTGGGACATAAGTTAAATCTCCAATTAACATTATAGATATAGGTGAGCTTGTTATATGTTATAATGTTAACTTAGTTGAGTTGTATGAATATAATATCTTCATACATGATAATTTATTTCAGTTAGTAAATTTCAAACTTTATAACCACGGAATTAAGGGAGAAGAAATAATTCACTAGGGAAAAATTAAAAGTGAATTTACCTAAAAAAAAGTTGCAAGTAAAGTGGAAGGACATATTTTACCATATGGCTGGAATATTATTACTCTAAGTAAGCTTAAGTACGAGTAATAAACACAGTTAAATAGCTGGTTTAGTAATTATGGACCATTGCATATTAAATAATGTAATGCAGACCATTGCATATTAAATAATGTAATTCAGATCCATTACATTGAGTTATGAATGAATGAATGAAGGGATAAATCAAATTTTCCCAGGTGAGTTAGCTAGGGTAGAAGTGGAAACCTAACAATTGTTTTTTTATATATTATGAAACTGATCATGCATGGATAAAAATCCAATGGAGCATAATTAATTTTATTACAAACCATAGGTTGTTTATATAAACCATGGGTTGATTTCGAATGATTAGTGAAATTCACCTATAGATATAATTAGTGAATCATCATTGGAATTTGTACCGCATGGAAAAAAAAAATTTAAATGTATAAATTATGGTAATTCTTTGAAAAAGGGGAAATTGTGTCAAATTCAATTTTTGACATTATCAAGTAGTAATACTTGTGAAGGTGATGAATGATAGTAATTACATGTATTCACACTATAAAATTCTGTTGGTGTAAATTTTATTTAATTTAATTTTTCCTGAGTCTTAAATTCAAAGATAGGGAAATGGTGTGAAATCATACAGCTACCCAAAAAGAAAAAAAAAATGAGAAGGTACTGGAAGTACAGCTATGAACTGGAAAAGGGTAAGCATAACCATGCATATGATAAAATTGTTTTCTTTCATTTATGAGTACTAATGAAAAGTGTAAAATTGTTAGCCAAGTGTGTAACAGGAAAGTGTACACTCTGGAAACAAGGAGAAAAAGAAAAATTGAAGATAAATCACCTAGAAAATCAAGAAAAGTTGAACTGGACCAAGTTGCGTGAGGAAAGAATCTCACTGAAAAATAAGAAAGGATAAGTAGTGGACTAAAAGTGCACTAAACTATTATGAACCTGAACGGTTTGACTAATAACTGAATTTCTTAAGTTTATTGAAATGCAGAATGTTGTTGTGGATTATCAATTGTATGTACCTGACACTACTTAAATTGATATGAATTGTGGACAAAGAAAACAAAATAAAAGATCTTCCTTCTGCTTGCATTCTTGGAAAAGGCAAAAGGAAGGAAACGCAACCAGAAAAAGGGACAAGAAGAGTGGAAGCAGAGAGTATCATTGAAACTAATCAAGGACAAGAAGAAATTTCGTCAAATCACTCATCTTAGCAACACTAAGTGTGTTGTAGAGGGGGAAACAATGGCTTATAAACTTTGTCTACCTCGCATATTAAATTCTACTTACAGGCTTCATCTACTTCATAAGTAAAATTTATTGCAGAGGATGCTGAACATTTATTGGAATGTATCCAGTGGAACTGTATGAGGAATTTTTCTTCCAGAGCCGCTTCAACTTCCAGAGCTGAAGAAATTGAATTGTAACTAAAGTAGTTATAGTTAGCAAAGTACAACATCACAAAGAGCTGCATAAACTAGAAGCTGAGATGATGGAAAAGCATTCATCTTTATTTTCAAAATGAACTAAGTAGATAGTTGTCAACACCAAGGACGGTGTTTTTTTTTCAGAGGGGGAATATGTAACACCCCAAGTTCTATGCTTTTAAAATTAGACATTTGAACATAAATCCAAAGGGGAGTGGACCCCAATGGATAATTATTGTGTGGATGTGGCTAATTATTTATTTATGAAAAATAAATAAAATATTGTGTATGCACTATGACCAAATGAGAAATTGAGATCACATGCCTAATCCATGAGGTTATGGAAAAGGTAAAGACTTTCCCCAAAATCTTTCAAAAATTCAGCAATTAATTTGACGAGGAGGAATCAAATTTCCCCAATGAAGGGAGAAGTTGGGAAGAGGGGAGAAAGTACGGAAAGCTTGAGAAAGCTAGCAAAATAAAATAATCCAAAATGAAGTCTAGGTCAAAATAAAGAAAGAAAATATCCTGCTATCTGGGACTAGTAATTAGAACATGTTTGTAGAAATATTTAAATGTCAAGCCCAAGCAAACTGTATTGACTGTTCTTAGAGGTATCTCACCAAGTAGTGAGAGAAAACTAACCTAAGGTTTGGAGTAATCAGTAATAGTAGAGGTATGTATACAATTTTGGGATTACTTATGATCCAGACAAGCTATGGTCCTTTCATGTTAAGTATATATAACACAGGCATGATTGACTCTAACTTTTTGTTTTTATCTCTATATTGAATGGTTATTAATATCTGCACTAAGGCTAAGTGTAGTAGCTGAAAATTCAGTAGGTTAATATCAAGGAGGAAGTTCAATGAAAACCCAGGGGTTAGTTATGGGGATTTGTACATTTCTGTAATAAAGGGTAAAGATGATAAATCAATCTGAATGTTTAATCGAATAGAAAAATTCAAGTGGTGGTATTGTCGTCTTTGAAACGAAAGTTAAATTAGTGGATGATGGCAAATTGCAACTTTAATGCCTGTAACCACAACAAATAAAATAGGAAACATATAAATCTCATGACAAACAAGGTGGCCTAGAGCAATGGATTAAAATGGAAAGAATTGTAGAGGGAAGAATTTAAATTATTCTATTAAATTCAAGTGTAAGTATATGAAAGCAGAAGTTTAATCCTAACTAAGTACGAGGATCTAAAACTAGGGATTCTAAACTACCAATTTCAGTATTATCTACCTCCATTTGATTGAAGCAAGAGGATCTATATCCTAACCTTCAAATGGAATAGTTAATCTGCACTAGAGCTTCAAGCATGTTGAATATTTGTAACAATAAAATAAGGGGAGAATCCTATTGAAAACCTGTTGTGTGTTAAAAGTGTGTGTGAGGGAAGATTGTAAGCATATTTAAAAATACAAAGAACAGAGCATCTATTACCTTCCATATCAACTGCTGGGAAAGTAGTTGTAGCAGCGAAGGTTAACTGCATATAGATAGATGTATACGTGGATGCATACATCTATACTTGGATGCTGAACCCTTATAGAGCTGAAAATTCTATAAGACTTGCAAATTGGAAAGTTGAGGAAGGGTCTAGTGATCAGCTAGAGTTGGTCAAAACTCTGAAAAACTGACCTGAGAATTACAAGCTAATATCTATATATATAAGTTAACTAAATGGACTGAGAAGAGTGGAGATCAAGCCAAGAGAAAAAAAACTCTCATGGAAATTCTTGATAACAGTATGAATTGTGTAATTGATTCCATATTAAATTTTGAATGTTATCTGGTGCATACAGCAGAGTATATATGAGTTTATGCTATATGAATGAGAAGCTGGGTCTGGGACACGTGACAAAAATTTTAATATAAAATATAGTTATTTACTAGATAAAATTTCAATAAAGCATTCTCATCAACTAGATAATAAGATGTGTTTAATAAGCTAAAATAATATGTGTAAAACATAAAATAAAAATATTGTTAAATTTATCTACCAACAATTAAAATAAAACAACAACAATTTTATTTGATTATGAATTTGTTTATTTAAAAAAAAACAATAATAAAAACGAAGTAACTATTTATATTTATTAATTATTAATGAATTTGGGAAATAAATATATGCATGACCAATCACATTCCTAATAATACAACTAACATTTTTGACTTCCTGATATAACAACTAACATTATTGACGATGTGATGTTTACACAGAATACATACATTTCTAATTTTACAACTTAAAATATTGACAATGTGAAGTTTACACTGAATACATATATCTTCTCATACTGAGGATCAGAAGCACTAATGGCAATCCTATACTGCACAAAGATGACTAAGGAACTCAAATATCAAACCACACATAAATGAAAAATATGGACACATAAAGACCACACAGTCACAAGCATAATCAAAAGAAATATAATCTAACTGTTGCCCTAAAAATCTGGTCAGCGCCTTTAGAAAGTTGAAGCAGATAACAAGACCAGAAGAATTAGGAGGACAACTGTGCTGAAAGAGGCATCAAGAGCACCTATGGCTTGGCCACAAAATGAATTGAACTATTGACAGATGGAAAACCAGTTGGTGCGAGAGTGTCCTTTGCGAGTCACATATATTATTGCTGTTGTTGCTACTGCTCCAGATGTACACACAACCACCATTACTTGCAATCGCAAAATATATTATCTTGATTTTGATCTAGTGTTTTTCCGGGACCAAACCCCACGTTATATATTTATATGAAAAAAATTGTTAGAATTATTAATTAATGCATACTCACTGTATCGAAGAAGATGAGTAAAACCCTCGACGTTGCCGCACGGGGTCTCACTATGTCAAAGATGGAGAATGGAATCGATAAAAGTAGGTATAGACCCATAGTGGCATTGGAAACCACGATGTATCTAAATCCATAATGAACAATAAATCTCCACAATTATTTCAGAGATAAACTATCTCCGAAGCTGAGCACATCGGAGCTCAGTGTGGCCTTCCCTGTCTGTATGAGCTCTGGCGCTATGTCCCTAACCTTCCCACAAGACAAGTCGTCCACGAATTTTTACTATGATCATATAACTGAGAGAGGATGAAGTCAATTATTTCTAAAACGGTTTTTTGTGTAACTGATTAATAATAATAATATTTAATCTGAAGGTAGACACTCTTTCAATCATCTAATATCAAAATTAATGGTGCACAATGGTCCAGGTGGCACTTGGGGGGAGTTGTTTTCAAAGAGGGACACTTTACAACTTAATAATTATAATTAGCTAGTAATTTAAGTAACATAATTCGTCATTATTATTTAATTTGTATAGAAAAAAATTGGTTATCGTTTAAATATATGCGTCCTTATGAATAAATTTTGAATTTTATAAAGTAACCTTTATTTATTTTTTAATTAATTTAATTAACACGTGCAACTCTCCTCCATCCCATATTATTTCATGCTTCTCATGATGCTAATAAAAATCGATTTGTTGAAACTAGCCACGATAGTTTTCAGCGAGCATGTATGACATGTTAATCCTTTCAAGGAATAAAGTGTTTATCTGGCTAGATATCATAATTATAAATTACAATTTAAAAAATTGAATGCATAAAGCTAACTACAGAACTATCTTATGTGGTCAGAAACATGTAAACTTGAATGCATAGAATTAACTACCGAGCTATTTAGTGTGGTCAGAAATATGTAAATCATGATTACAAGCCCAACACTTTACTAAAAATTATAGTTTAAAAAATGTTAAAGTTTCTTCTTAAAATACTATATGAATTATATCAATCGCACCAAAATGTGAATAAAGAGGTAGATACGAATTTTGAATCAGAATGTCGAATTGGAAAAGTTGTATTTTGTAATTGAAATATTAAGACGATGAATTTGTGAAACTAGATAACTGTGTAAATCACCTGTGGTTCTTAGCATAATATATCATTATACATGGAAATTCTCTAGCAAGTTAGTATTGGAAAAGTTGTATTTTATAATTGAAATACTAAGACGATGAATTTTTGAAAGTAGACAACTGTGTAAATTGCCATGGTTCTTAGCATAATATATCATTATACATGGCAATTCTCTAGCAAGTTAGTTAGAATTAGTGTCTCTATTCTTGAATGTAAAAGCGAGAACATTTTTTCAACAATGAAAACACCTAATATTTTGGAAATGAATTTACCCTGGGGCGAAAACGAGAAGTTGGGAAACACTTTGTGGCATGAGATAGAATTCGGGAGGATTTTTTAATTTCTCGGCCGAGAAAAAAGTCAACTAAATTTCTCGGCCGAGAGTTTTCAAAACTCTCGTCCGAGAGATTTTAAATATTTCGTATTGTCTCGGATGAGAGTTTTGAAAACTCTTGGCCGAGAGTTGTGTCACAAAACTCTCGGCCGCAAAATCTCGGCCGAGAGTTTGAAAAACTCTCGGCCGAGAGTTTGCGCAATAAAACTCTCGGCCGAGAGTTTTTCTAACTCTCGGCCGAGAGTTTTATTGCGCAAACTCTCGGCCGCAAACTCTCGGCCGAGAGTTTTTAAAACTTTTGCCCGGGAGTTTTCCCGCGCATAAATTGGTTTAAAACTCTCGGCCGAGAGTTTTAAAAATTTCTCGGCCGAGAGTTTCTGGTCAACAAAAAACTCAGAAAAATCTGCAGTTTTGAGAAACCTGCAACTTTCGAGGGACAGAACACCTACAAAACAAAATGTTATATGTCGGACCAAGTACCATTAGATTCGTCTCTAAATCTAGTTTTTGATGATGTGAGATTTATGGAGTTTCATTAAAAAATTCAGTTTTTTATTAATTTTTTACTAAACTATGTCACTATGGAATTTCATTGTTCGAAAAATTGCACTGAATGAAAATTCAATAACTTTCAAGCGAGGACACCAAAAAATTTAAAAAAATCATAGTGCACTTCCTCTCCCTGTCTACTTCAAAAGGGTACTCTCATTTTTCTTATTGACGATCACATTGAAAAGAAAATCAAAGGATAATAAAATGTACTGAAACATCACTGTTTTTTTGTCTTCTTCCATTTCAAAAAATAATAAAAAATAGTGATTTGATCCGAAAATTACCAAAAAATAGTCTGTGCACTAGTGCAATATATGCAGATTATGATGATATGGTTTTTTTCCAAAAAATGAATAACCTTCCCTAAAAAAAGTAAAGGATAATAAAGTAACTATTTATGTTTGCCTGAAAATTTCAAGTATATGCAGTTAGTAAACAACAAATTTACCCCTCTATATGTCAATATTTAAAAAAAAAAAAATATCGGTATGGAGGTAAGACAATTCTCTACAATTCTTGTTTTTATGTCAAAGCATAATTTGCGATAAAAATATGAGTTCAGTGGAGTTGAAGTTGAAAAACATAGAAAATTACAATTTTCAACGTCAAAAAAGGGCAAAAAGTGTTTCCCAACTTCACATTTTCACCCCCTGGCCTAATTGATTGATTTGATGATAGCAAGGTCCTTGCATGCCTTGTGCTTGAAGTTGCTGAGTTGTCTACAAAATTCTTCGGTGAAGATATGGTAAAATATTAGATACATTTTAGATACATTTTATTAAATAAAATATTAAAAGAATAATGGTTATAAACATTTAAAAATAATTTTATTAAATAATTAGTTTGCATCTAGAGTTAAGATTGATTTAGGCCATATTAGTTTCCGCTATAAAGAAACTACATTCCACATGAATACTATGGGTCAATACTGTGGGCTGTATTTATAGTTTATCCTTATTTTATTTTATTGTATTTTGACCTAATTAAAATTTTCTTTATATTATGTCAATCCTTTTATTTAATTTACTTTTATTATTGATTTTTTGTATTAATAAAATTGAGGTTAAAATCTAACAATTTTTTAATAACAACATTTTAACTTAAAAGTCACCAAAACCTAAATTCAATCTAACTTATTAAAAAGAAAAATACTAACATTATAAAAAACATATATAAAAATATGGTGTGGAATGTATAATTTATTCTTTATGTTTTCATGGTTTCTCTTTGCCCCCATGGATCTTTGGGATCTATATGCATTTTTCACTTTAGTTACAATATAATGAGCTTTGGGAACTAAGGTTTGGACCACATTTTTTAATGACAAACACCAACATATCGAAGGCCTAGAGTTTAGTGAAGGCCTCCTTTTTCTCGAGGTATCCAATTACTTTATCCATCCCCTCTAGAAAAGGATAAGAGGTCAAGGACCTGAAGTGCATCCTATTGGAAAGGATTCAATTTTAGCACTGAAAGAGGGATAACCCAACAAGGGAAAGAGTGTTTCTAGAGGAAGGAAGAAGAAATATCATGCTATTAAGAAGTATGAAGAAATTCTTATGTCTTTGTCCGTACGTGTGGATGTGGATATCCAATAGGTTGAGGTATTGTGCAGGGAGTTTTTGGCAGGAAAATTCTATGGGAGAAGATTCAATGCCCATTTTCTCACTACTTGGGTAGAGTCTAAGGTGTGTCCTTTATTAAAAATCCTTATAAGTATAAAAAATTTATCCAAAGGATGGGTGCATCTTATTTTATGACTCGAAGAGGATTCTAAATACATTTTGGGAAGGGTTTAGAAAATTTTCTCTCCACATGTTGTTTTCAAACCCTGATCTATGCTCTTTGATGATAGGAATGGGAAGACTAACATTATTCTTCTATGGGTTAGAATCGTGAGTCTTCTTACAAACTATTAGCATGAAATAAAATTTTGATATATCAGAAGCCTTCTCGGGATTTATCTAGAGCATGATTCATCATATCTCATCTCGAATGATATGTCCATGGCACAAATTATAATTTGTGTATATATTCGTGGTGGATTGTATGGAGCGATTGATATGGGTCTTGAGGTTAATCCTCTAGAATTGGATTATAAGGGAATTTCATATAGATCTAGGAGGTTTCATAAACATTGAAAACTTACAAAATATTTTGTGAGTCCCTTGCATAAACAGGCGAATAGAACAAAGGTCTCACCTCCGGTTAGCGGAACTGAATAGGGGGGATAATATCATGACCTAATGGTTAATGCTTCCATTTTGAGTTTTCATGGTCAGGAAGATACTAGATAAGTAGCTCTAGAGAAGGAATTCGTCTCAAGGACTGATGCTCAACCTTCAATAGAAATAGCTTCAGGTTGTGAAGGTACCTCTTCAATTCACCTCCTTTCTATATCAAATCCGTTTTTAAATGACAATTTTTTTTATTTTTTTGTTATAATACATAGTCATTACTCTATGGAATCTAAGGGCTTCGATGTAGTCTCATGTTGTATCGCTTCTTATATTTCCTCCTCCTTACCTGTTACAACTACCTGTGCTTTCCTAAATTCTTAGGGTGATTTTTCCACTCTGTCATCCTCTTTTTACTTTTGTGTATCTGATATATAGGAGTAGAAATTTGTCTTATATAATGTGTATTCTTGGTTAGTGGTTCCTTGAAAGGGAGGCCTTTTCTGATGCTTTAGATTTATTTCCCTATCCCATGTGAAAGGTAAAATATAGGGAAGAAAATGTTACATTTACTAAGCTAAGGAGAAAGCCCATGTAGGTCATCTTATTAGTAAACAACAGTCAAGCAGAGGGGCCCTTAGAGCTAGCCCAACTTCTATGGGATCTCCAAAATGAAAATCATGTCCTGTAACTTTTAGGGCATTCCTTATCCCTCTAAAAGACAAGATCCGAGGAGAATCATTGAAGTAAATGTCCTGAATATAATATTTCTACAGGAACCCCTTGGTAGCAGTATTTAAACAACACTGTGTGTTGGAACCTTTCTAAAGGGTTGCGATATTTTGGTCATCAATGTAGGTTAGTTGTAGGTTGGACACCCCATCAAATTCTTGTTTTAAATATATAGTGCATGGAGTCAGTCATGGGGGTTAAGGTCTACACGTGGGTTCTATCTTAATCTCTCACATTGATTAACATTTATGGTCAATCCGAAAACCAAAAATACTTTTGGGACAATCTTCTCAATATATCTCTCCTTGGATAATATAATGTTATCATTGGGGTGATTTGAATTTCTCTTTGGGACCCTTAGAATCATGAGGCCCTCGTGATAGGTTGGATGTTCTAGCATGTTTCTTCAGCAACAGGCTAACCTACAATATGCTAGTGGATATGGAGCTAGTTAAATTATCTCCTACCCAGAGAAATTGTTGGATAGGTGAAGAAAGTATTGCAAAGAGAATTGATAGATTATTCCTCGATAAACGTCTTTTAGACTCTCTTACCCTCATCAAATAATGGAATGGAGAGGGATGCATTTCAAATCACTCCTACATCCTCTTAGATATAAAATGGATCCCTAAGAAACCTACCATCCCTTTTAATATCGACATGGGATGGATAAATGATGAGGAATTCTCAACACTGGTTAAGTTTTACTCGTTTCCTTATTCCTTCCTTTTGAATGCGTCAACAACTTCCAAATTTGTATCGAATAAATGAGAAAAATGGCGTAAAAACATTGGAGGTCCATTAGTTGGAGGAGAGAAAAAGGGAGGTCCTAATTGTTTAACCCTGAGGGGGAAGGGCTCTCCACCCAATATTCGTGAGATAGGTAGAAACCTTGAAAAAGGGAAACTCGGCCTTATTAAAACAATAGAGGAGGAATAGAACATAAAAAGAAGAACCATTTAGTTTAAAAAGTAGAGATGAATATAAAATATTTTTCTAGGCCTTTATTTAAAAGTGGAAATGAAAATAAATTTATTTAATTATTTGTATTTTAGAAAACAAAAAAAAATTATGATTTTGTGTGTTATTAAAAATTTGTTTTGAAATTATTTAGCTGAATTCTAAAATTTAATTATGAGTTTATTTTTGGGAGATAATCTTTCGAAATCTTCTATTCTTTTAGTTTATATGTACACTTTTTTTTAGACAATTACTAGTATAAATTAAATCACTAAAACCTTAAATTTAGAACCTGCTTGATTATGATTTTATTTACAACTAAGCTTGTAACCGGCAGTAAGTAAAAGATATGTACTGGAACCCCAAGCAAATGGAAGTCGTTGTTGTCCAAAATTGTAAATTACAGTTAGGGGGAAACCGCCCACAAAGAAAACGGCTGATTTTGGGTAACGCGCCACGTGTCACCCAAATATGAAGAAATGAGCAACCTTCGCATTCAGGATTTGATTGTTCTGGTTAGTTGGAGATATGGCAGCAGCAGCAAAATCAAAATGTATTGGTCTGCTTCTTCTGGCAATGGTTCTGGGGGGCACCCATGGCCAGACAGTGCCCACCACGGTTAACATTGATGAACGTGTGAAGGAGAAATTCGACGACGAGGTAGGAGACGCAGCGGTGATATTGGAGCTCGCCTCTATATTCGTCTGGGTTGCCCTCGCCCAAGTGTGGCCCACTGGGACGAAGGACGTGCGCGACATAGTTCTGAATGTGGAAAACATCGACTCCGTTACCTTAGTGAGAGGCAACGTAATCTTCTTGGACTCTGATTACATTGACAGCTATGAGGGTGATCTGAAGAAAGAGGTCACGGGGATTCTGTACCAGGCGGTGACGGACATCTGGCAGTGGGACGCCAACGGCGCTGCGCCCAAGTGGTGGCGCGAAGGCGTTTCAAATTATATCCGCCTAATTGCCGGCTACGCCCCCGCTAACTTTGCTCAGCCAGGTAGCGGCGATAGTTGGGAACAGGGAGGCGATGTGACTGCCAGGTTTATCCAGTACGTGAACACCATTACCCCTGGTTTCGTTGGCCTGGTCAATGCCAAAATAAAAACTTCATGGGACATCGGATACTTCAAGGATATCACTGGTAAATCCGTGGATGACCTTTGGAAAGATTACAAGGCTCAGTAAGGAAATATACACTGGGGTGAATTGCTGCATCACATATAAGTCTACTATTAAATAATAAATAAAGCTATATTAATTAGCGAGTTTTTAGATTTAAGCAGCAAGGTTAAAGATAGCCTAGGCAGGTAATTAGCGTGCATTGAAAAGTATTATTAATAATAGAAATCTTATTACAAATAAATCTGACTTTGTAATAGAAGTTTTGTTCGGTGTGAAATTTCAATTTCATATTTAGTGAGTTTTTTCATTTTGAAACTACACTTAGTATAGTATCAAATTAATTTATAGACAATGAATTTTTATTTTTAAAATTACAGATTTTTGATGGAATGATTTTGATTTTTTTTATTAACATTTTTTAAATAAGTAGCAATTGTTTTAAAAGATTCAAAAAAGGCATGTATGTCATATGTTTTACAGTTCCAAAAATAGCAAGGTTAATCTTTAAAGATGAAAAGTTATACAATAAATCCCAATTTTAATTAAAACTATCTATTACCCACACTCTAATTGAAAACTGTAAAAATTATATTTATGTTTGTTTTAATATTTTAATATGCATTTTAATTTAAAATAAAAGCATTGTTGGGTGGTGTTCTAAATTATTTTATTATATGTTCATTCTTTCTTTCTATTTAACCAAATTTATTATTACTAGCAATTGCACCATATGTTGCAAAGGAAACATTGTAAAGAAGTAACATAGGAAAGAGTAGTATAGAGGAAATGCTCTCACATGAATCATGGAGGATAGCTACAACTACAGAGAGTGAACAACAAAATTGGCTATTCAGTTACATAATTATGTTACAACTACATATGTTAATATCATTTTTAGATAAGCATCAATTATTTTGTCCTGAGATGAAATATCATCATTCAAGAAGTTTAGAAAATAAGGTGTTTGATTAGTGTAACCCTTTATTCTCTAACACTAATTTGTTACTATGAGAATATATAAACACCTTAAAGCACTCAATAACCCTTTCAATTTAAAAAATATATTATCACATTTATCAAATGAATATATCTTACCACATTGAGCTATTCAGTTACATAATTTGGTTAAAACTACATATGTTAATATAATTTCTTTTCCACAATGTCTTTTTGGTTTATGTATTCCTAGGCACTATGGTAAAGGTGACCCATAAGGTGAGGTACTTGGTTGAAGTACTCTCTACTCCAACAATGTTCCTAAGATGAAATGCCATCATTCAAGAAGTTTAGAAAATGAGGTGTTTGATTAGAATAAACATTTCTTCTCTAAGAACCACGTGAGGTGTTTGATTAGTATAACCATTTTTTCTCTAACAACCATAGGAAGTCTTAAACTAAGATTGTTTGATTAGTATAACCATTTCTTCTCCTATGACCCTTAAGTATATTACTCAGTAACCATAAGTATCGAAAATTATGAAAAGAAGTTTTCAATAAGAAAAAAGAGATTAGATCAAAACCACAAAGAATAACAACTTATTACCCAATTTATACTTGAACAATATAAATACTTTAAAAATATATACCACAAATACATATAAAATTTAAAATACCACGAGAATATAAAAAATACAATTATTTTTCATATTTTCATTTCATTAATATATATTTGAACAATACAAAAAATAATAATATCATACTTAACTATAATTATAACAACGATGAATGAAAACCTCCTCTAATGAGTCCTAGTCTTTTCAATAAACCTAAACTAAACAAGAGGTTATAACATTTTGGAAATAAAAAAATATAAAAAATATTCAACAAAGAATAGTTATTGCATATAATAACAAAAGAATAACTACTGCACATAATAACTATTTAATGATAACATCAAAGAAAATATATTGACCAGCTTATAGTTGAATCTCTCAACATCTAAATGACAATTACCCCTTTCACTAATTTAAAAATATATAGATTTAAAATATATTTACCCAAAAAATAATATATAATTTCACAAATTATACAGAATTTATTTAAAAAAACAACAAACACTCTAGCTCAAAATTTTAATATAAAATATAGTTATTTACTAGATAAAATTTCAATAAAGCATTCTCATCAACTAGATAATAAGACGTGTTTAATAAGCTAAAATAATATGTGTAAAACAAAAAATAAAAATATTGTTAAATTTATCTACCAACAATTAAAAAAAACAACAACAATTTTATTTGATTATGAATTTGTTTATTTAAAAAAAAAAATAATAAAAACGAAGTAACTATTTATATTTATTAATTATTAATGAATTTGGGAAATAAATATATGCATGACCAATCACATTCCTGATAATACAACTAACATTTTTTACTTCCTGATATAACAACTAACATTATTGACGATGTGAAGTTTACACAGAATACATACATTTCTAATTTTACAACTTAAAATATTGACAATGTGAAGTTTACAATGAATACATATATGTTTTCTCATACTGAGGATCAGAAGCACTAATGGCAATCCTATACTGCACAAAGATGACTAAGGAACTCAAATATCAAACCACACATAAATGAAAAAGATGGACACATAAAGTCCACACAGCCACAAGCATAATCAAAAGAAACATAATCTAACTGTTGCCCTAAAAATCTGGTCAGCGCCTTTAGAAAGTTGAAGCAGATAACAAGACCAGAAGAATTAGGAGGACAACTGCGCTGAAAGAGGCATCAAGAGCACCTATGGCTTGGCCACAAAATGAATTGAACTATTGACAGATGGAAAACCAGTTGGTGCGAGAGTGTCCTTTGCGAGCCACATATATTATTGTTGTTGTTGCTACTGCTCCAGATGTACACACAACCACCATTACTTTCAATCACAAAATATATTATCTTGATTTTGATCTAGTGTTTTTCCGGGACCAAACCCCACGTTATACATTTATATGAAAAAAACTGTTAGAATTATTAATTAATGCATACTCACTGTATCGAAGAAGATGAGTAAAACCCTCAACGTTGCCGCACGAGGTCTCACTATGTCAAAGATGGAGAATGGCATCGATAAAAGTAGGTATAGACCCATAGTGGCATTGGAAACCACGATGTATCTAAATCCATAATGAACAATAAATCTCCACAATTATTTCAGAGATAAACTATCTCCGAAGCTGAGCACATCGGAGCTCAGTGTGGCCTTCCCTGTATGTACGAGCTCTGGCGCTATGTACCTAACCTTCCCACAAGACAAGTCGTCCACGAATTTTTACTATGATCATATAACTGAGAGAGGATGAAGTCAATTATTTCTAAAACGGTTTTTTTGTGTAACTGATTAATAATAATAATATTTAATCTGAAGGTAGACACTCTTTCAATCATCTAATATCAAAATTAATGGTGCACAATGGTCTAGGTGGCACTTGGGGGGAGTTGTTTTCAAAGAGGGACACTTTACAACTTAATAATTATAATTAGCTAATTAACATAATTCGTCATTATTATTTAATTTGTATAGAAAAAAATTAGTTATTGTTTAAATATATGCGTCCTTATGAATAAATTTTGGACTATAAAGTAACTATTTTATTTATTTTCTAATTAAATTTAATTAACACGTGCAACTCTCCTCCATCCCATATTATTTCATGCTTCTCATGATGCTAATAAAAATCGATTTGTTGAAACTAGCCACCATAATTTTCAGCGAACATGTATGACATGTTAATCCTTTCAAGCAATAAAGTGTTTATCTGGCTAGATATCATAATTATAAATTAAAATTTAAAAAATTGAATGCATAAAGCTAACTACAGAACTATCTTATGTGGTCAGAAACATGTAAACTTGAATGCATAAAATTAACTACCGAGCTATTTAGTGTGGTCAGAAATATGTAAATCATGATTACAAGCCCAACAATTTACTAAAAATTATAGTTTAAAAAATGTTAAAGTTTCTTCTTAAAAAACTATATGAATTATATCAATCGCACCAAAAGGTGAATAAAGAGGTAGATACGAATTTTGAATCAGAATGTCGAATTGGAAAAGTTGTATTTTGTAATTGAAATATTAAGACGATGAATTTGTGAAACTAGATAACTGTGTAAATCACCTGTGGTTCTTAGCATAATATATCATTATACATGGCAATTCTCTAGCAAGTTAGTATTGGAAAAGTTGTATTTTATAATTGAAATACTAAGACGATGAATTTTTGAAACTAGATAACTCTGTAAATTGCCATGGTTCTTAGCATAATATATCATTATACATGGAAATTCTCTAGCAAGTTAGTTAGAATTAGTGTCTCTATTCTAGAATGTAAAAGCGAGAACATTTTTTCAACAATGAAAACACCTAATATTTTGGAAGTGAATTTACCCTGGCCTAATTGATTGATTTCATGATAGTAAGGTCCTTGCATGCCTTGTGCTTGAAGTTGTTGAGTTGTCTACAAAATTCTTCGGTGAAGATATGGTAAAAATCGACTTTGCCTTTGTTAATTTTCGCTAACAATTTTCTTCACAATAACAAAAAGAGTTTTATCATGTCATCTTTGATGATGGAGAGGCAGCCCAATAATCATGTATGATGGTAACATCTCCAAGTAGGTTTGGCTGAATTGCTACATGGATTAACTGCCAGTAATTATTTTAGGTTGTAGACTATGATATGAATGTCTAGGTTATGTCTATGATCAATAGAAAAATGTAATAGTTAATATAATCATATGATTGAAATTTAAGTCTTGCAATACAGCTTAAAACTAGAAAGTGAATATCTATGTAAATGTAAGTGTGTGTGTCTCTATGAAGGGTATGAAAAGTTACCTACATTCTATGTGGGTTGTATAATGAATTACGTAGCTGTGATCTGGGTTGTTTGGTTTTTGTATAGATTGATGTTTTGATGATTGATCCATGTAGACCAGATCATCATCAGGAGGAAGATGTTTTGCTGATGTTTGAAATTTGAACCTTGTAATCCAGCTTAAAACAGGAAATTGAATATTTATGTAAATTTAAGCACGTGTCAGTCTATGAAGGGTATTAAAAACTACATACATTATGTGTACATTGTAGAATGAATTATTGAGATGTCATGTGGGTTTCTTGGTTTGTGTGAGTCTACGAAGGGTATAAAAAACTACATGCATTCTGTGTACATTGTAGAATGAATTTCAGATCCATCTGGGTTGCTTGGTTTTTGTATAGCTTGATGCTTTGGTCCATGTAGACCAGATCATCACCAAGAGAAAGATGTGTTGCTGTAATGGATTTTGTTCCTTCTATGTTTAATTTCATCATATAAACAAATACTCGCTCAAGGATAGGAAGAATATTCTAGATACATTGAGGATTAATATAGGTGAAGTAAAAATAATGAAAGTAAATTATAAATATGATAAACGACTTAGCATTGTGGTAAAAAAAATTGATTATGTCGACCATCATAAGTAGAATTAACTAATTCCAAGTTTTTATCTTAGAGGTTTACTGGTAAATTTCTCTCCTAAAATGAGTGAAAGGCCTTTGAGCGATCTCTATTTTTTTATAGTACCTTGGGACAATGTTCTTGTTTTCCATCCCATTCAATAATTACATTTTCACTTAGTTATATATTTGTATGCATGATTGTGATGAATTATTACTACCCTTGCAAGTAAAGCTTCTACTAATAGCCTTACATGATAAGGACCAAAGCCAAAGTGTAAGCTGTATAACTTGAACATGGCAGAAACTTGGTAAAACCCAACACAATTAGATTAAAAATATCATTTTAAATAATTAGGTGGGCCTGATTTTAAAAATTAAATATGAAATAGATATTGAAAAACAAAAATGTCTGGGATTGGAGACACAACAAGGAATTCGAAAAAATACATGTCAATGGGGGCTTGATTGGTTCATAAAATGGGGGTGGTAATATTTTGGAGACACAACAGAGGAATTTGAAAGAAAACATGTCAATGGGGGCTTCATTGGTTCATAAAATGGGGGTGGTAATATTTTCCACCAGCCTTCAACCCTTGTGGGTGGTGTTACTGTGTAAGAGGGTTGTTTATTTAAGTATGCCAAGTTGAATGTAGTAAGCTGGTTTAACTTCATTGAATATTCTCCTAGATTGGGGAGGGGAGGTGCATGCTTGCTGAATTGTGATAGGAGAAAGCATTTGTCAAACAAAATGCTTTATGAGATCAAATACCATTTTTGAGTATGTTAAAAAACTGTTGCTTGTAAATTCTATATTGTAGGCCTTTCTTGGGTGTTGGTTTTAATTTTATGTAAATTTTCATTACATATTATCTAGAATAAAAGCTCTAACTTCTATTTTGAAAAAAAATAGTTAGATTTTTCTCTTCATTGCTTACTTCTCACCAAGGGTTGTATGTTTCTATGTTTGTATTGTACAGAAATAGTTTGTATTGTACAGAAATAGTTTTTATTCTTTACCATCGTAACATAAATTTATGTTTAAAATCCCCAAGAAAATAATTAGGCAATACAGAGTATAAAACCCCGGTAAAATAAATTAGTCAATACATAAGCTATTTGCAAAAAATACATGGCATAATTTATTAATTAGTATCCTGTTTTACATTTATAATAAACATGGTATATAATTTATTCATTATTATCCTCGTTTCAACATTTGTATATTGTATTCTCTTCAAAGTTTTAAATAATGTTAGAATTGCTTCCTTCAAGGTATTTGTATTATTGATTTGTTGTAACTCCATCGTTAGTTGTCTTGTCTTGTCATGAAGAAGATTTGCAACCTATACTGACAATTATAATTTAATATAATATTATTATTGATTATCGAATTTATATTCTCTGCACTGCTAGTTAGTTTTACTTAATCCTTCATTTCAATATTCTACAATGTTATATTCTAGATGTTGCAACTCTCCAATTTAGTTAGGTTCTAGTTATGTTGTATTGGTATTGTCAAGTGTATATGTGCTTGGGTATCACTGTCAGGCTGAGACAAGGTGGCTTATAATGGGAATTGCATATAAGTATAAAAGATGGCTAATACTGGGAATGAAATATATGTAGTTTTCATATCAGGTGTACATTCGTGATGAATTTTCTTATGTGCAAAAGAGCACCTTTTTATGGTTATCTTCAGACTCAATTTCAACATTCCTATGGGCTTTTATAATTAATAATTCCTCTTTCTTTCTCATCAATGGGCATTTGTTTTTTTCTCATATGGCTGTTAACAAACCACTGCCTTGGATTTCAATAGGAAACTATTGTTAGCATGGAAATTGTGGGAACTATAATTGGAGCAACAATAAGTGGATGGGGATTAGTGATTCATAGGGACGCAACCTAGAAATAGTTATAGCTGATTTATTTTTTATTTTTGGAGAAATTTCCATGGATGCTGATCCAGATCCATATGTTCTCATAGTTCGAAAGATAGGTGTTGGTATTGCATCAATTAATTTTCATATTTGGTGGGGCTAGGTGTTGGTATTACATCAATTACTTCTTTTATTTATATTGCAGAAGCTTCACCTTCTAAAATAAGGGGAGCACTAGTGAGTACAAATACACTCATGACTACTGGGGTATCATATCTTGTGAATCTAACATTTCTCGAGGTAAGAAGCCTTGTTAATATTTTTCAACTGGTATATTTATTTGTCATTGGCTACAAAAAGTAACATGGAACTAGTGACTTGAGAATTAGTGTGTATCCCTATAATTTATCCAATGAATTCTGTATCAAATATTCATCTCATAGTCTGCATTTCTCCTCTGGATTCTGAAATATTTCTATACCACATAATGTGCCTAGCCTGAATTACATGCAAAGTTGTTGCATTTTCTTAGTTTTCATTTAAAGGATACATTGTTGCTTGCATGTTTTTGGGAGTAAAGGTGGTGTTCATCGGAGGATACTTTAATCACTTGAATATATTTTTTTTATTTTTAGGTGCAGGCCTATTGTAAGGTTGGAAGCTTCTCTTCAACATGTCTCCAGGTTGGAAGCTTCTCTTCACCATGTCTCCTTTATTCTGTATCCTTGACTTTGATACAAACAATTGTTACGGACCCCTTTAAAGGTAAATTTAGTGTTATTTAAGAAATGTGAATGATGAACATTCATCATTATTGCTCAAGATAAATCATGTCCTCTCAAATAATTTATAAATTTAGAAAAGATCACATATTTTAAAAAATTTCATTATTTAATTTTTTATATATTAAGAAATGATAATCATGAATGCTGATGAATTATAAAATAGTTGTAACGTAAGTAATATATAAAAAGAAAACATGTATTTTTGGAATAATAAAATAGTTGTAACAAAATAATACAGAACAAGAAAAACTATGTATATTTGGATGTATGAAAATTTGAATACATTTTATTAAGTAAAATTTTAAAAGAATAATGATTATAAACATTTAAAAATAATTTTATTAAATAATTAGTTTAGATATGATTTAGGCCATCTTAGTTCCCCCTATAAAGAAACTGCATTCCACATGAATACCATGGGTCAATACCATGGGCTGTATTTATAGTTGATCATTAATTTATTTTATTTTATTATTTTTATTTTTTAGTGTATTTCGACCTAGTTAAAATGTTCATTACATTATGTCAATCTTTTTATTTAATTTACTTTTATTTTTAATTTTGTGTATTAAAAAAATTTAGGTTAAAATCTAACAAATTTTTAATAACAACATGTTAAATTAGAAGTCACCAAAACCTAAGTTCAATCTAACTTATTAAAAAGAAAAAAAAACCTAACATTATAAAAAACATATATAAAAATATTTACTTGATCTAATGGCTTAAAACATTTCAATCGTCTAATATTTGATCCAATGGCTCAAAGATGGTCACAGTGGAAGCTAGGAGACTTGTTTTAAAAAGGTAACGCCTTCCCACATAATTAATAGTAGTTATTAGGAAAATTAAATCATATAATGGTGCGTTGGGAAGGATGAATAAATTGAGTTGTGACATGGATAAAACATGGAACTGTATAAATTTTGGTGGGTATAGCCACTAATAACTATGTATATTTGGATGTATGAAAATTTAGATACATTTTATTAAATAAAATATTAAAAGAATAATGGTTATAAACATTTAAAAATAATTTTATTAAATATTTAGTTTGCATCTAGAGTTAAGATTGATTTAGGCCATCTTAGTTTCCCCTATAAAGAAACTACATTCCACATGAATACTATGGGTCAATACGGTGGGCTGTATTTATAGTTTATCC
This sequence comes from Pinus albicaulis, assembly GCA_034641835.2. Classification (NCBI taxonomy): domain Eukaryota; kingdom Viridiplantae; phylum Streptophyta; class Pinopsida; order Pinales; family Pinaceae; genus Pinus; species Pinus albicaulis. The sequence continues at coordinate 23,614 of JAXQQM020066853.1, read as the reverse complement.
TTATTTTATTTTATTGTTTTTATTTTTATTGTATTTTGACCTAATTAAAATTTTCTTTATATTATGTCAATCTTTTTATTTAATTTACTTTTATTATTGATTTTGTGTATTAATAAAATTGAGGTTAAAATCTAACAATTTTTTAATAACAACATTTTAACTTAAAAGTCACCAAAACCTAAATTCAATCTAACTTATTAAAAAGAAAAATACTAACATTATAAAAAACATATATCAAAATATGGTGTGGAATGTATAATTTATTCTTTATGTTTTCATGGTTTCTCTTTGCCCCATGGATCTTTGGGATCTATATGCATTTTTCACTTTAGTTACAATATAATGAGCTTTGGGAACTAAGGTTTGGACCACATTTTTTAATGACAAACACCAACATATCGAAGGCCTAGAGTTTAGTGAAGGCCTCCTTTTTCTCGAGGTATCCAATTACTTTATCCATCCCCACATATCCTTAGACATGCAGTCTATGTGTAGCTTCTTAAGGGATTTGGTGGCTCTAGAAAAGGATAAGAGGTCATTGAATCAAGGACCTGAAGTGCATCCTATTGGAAAGGATTCAATTTTAGCACTGAAAGAGGGATAACCCAACAAGGGAAAGAGTGTTTCTAGAGGAAGGAAGAAGAAATATCATGCTATTAAGCAGTATGAAGACATTCTCATGTATTTGTCCGTATGTGTGGATGTGGATATCCAATAGGTTGAGGTATTGTGCAGGGATTTTTTGGCAAGAAAATTCTATGGGAGAAGATTCAATGCCCATTTTCTCACTACTTGGGTAGAGTCTAAGGTGTGTCCTGTATTAAAAATCCTTATAACTATAAAAACATAATCCAAAGGATGGGTGCATCTTATTTTATGACCCGAAGATGATTCTAAATACATTTTGGGAGGGGTTTAGAAAATTTTCTCTTCACATGTTGTTTTCAAACCCTGATCTATGCTCTTTTATGATAGGAATGAGAAGACTAACATTATTCTTCTATGGGTTAGAATCGTGAGTCTTCTTACAAACTATTAGCATGAAATAAAATTTTGATATATCAGAAGCCTTCTCGGGATTTATCTAGAGAATGATTCATCATATCTCATCTCCAATGAGATGTCCATGGCACAAATTATAATTTGTGTATATATTCGTGGTGGATTGTATGGAGCGATTGATATGGGTCTTGAGGCTAATCCTCTAAAATTGGATTATAAGGGAATTTCATATAGATCTAGGAGGTTTCATAAACATTGAAAACTTACAAAATATTATGTGAGTCCCTTGCATAAAAAGGCGAATAGAACAAAGGTCTCACCTCTGGTTAGCGAAACTGAATATGGGGGATAATATCATGACCTAATGGTTAATGCTTCCATTTTGAGTTTTCATGGTCAGGAAGATACTAGATAAGTATCTCTAAAGAAGGAATTTGTCTCAAGGACTGATGCTCAACCTTAAATAGAAATAGGTTCAGGTTGTGAAGGTACCTCTTCAATTCTCCTCCTTTCTATATCAAATCCGTTTTTAAATGACAAAATTTAATTTTTTTTCTTATAATACATAGTCATTACTCTATGGAATCTAAGGGCTTCGATGTAGTCTCATGTTGTATCCCTTCTTATATTTCCTCCTCCTTACCTATTACAACTAGCTGTCCTTTCCTAAATTCTTAGGGTGATTTTTCCACTCTGTCATCCTCTCTTTACTTTTGTCTATCTGATATATAGGAGTCTAAATTTGTCTTATATAATGTGTATTCTTGGTTAGTGGTTCCTTGAAAGGGAGGCCTTTTCTGATGCTTTAGATTTATTGCCCTATCCCATGTGAAAGGTAAAATATAGGGAAGAAAATGTTTCATTTACTAAGCTAAGGAGAAAGCCCATGTAGGTCATCTTATTAGTAAACAACAGTCAAGCAGAGGGGCCCTTAGAGCTAGCCCAACTTCTATGGGATCTCCAAAATGAAAATCATGTCCTGTAATTTTTAGGGCATTCCTTATCCCTCTAAAAGACAAGATTCGAGGAGAATCATTGAAGTAAATGTCCTGAATATAATATTTCTACAGGAACCCCTTGGTAGCAGTATTCAAACAACACTGTGTGTTGGAACCTTTCTAAAGGGTTGGGATATTTTGGTCATCAATGTAGGTTAGTTGTAGGTTGGACACCCCATCAAATTCTTGTTTTAAATATATAGTGCGTGGAGTGAGTCATGGGGGTTAAGGTCTACACGTGGGTTCTATCTTAATCTCTCACATTGATTAACATTTATGGTCAATCCCAAAACCAAAAATACTTTTGGGACAATCTTCTCAATATATCTCTCCTTGGATAATATAATGTTATCATTGGGGTGATTTGAATTTCTCTTTGGGACCCTTAGAATCATGAGGCCCTCGTGATAGGTTGGATGTTCTAGCATGTTTCTTCAGCAACAGGCTAACCTACAATATGCTAGTGGATATGGAGCTAGTTTAATTATCTCCTACCCAGAGAAATTGTTGGATAGGTGAAGAAAGTATTGCAAAGAGAATTGATAGATTATTCCTCGATAAACGTCTTTTAGACTCTCTTACCCTCATCAAATAATGGAATGGAGAGGGATGCATTTCAAATCACTCCTACATCCTCTTAGATATAAAATGGATCCCAAAGAAACCTACCATCCCTTTTAATATCGACATGGGATGGATAAATGATGAGGAATTCTCAACACTGGTTAAGTTTTACTCGTTTCCTTATTCCTTCCTTTTGAATGCGTCAACAACTTCCAGTTGTATAGATAAATGAGAAAAATGGAGTAAAAACATTGGAGGTCCATTAGTTGGAGGAGAGAAAAAGGGAGGTCCTAATTGTTTAACCCTGAGGGGGAAGGGCTCTCCACCCAATATTCCTGAGATAGGTAGAAACCTTGAAAGGGAAACTGGACCTTATTAAAATAGTAGAGGAGGAATAGAACATAAAAAGAAGAACCATTTAGTTTAAAAAGTAGAGATGAATATAAAATATTTTTCTAGGCCTTTATTTAAAAGTGGAAATGAAAATAAATTTATTTAATTATTTGTATTTTAGAAAACGAAAAAAAATTATGATTTTGTTTGTTATTAAAAATTTGTTTTGAAATTATTTAGCTGAATTCTAAAATTTAATTATGAGTTTATTTTTGGGAGATAATCTTTCGAAATCTTCTATTCTTTTAGTTTATATGTACACTTTTTTTTTTAGACAATTACTAGTATAAATTAAATCACTAAAACCTTAAATTTAGAACCTGCTTGATTATGATTTTATTGACAACTAAGCTTGTAACCGGCAGTAAGTAAAAGATATGTACTGGAACCCCAAGAAAATGGAAGTCATTGTTGTCCAAAATTGTAAATTACAGTTAGGGGGAAACCGCCCACAAAGAAAACAGCTGATTTTGGGTAACGCGCCACGTGTCACCCAAATATGAAGAAATGAGCAACCTTCGCATTCAGGATTTGATTGTTCTGGTTAGTTGGAGATATGGCAGCAGCATCAAAATCAAAATGTATTGGTCTGCTTCTTCTGGCAATGGTTGTGGGGGGCACCCATGGCCAGACAATGCCCACCACGGTTAACATTGATGAACGTGTGAAGGAGAAATTCGACGACGAGGTAGGAGACGCAGCGGTGATATTGGAGGTCGCCTCTATATTCGTGTGGGTTGGCTTCACCCAAGTGTGGCCCACTGGGACGAAGGACCTGCGCGACATAGTTCTGAATGTGGAAAACATCGACTCCGTTACCTTAGTGAGAGGCAACGTAATCTTCTTGGACTCTGATTACATTGACAGCTATGAGGGTGATCTGAAGAAAGAGGTCACGGGGATTCTGTACCAAACGGTGACGGACATTTGGCAGTGGGACGCCAACGGCGCTGCGCCCAAGTGGTGGCGCGAAGGCGTTTCAAATTATATCCGCCTAATTGCCGGCTACGCCCCCGCTAACTTTTCTCAGCCAGGTAGCGCCGATAGTTGGGAACAGGGAGGCGATGTGACTGCCAGGTTTATCCAAAATAAAAACTTCATGGGACATCGGATACTTCAAGGATATCACTGGTAAATCCGTGGATGACCTTTGGAAAGATTACAAGGCTCAGTAAGGAAATATACACTGGGGTGAATTGCTGCATCACATATAAGTCTACTATTAAATAATAAATAAAGCTATATTAATTAGCGAGTTCTTAGATTTAAGCAGCAAGGTTAAAGATAGCCTAGGCAGGTAATTAGCGTGCATTAAAAAGTATTATTAATAATAGAAATCTTATTACAAATAAATCTGACTTTGTAATACAAGTTTTGTTCTGTGTGAAATTTCAATTTCATATTTAGTGAGTTTTTTCATTTTGAAACTACACTTAGTATAGTATCAAATTAATTTATAGACAATGAATTTTTATTTTAAAAATTACAGATTTTTGATGGAATGATTTTGATTTTTTTTATTAATATTTTTTAAATAAGTAGCAATTGTTTTAAAAGATTCAAAAAAGGCATGTATGTCATATGTTTTATAGTTCCAAAAATAGCAAGGTCAATCTTTAAAGATGAAAGTTATACAATAAATCCCAATTTTAATTAAAACTATCTATTACCCACACTCTAATTGAAAACTGTAAAAATTATATTTATGTTTGTTTTAATATTTTAATATGCATTTTAATTTAAAATAAAAGCATTTTTGGGTGGTGTTCTAAATTATTTTATTATATGTTCATTGTTTCTTTCTATTTAACCAAATTTATTATTACTAGCAATTGCACCATATGTTGCAAAGGAAACGTTGTAAAGAAGTAACATAGGAAAGAGTAGTATAGAGGAAATGCTCTCACATGAATCATGCAGGATAGCTACAACTACAGAGAGTGAACAAAAAAATTGGCTATTCAGTTACATAATTATGTTACAACTACATATGTTAATATCATTTTTAGATAAGAATCAATTATTTTGTCCTGAGATGAAATATCATCATTCAAGAAGTTTAGAAAATGAGGTGTTTGATTAGTATAACCCTTTATTCTCTAACATTAATTTGTTACTATGAGAATATATAAACACCTTAAAGCACTCAATAACCCTTTCAATTTAAAAAATATATTATCACATTTATCAAATGAATATATCTTACCACATTGAGCTATTCAGTTACATAATTTGGTTAAAACTACATATGTTAATATCATTTCTTTTGCACAATGTCTTTTTGGTTTATGTATTCCTAGGCACTATGGTAAAGGTGACCCATAAGGTGAGGTACTTGGTTGAAGTACTCTCTACTCCAACAATGTTCCTAAGATGAAATGCCATTATTCAAGAAGTTTAGAAAATGAGGTGTTTGATTAGAATAAACATTTCTTCTCTAAGAACCACATGAGGTGTTTGATTAGTATAACCATTTTTTCTCTAACAACCATAGGAAGTTTCGAAAATAAGGTGTTTGATTAGTATAACCATTTCTTCTCTAAGAACCATAAGTATATTCTCTAAGAACCATAAGTATCTGAGTAGCAGAAAAGAGGTTTTCAATAAGAAAAAAGAGATTAGATCAAAACCACAAAGAATAACAACTTATTACCCAATTAATACTTGAACAATATAAATACTTTAAAAATATATACCACAAATACATATAAAATTTAAAATACCATGAGAATATAAAAAATAAAATTATTTTTCATATTTTCATTTCATTAATATATATTTGAACAATACAAAAAATAATAATATCATACTTAACTATAATTATAACAATGATGAATGAAAACCTCCTCTAATGAGTCCTAGTCTTTTCAATAAACCTAAACTAAACCAGCGGTTATAACATTTTGGAAATAAAAAAATATAAAAAATATTCAACAAAGAATAGTTATTGCATATAATAACAAAAGAATAACTACTGCACATAATAACTATTTAATGATAACATCAAAGAAAATATATTGACCAGCTTATAGTTGAATCTCTCAACATCTAAATGACAATTACCCCTTTCACTAATTTAAAAATATATAGATTTAAAATATATTTACCCAAAAAATAATATATAATTTCACAAATTATACAGAATTTATTTAAAAAAACAACAAACACTCTAGCTCAAAATTTTAATATAAAATATAGTTATCTACTAGATAAAATTTCAATAAAGCATTCTCATCAACTAGATAATAAGATGTGTTTAATAAGCTAAAATAATATGTGTAAAACAAAAAATAAAGATATTGTTAAATTTATCGACCAACAATTAAAAAACAACAACAACAATTTTATTTGATTATGAATTTGTTTATTTAAAAATAAATAAATAATGAAAATGAAGTAACTATTTATATTTATTAATTATTAATGAATTTGGGAAATAAATATATGCATGACCAATCACATTCTTGATAATACAACTAACATTTTTGACTTCCTGATATAACAACTAACATTATTGACGATGTGAAGTTTACACAGAATACATACATTTCTAATTTTACAACTTAAAATATTGACAATGTGAAGTTTACACTGAATACATATATGTCTTCTCATACTGAGGATCAGAAGCACTAATGGCAATGCTATACTGCATAAAGATGACTAAGGAACTCAAATATCAAACCACACATAAATGAAAAAGATGGACACATAAAGACCACACAGCAACAAGCATAATCAAAAGAAATATAATCTAACTGTTGCCCTAAAAATCTGGTTAGTGCCTTTAGAAAGTTGAAGCAGATAACAAGACCAAAAGAATTAGGAGGACAACTGCGCTGAAAGAGGCATCAAGAGCACCTATGGCTTGGCCACAAAATGAATTGAACTATTGACATATGGAAAAAAAGTTGGTGCGAGAGTGTCCTCTGCGAGCCACATATATTATTGTTGTTGTTGCTACTGCTCCAGATGTACACACAACCACCATTACTTGCAATCACAAAATATATTATCTTGATTTTGATCTAGTGTTTTTCCGGGACCAAACCCCACGTTATACATTTATATGAAAAAAACTGTTAGAATTATTAATTAATGCATACTCACTGTATCGAAAAAAATGAGTAAAACCCTCAACGTTGCCGCACGGGGTCTCACTATGTGATCCGGGGTAAAATCTTGATACCCTTAACCAAGACCTTTTAATTCGGCTGATAAATAGAATTGCATTTAATTAAAGACGTTAAAGAACTTAAATGAACAACTGTAGCTTTAAATAAGAGGAACATAAATGAACAAGATCAGCAATCATGAGAACACGTTGTTTGATGACGGAGTTTGTCCAGGAGGGACTACATCTCCGGGCCTCGGTGTCAAGATGGTGTAGGCCGCTGCATTATGTGTTGTAAGAAGAGATGTACATGGATGTGTTTCCCTATGACATACAAGGAAAAATTGCCCTCACGCAGGAGTGGCTTGACTTCTTTAAGAGATGTTCTACTGCAGAACTCTCATACATAAAGAAAGACTCCTATCAGTATGACCATAGCTGACATGTAGCAAAATAAGAGTATCCCGCCAATCCTGGCAAACAAGGGATCTCAAAATACACATACCAAATAAGAGCATCCCGCCAATGTGGCATAAAAGGGACTCATACATGACACAAATCCATAGCTGAAAGTACATCAAAACAACACAAAGCAAGATCCCTCAACTCATGTATCAACCGGGATTTGCAAGACATAATGCATCTCAATGAGAAATAAATGAAGAAGTACATGGAAATAACATCATATACCTCATGTTGCCATTTGCTGAAGGCTTAACTGCTTTATGGCTGGATCTGAAAACACCATCAATCTTGTGGCGTCGAGAAAGTGGAAAACGACTGCTCACATGTGCAAATCCGACACCGGTATAACCCACTTCCAAAAGTGGCTGAAAAATCAGAAACTCAGATGCAAAAACTGAGTACGCCATCAGACTCGTGGCGCTGAGTAGTGCCGAAACGACATAAAATTTGTCCCATTTGGACAAAGTCGAAATTTCGCCCTCCTGAAAATTGCCTCAATCAGGGTTCCGCCTGCCTCTTTCTAGGCTCATGGTTCCACATGACCTGCAATTAAAAAATATTAAAACCTCGATCTGTGTGCGCGCTCTTCCGCTCCTCCATGGCCTGGGCGCACTGGTCTGCAATTAAAATAATATTAAACTCAAATTCCGTGCGTGCTCCTGCTTCTCCATGCTTGGGCGCAATGTAAAAGTCTGAGTTTAAATAAAAATTCTGGGCGGAATTTACCAAGAAAATCTATTTGGCGTGTTGGTAAAATTTGGAAAACGTTGAGGAGAGGTCGGGGGGTCAAATCCCACCCCTCCCAACATAGCACGTGTTTTACTTTTTTTAAAAAATAAATGGGCGCGCATTTGTTTTAAAAAACCATATATGAGGGGGGTCGGGTCCGCATTGGGCGGCCCGCCCCCTTAACTCCCGCTGGCAGCACCATTTAATATACCCGTTGGTTGGTTTTGATATGTTGGTTGTTGTTTTAAGTTGGGCCGCCCGTGGAGTGGGCCGGCCCACGTGGCCGAGTGGGTTCGATTCCCGCCGACCCATTTATATGTGGTGCCACATATGATATGTGCCAACGAGGGTGGCGGGGTTGACTACCGACCACCCCATCTTTTAACACAGTTTTTTTATGCGGTGAGGTGGCGGGGGTGATGCCCCATCACCTCCCCCCTTTTTTTTAATTAATTGTGTTATTAAAACAAATTGGCTGTTTTTTGAACCTTCGAATTTTGACCGAAGGAGTGCAATTAACGGTCCCACAAATTCGCCTGGAATCTGGCCTGAGTGTGCCTGAATCTGGTGGCTGGGTTTGGTCCAAATTGCGTCCTCTTTAAGGCTGCCCAGTCACCAAGTCAACCCAAAACTTTGACCGCTCCTAACTCCTTCATACGGACTCGGAATTGAGTGCCGTCTGCGCCGTTGGAATCAAAAAGACGGGATCTACAACATGAACCCAGTTCGAGAATCTTTCGAACACTTTGATTTTTGAGCCTTGTACTCAAGCCTCTTGTACCTGTACTTGCTTAGTTCACCTGGATCAATCCTCCCCACTGAGCAGCTTTTGGTCCTCCAAAAGCATCAAGCTTTACGTATCATCAAATGTCTGCAACTGTCATTGAAAGGCGCATCCCTTGAAGACTCCTTCACCTTACGTACCTCAGAGTCAAGATGCAAAGCCAACATGTACAACTGCTACAATGTGATGTCTGAAAAGGCACATCCCTTGAAGACTCCTTCACCACACGTACTTCGGACTCAAGATGTAAAGCCAACACCTGCAACTGCTGAAATGCAAATGTCTGAAAAGGCGCATCCCTTAAAGACTCCTTCACTTCTATCCTTCGGAATCAGAATACCAACACCTGCCTAAAGCTTCCACGAACATTACATTCTCAATGTGACCAACAATGATCCAGATATTTCCATACTTGCCACGAGTTTATAACATGTACTCGGTGGTCAAGCTTACAGCAAAATGGAAATCATACATCAAAAAAATTACAAGACCAGACCTCATCTTCGCATTTCGAAGTGATGGCAAAACTCCTCATCACTTTTACATGAAAGAAATGCATCAGACGACTCATACAACATGACCAAAACATAATCGTCGCATCTCAAAGTGATGGCAACATATCATCACTTTTACATGAAAGAGATCTAACACACGACTCATAAAACAAGGCCAAAAAAATGTCATGTCGCTTAAACAAGTGATGGAAACACATCATCACTTTCATAATAAAAATGCGACAAAAGACTTACAAGCATGGCCATGACAAGCTTAACATCTCTAGAAAAAAAACAATCTAGAAGAACCACTTCTCATTTATTAAAACGAGTGGATCATTTCCCTGTGGCGAAATTGCTTGTCGATTAGCTCTTTCAACTGGTGTATGCATGGGTGCTTTTTCTTTACGGTGATGTTCTAGATGAAGTTTCCAGCATGTGGCTCTTCGGTGGCCACTTCGATCGCAATGGGTGCAAAAGTTCTTTTTCCTCCAAACCTGCTTAACTGATTTCTTTTCCTGTTGGGGAGAAGGCTTTTCGTGCCTCTTCCTTCTTTGTACTACCATACTCTTCCAGCACTTAGAAATCACATGGTTATTTAAACCACAAAAATAACAAGTTTTACGATGCCATATTTTATGACCATGGTTATCGACATTCTTGTAATCAAAATGCACTCTGGAATAATGAGACTTAGTATACCTTCTGGGGTGGTCTCTGGTGCCATCATGATGATGGGAGCTTGCCTCGGTTCCTTCACTGCAACGTGCACTACCGTGGAACGATGGCGAAGTGTCCCTATCATTCCTCTTCCTTGGAGAGTTCATCATTATCTGTTTTCCTTTGATGTCCTTCGAACATCCTTCGTCAATGTACCCCAAACCTGCATAACGAGGTCGTTGCACAACCTCCAATGGTTCGGTGATGCCTTGGCCACGAATGCCAAGTCCTCCTCCTCTGTACCCCATTTTGGTGAGGAGTTTCATGCCGATACCTGTGATGGGTATCTCCACAATTCCAACTGAAATTATATCATGTGAAGAAACTGAAGAAAAATCAACACTGTTTACCTTAGGTGTTGATGGCGAAACAGATGAAGAAAGTTGTTGTAAGCCTTCGTCGCACTCCACTTCTGTCACTGCCTTTGACATGGCTTGTAGCTAAAGTTGCATCTGCTGCATCTCCTCCTTCTCTTTCTGTAGGAATGCTTTTAAGGCATCATGATCTCTCTGAAGAGTTTCGTTGTTGCGTTTCAAATCTTCCCACGCTCTATCATGGCTTGCAACTGAAGCTGCAACTGTTGCTTCTCCTCCTTCTCTTCATGTAGGAATGCCTTCAAGGCATCATGATCTGCTTGCAGAATTTCATTGTTGCGCTTCGAATCTTCCCACGCTTCTGTTGTGGCTTGCAACTGAATCTGCAACTGTTGTTTTTCCTCCTCCTCTTTGTGTAGGAGGGTCTTCAATTCTTCGTTCTCTGCTGCTTGTTTTTCGTAAGCCTCGTATAGTATGTCCGCTTTCTCGGACACCCTGAGCATGGTTTCATACATGTCCTTGACACTTTCCATGGCTCAACTCAGCAAACGTCCAATGTTCACGCCCTGCAATCCAATCAGCAAGAATACCTTCTCCGATACCACTTGATCCGGGGTAAAATATTGATACCCTTAACCAAGACCTTTTAATTCGGGTGATAAATAGAATTGCATTTAATTAAAGACGTTAAAGAACTTAAATGAAAAAATGTAGCTGTAAATAAGAGGAACATAAATGAACAAGATCAGCAATCATGAGAACACGTTGTTTGATGACGGAGTTCGTCCAGGAGGGACTACATATCCAGGCCTCGGTGTCAAGATGGTGTAGGCCGCTGCATTATGTGTTGTAAGAAGAGATGTAAATGGATGTGTTTCCCTATGACATACAAGGAAAAATTTCCCTCACGCAAGAGTGGCTTGACTTCTTTAAGAGATGTTCTACTGCAGAACTCTCATACATAAAGAAAGACTCCTATCAGTATGACCATAGCTGACATGTAGCAAATAAGAGTATCCCGCCAATCCTGGAAAACAAGGGATCTCAACAATACACATATGAAAAAGAGCATCCTGCCAATGTGGCATGAAAGGGACTCATATATGACACAAATCCATAGCTGAAAGTACATCAAAAACAACACAAAGCAAGATCCCACAACTCATGTATCAACCGGGATCTGCAATACATAATGCATCTCAAAGAGAAATAAATGAAGAAGTACATGGAATACACATCATATACCTCATGCTGCCATTTGCTGAAGGCTGAGCAGCTCAGCAGCAGAATCTGAAAACACCATCAATCTTGTGGCGTCGAGAAAGTGGAAAACGACTGCTCACATGTGCAAATCCGACACCGGCATAGTCCACTTCCAAAAGTGGCTCGAAAATAAAAAACTCAGATGCAGAAACTGAGCACGCCATCAGACTCGTGGCGTCGAGTAGTGCTGAAACGACATATAATTTGTCCCATTTGGACAAAGTCGAAATTTCGCCCTCCTGAAAATTGCCTCAATCAAGGTTCCGTCTGCCTCTTTCTGGGCTCATGGTTCCACATGACCTGCAATTAAAAAATATTAAAACCTCGATCTGCGTGTGCGCTCTTCCGCTCCTCCATGGCCTGGGCGCACTGGTCTGCAATTAAAATAATATTAAACTCAAATTCCATGCGTGCTCCTGCTTCTCCATGCTTGGGCGCACTGTAAAAGTCTGAGTTTAAATAAAAATTCTGGGCGGAATTTACCAAGAAAATCTGTTTGGCGTGTTGGTAAAATTTGGAAAACGTTGAGGAGAGGTCGGGGGGTCAAATCCCGCCCCTCCCAACATAGCATGCGTTTTACTTTTTTTTTTTAAAATAAATGTGCGCGCATTTGTTTTAAAAAACCATATATGAGGGGGGTCGGGTCCGCATTGGGCGGCCCGCCCCCTTAACTCCCGCTGGCAGCACCATTTAATATAGCCGTTGGTTGGTTTTGATATGTTGGTTGTTGTTTTAAGTCGGACCGCCCGTGGAGCGGGCCGGCCCACATGGCCGGGCGGGTTCGATTCCCGCCGACCCATTTATATGTGGTGCCACATATGATATGTGCCAATGAGGGTGGCGGGGTTGACTTCCGACCACCCCATCTTTTAACACAGTTTTGTTATGCGGTGAGGTGGCGGGGGTGATGCCCCATCACCTACCCCTTTTTTTTTAATTATTTTGTTATTAAAACAAATTGGCTATTTTTTGAACCTTCGAATTTTGACCGAAGGAGTGCAATTAATGGTCCCACAAATTCGTCCGGAATCTGGCCTGAGTGTGCCGGAATCCGGTGGCTGGGTTTGGTCCAAATTGCGTCCTCTTTAAGGCTGCCCAGACACCAAGTCTACCCAAAACTTTGACCGCTCCTAACTCCTTCATACGGACTCAGAATTGAGTGCCGTCTGCGCCGTTGGAATCAGAAAGACGGGATCTACAACATGAACCTGGTTCGAGAATCTTTCGAACACTTTGATTTCTGAGCCTTGTACTCAAGCCTCTTGTACCTGTACTTGCTTAGTCCACCTGGATCACTATGTCAAAGATGGAGAATGGCATCGATAAAAGTAGGTATAGACCCATAGTGGCATTGGCAATCACGATGTATCTAAATCCATAATGAACAATAAATCTCCACAATTATTTCAGAGATAAAGTATCTCCGAAGCTGAGCACATCGGAGCTCAGTGTGGCCTTCCCTGTGTGTATGAGCTCTGGCGCTATGTACCTAACGTTCCCACAAGACAAGTCGTCCACGAATTTTTACTATGATCATATAACTGAGAGAGGATGAAGTCAATTATTTCTAAAACGGTTTTTTTGTGTAACTGATTAATAATAATAATATTTAATCTGAACGTAGACACTCTTTCAATCATCTAATATCAAAATTAATGGTGCACAATGGTCCAGGTGGCACTTGGGGGGAGTTTTTTTCAAAGAGGGACACTTTACAACTTAATAATTATAATTAGCTAATTAACATAATTCGTCATTATTATTTAATTTGTATAGAAAAAAATTGGTTATCGTTTAAATATATGCGTCCTTATGAATAAATTTTGGACTATAAAGTAACTATTTTATTTATTTTTTAATTAAATTTAATTAACACGTGCAACTCTCCTCCATCCCATATTATTTCATGCTTCTCATGATGCTAATAAAAATCGATTTGTTGAAACTAGCCACCATAATTTTCAGCGAGCATGTATGACATGTTAATCCTTTCAAGCAATAAAGTGTTTATCTGGCTAGATATCATAATTATAAATTACAATTTAAAAAATTGAATGCATAAAGCTAACTATAGAACTATCTTATGTGGTCAGAAACATGTAAACTTGAATGCATAAAATTAACTATCGAGCTATTTAGTGTGGTCAGAAATATGTAAATCATGATTACAAGCCCAACACTTTACTAAAAATTATAGTTTAAAAAATGTTAAAGTTTCTTCTTAAAAAACTATCTGAATTATATCAATCGCACCAAAAGGTGAATAAAGAGGTAGATACGAATTTTGAATCAGAATGTCGAATTGGAAAAGTTGTATTTTGTAATTGAAATATTAAGACGATGAATTTGTGAAACTAGATAACTGTGTAAATCACCTGTGGTTCTTAGCATAATATATCATTATACATGGCAATTCTCTAGCAAGTTAGTATTGGAAAAGTTGTATTTTATAATTGAAATACTAAGACGATGAATTTTTGAAACTAGATAACTGTGTAAATTGCCATGGTTCTTAGCATAATATATCATTATACATGGCAATTCTCTAGCAAGTTAGTTAGAATTAGTGTCTCTATTCTTGAATGTAAAAGCGAGAACATTTTTTCAACAATGAAAACACCTAATATTTAGGAAATGAATTTACCCTGGCCTAATTGATTGATTTGATGATAGCAAGGTCCTTGCATGCCTTGTGCTTGAAGTTGCTGAGTTGTCTACAAAATTCTTCGGTGAAGATATGGTAAAAATCGACTTTGCCTTTCTTAAGTTTCGCTAACAATTTTCTTCACAATAACAAAAAGAGTTTTATCATGTCATCTTTGATGATGGAGAGGCAGCCCGTTAATCATGTATGCTGGTAACATCTCCAAGTAGGTTTGGCTGAATTGCTACATGGATTAACTGCCAGTAATTATTTTAGGTTGTAGACTATGATATGAATGTCTAGGTTATGTCTATGATAAAGAGAAAAATGTAATAGTTAATATAATCATATGTTTGAAATTTAAGTCTTGCAATACAGCTTAAAACTAGAAAGTGAATATCTATGTAAATGTAAGTGTGTGTGTCTCTATGAAGGGTATGAAAAGTTACCTACATTCTATGTAGGTTGTATAATGAATTACGTAGCTATCATCTGGGTTGTTTGGCTTTTTTATAGATTGATGTTTTGATGATTGATCCATGTAGACCAGATCATCATCAGGAGGAAGATGTTTTGCTGATGTTTGAAATTTGAACCTTGTAATCCAGCTTAAAACAGGAAATTGAATATTTATGTAAATTTAAGCACGTGTCAGTCTATGAAGGGTATTAAAAACTACATACATTCTGTGTACATTGTAGAATGAATTATTGAGATGTCATGTGGGTTTCTTGGTTTGTGTGAGTCTACGAAGGGTATAAAAAACTACATGCATTCTGTGTACATTGTAGAATGAATTTCAGATCCATCTGGGTTGCTTGGTTTTTGTATAGCTTGATGCTTTGGTCCATGCAGACCAGATCATCACCAAGAGAAAGATGTGTTGCTGTAATGGATTTTGTTCCTTCTATGATTAATTTCATCATATAAACAAATACTCGCTCAAGGATAGGAAGAATATTCTAGATACATTGAGGATTAATATTGGTGAAGTCAAAATAATGAAATTAAATTATAAATATGATAAACGACTTAGCTTTGTGGTAAAAAAAAATGATTATGTCGACCATCATAAGTAGAATTAACTAATTCCAAGTTTTTATCTTAGAGGTTTACTGGTAAATTTCTCCCCTAAAATGGGTGAAAGGCCTTTGAGCGATCTCTATTTTTTTATAGTACCTTGGGACAATGTTCTTGTTTTCCATCCCATTCAATAATTACATTTTCACTTACTTATATATTTGTATGCATGATTGTGATGAATTATTACTACCCTTGCAAGTAAAGCTTCTACTAATAGCCTTACATGATAAGGACCAAAGCCAAAGTGTAAGCTGTATAACTTGAACATGGCAGAAACTTGGTAAAACCCAACACAATTAGATTAAAAATATCATTTTAAATAATTAGGTGGGCCTCATTTTAAAAATTAAATATGAAATAGATATTGAAAAATAAAAATGCCTTGGATTGGAGACACAACAAGGAATTCGAAAAAAGACATGTCAATGGGGGCTTGATTGGTTCATAAAATGGGGGTGGTAATATTTTGGAGACACAACAGAGGAATTTGAAAGAAAACATGTGAATGGGGGCTTGATTGGTTCATAAAATGGGGGTGGTAATATTTTCCACCAGCCTTCAACCCTTGTGGGTGGTGTTACTGTGTAAGAGGGTTGTTTATTTAAGTATGCCAAGTTGAATGTAGTAAGCTGGTTTAACTTCATTGAATATTCTCCTAGATTGTGGAGGGGAGGTGCATGCTTGCTGAATTGTGATAGGAGAAAGCATTTGTCAAATAAAATGCTTTTGAGATCAAATACCATTTTTGAGTATGTTAAAAAATTGTTGCTTGTAAATTCTATATTGTAGGCCTTTATTGATAAGAGATGAGCATAACACCTTCTTGGGTGTTGGTTTTAATTTTATGTAAATTTTCATTACATATTATCTAGAATGAAAGCTATAACTTCTATTTTGAAAAAAAACAGTTAGTTTTTTCTCTTCATTGCTTACTTCTCACCAAGGGTTGTATGTTTCTATGTTTGTATTGTACAGAAATAGTTTTTATTCTTTACCATCGTAACATAAATTTATGTTTAAAATCCCCAAGAAAATAATTAGGCAATACAGAGTATAAAACCCCGGTAAAATAAATTAGTCAATACATAAGCTATTTGCAAAAAAGACATGGCACAATTTATTAATTAGTATCCTGTTTTACATTTATAATAAACATGTTATATAATTTATTCATTATTATCCTCGTTTCAACATTTGTATATTGTATTCTCTTCAAAGTTTTAAATAATGTTAGAATTGCTTCCTTCAAGGTATTTGTATTATTGATTTGTTGTAACTCCATCGTTAGTTGTCTTGTCTTGTCATGAAGAAGATTTGCAACCTATACTAACAATTATAATTTAATACAATATTATTATTGATTATCGAATTTATATTCTCTGCACTGCTAGTTTGTTTTACTTAATCCTTCATTTCAATATTCTACAATGTTATATTCTAGATGTTGCAACTCTCCAATTTAGTTAGGTTCTAGTTATGTTGTATTGGTATTCTCAAGTGTATATGTGCTTGGGTATCACTGTCAGGCTGAGACAAGGTGGCTTATAATGGGAATTGCATATAAGTAGAAAAGATGGCTAATAATGGGAATGGAATATATGTAGTTGTCATATCAGGTGTACATTCGTGATGAATTTTCTTATGTGCAAAAGAGCACCTTTTTACGGGTATCTTCAGACTCAATTTCAGCATTCCTATGGGCTTTTATAATTAATAATTCCTCTTTCTTTCTCATCAATGGGCATTTTTTTTTTCTCATATGGCTGTTAACAAACCACTGCCTTGGATTTCAATAGGAAACTATTGTTAGCATGGAAATTGTGGGAACTATAATTGGAGCAACAATAAGTGGATGGGGATTAGTGATTCATAGGGACGCAACCTAGAAATAGTTATAGCTGACTTATTTTTTATTTTTGGAGCAATTTCCATGGATGCTGCTCCAGATCCATATGTTCTCATAGTTCGAAAGATAGGTGTTGGTATTGCATCAATTACTTTTCATATTTGGTGGGGCTAGGTGTTGGTATTACATCAATTACTTCTTTTATTTATATTGCATAAGCTTCACCTTCTAAAATAAGGGGAGCACTAGTGAGTACAAATACACTCATGACTACTGGGGTATCATATCTTGTGAATCTAGCATTTCTTGAGGTAAGAAGCCTTGTTATTATTTTTCAACTGGTATATTTATTTGTCATTGGCTACAAAAAGTAACATGGAACTAGTGACTTGAGAATTAGTGTGTATCCCTGTAATTTATCCAATGAATTCTGTATCAAATATTCAGCTCATACCTGCATTTCTCCTCTGGATTCTGAAATATTTCTATACCACATAATGTGCCTAGCCTGAATTACATGCAAAGTTGTTGCATTTTCTTAGTTTTCATTTAAAGGATACATTGTTGCTTGCATGTTTTTGGGAGTAAAGGTGGTGTTCATCGGAGGATACTTTAATCACTTGAATATATTTTTTTTATTTTTAGGTGCAGGCCTATTATAAGGTTGGAAGCTTCTCTTCAACATGTCTCCAGGTTGGAAGCTTCTCTTCACCATGTCTCCTTTATTCTGTATCCTTGACTTTGATACAAACACTTGTTACGGACCCCTTTAAAGGTAAATTTAGTGTTATTTTAGATATTTGAATGATGAAAATTCATCATTATTGCTCAAGATAAATCATGTCCTCTCAAATAATTTAGAAATTTAAAAAAGATCACATATTTTAAAAAATTTCATTATTTAATTTTTTATATATTAAGAAATGATAATCATGAATGCTGATGAATTATAAAATAGTTGTAACGTAAGTAATATATAAAAGAAAACATGTATTTTTGGAATAATAAAATAGTTGTAACAAAATAATACAGAACAAGAAAAACTATGTATATTTGGATGTATGAAAAATTGTATACATTTTATTAAGTAAAATTTTAAAAGAATAATGGTTATAAACATTTAAAAATAATTTTATTAAATAATTAGTTTAGATATGATTTAGGCCATCTTAGTTCCCCCTATAAAGAAAATGCATTCCACATGAATACCATGGGTCAATACCATGGGCTGTATTTATAGTTTATCATTAATTTATTTTATTTTATTATTTTTATTTTTTAGTGTATTTCGACCTAGTTAAAATGTTCATTACATTATGTCAATCTTTTTATTTAATTTACTTTTATTTTTAATTTTGTGTATTAAAAAAATTGAGGTTAAAATCTAACAAATTTTTAATAACAACATGTTAAATTAGAAGTCACCAAAACCTAAGTTCAATCTAACTTATTAAAAAGAAAAAAAAACTAACATTATAAAAAACATATATAAAAATATTTACTTGATCAGCACAATGAACAGTTTCCAATCGTCTAACATTTGATCAATGGCTCAAAGATGAATCCTGATGGCGATTTCGGGAGACTTGTTTTAAAAAAGTAACGCCTTCCCACATAATTAATAGTAGTTATTAGGAAAATTAAATCATATAATGGTGCGTTGGGAAGGATGAATAAATTGAGTCGTGACATGGATAAAACATGGAACTATATAAATTTTGGTGGGTATAGCCACTAATAACTATGTATATTTGGATGTATGAAAATTTAGATACATTTTATTAAATAAAATACTAAAAGAATAATGGTTATAAACATTTAAAAATAATTTTATTAAATAATTAGTTTGCATCTAGAGTTAAGATTGATTTAGGCCATCTTAGTTTCCCCTATAAAGAAACTACATTCCACATGAATACTATGGGTCAATACCGTGGGCTGTATTTATAGTTTATCCTTATTTTATTTTATTGTTTTTATTTTTTATTGTATTTTGACCTAATTAAAATTTTCATTATATTATGTCAATCTTTTTATTTAATTTACTTTTATTATTGATTTTCTGTATTAATAAAATTGAGGTTAAAATCTAACAATTTTTTAATAATATATATTCAAAGTCTTTAAATTAATTAATTAACTATTAAAGAAAAACCTAATATATAAAAATATATATAAATTTCATTGTGATTCATAATTATTCTTTATCTTTTAATTTCTTTTTATTAGTTCTTTGGGATCTATTTTCTTTGATTGTCTCAGGCTTTGAGACGAGGTTTGGACCACATTTTTTAATGACAAACACCAACATATCGAAGGCCTAGAGTTTAGTGAAGGCCTCCTTTTTCTCGAGGTATCCAATTACTTTATCCATCCCCACATATCCTTAGACATGCAGTCTATGTGTAGCTTCTTAAGGGATTTGGTGGCTCTAGAAAAGGATAAGAGGTCATTGAATCAAGGACCTGAAGTGCATCCTATTGGAAAGGATTCAATTTTAGCACTGAAAGAGGGATAACCCAACAAGGGAAAGAGTGTTTCTAGAGGAAGGAAGAAGAAATATCATGCTATTAAGAAGTATGAAGACATTCTTATGTCTTTGTCCGTATGTGTGGATGTGGATATCCAATAGGTTGAGGTATTGTGCAGGGAGTTTTTGGCAGGAAAATTCTATGGGAGAAGATTCAATGCCCATTTTCTCACAACTTGGGTAGAGTCTAAGGTGTGTCCTCTATTAAAAATCCTTATAACTATAAAAAATTTATCCAAAGGATGGGTGCATCTTATTTTATGACCCGAACAGGATTCTAAATACATTTTGGGAAGGGTTTAGAAAATTTTCTCTCCACATGTTGTTTTCAAACCCTTATCTATGCTCTTTGATGATAGGAATGGGAAGACTAACATTATTCTTCTATGGGTTAGAATCGTGAGTCTTCTTACAAACTATTAGCATGAAATAAAATTTTGATATATCAGAAGCCTTCTCAGGATTTATCTAGAGCATGATTCATCATATCTCATCTCCAATGATATGTCCATGGCACAAATTATAATTTGTGTATATATTCGTGGTGGATTGTATGGAGCGATTGATATGGGTCTTGAGGCTAATCCTCTAGAATTGGATTATAAGGGACTTTCATATAGATCTAGGAGGTTTCATAAACATTGAAAACTTACAAAATATTTTGTGAGTCCCTTGCATAAAAAGGCGAATAGAACAAAGGTCTCACCTCTGGTTAGCGGAACTGAATAGGGGGGATAATATCATGACCTAATGGTTAATGCTTCCATTTTGAGTTTTCATGGTCAGGAAGATACTAGATAAGTAGCTCTAGAGAAGGAATTTGTCTCAAGGACTGATGCCCAACATTCAATAGAAATAGCTTCAGGTTGTCAAGGTACCTCTTCAATTCACCTCCTTTCTATATCAAATCCGTTTTTAAATGACAAAATTCAATTTTTTTTGTTATAATACATAGTCATTACTCTATGGAATCTAAGGGCTTCGATGTAGTCTCATGTTGTATCGCTTCTTATATTTCCTCCTCCTTTCCTGTCACAACTACCTGTCCTCTCCTAAATTCTTAGGGTGATTTTTGCACTCTGTCATCCTCTTTTTACTTTTGTGTATCTGATATATAGGAGTAGAAATTTGTCTTATATAATGTGTATTCTTGGTTAGTGGTTCCTTGAAAGGGAGGCCTTTTCTGATGCTTTAGATTTATTGCCCTATCCCATGTGAAAGGTAAAATATAGGGAAGAAAATGTTTCATTTACTAAGCTAAGGAGAAAGCCCATGTAGGTCATCTTATTAGTAAACAACAGTCAAGCAGAGGGGCCCTTAGAGCTATCCCAACTTCTATGGGATCTCCAAAATGAAAATCATGTCCTGTAATTTTTAGGGCATTCCTTATCCCTCTAAAAGACAAGATACGAGGAGAATCGTTGAAGTAAATGTCCTGAATATAATATTTCTACAGGAACCCCTTGGTAGCAGTATTCAAACAACACTGTGTGTTGGAACCTTTCTAAAGGGTTGGGATATTTTGGTCATCAATGTAGGTTAGTTGTAGGTTGGACACCCCATCAAATTCTTGTTTTAAATATATAGTGCATTGAGTCAGTCATGGGGGTTAAGGTCTACACGTGGGTTATATCTTAATCTCTCACATTGATTAACATTTATGGTCAATCCCAAAACCAAAAATACTTTTGGGACAATCTTCTCAATATATCTCTCCTTGGATTATATAATGTTATCATTGGGGTGATTTGAATTTCTCTTTGGGACCCTTAGAATCATGAGGCCCTCGTGATAGGTTGGATGTTCTAGTATGTTTCTTCAGCAACATGCTAACCTGCAATATGGTAGTGGATATGGAGCTAGTTAAATTATCTCCTACCCAGAGAAATTGTTGGATAGGTGAAGAAAGTATTGCAAAGAGAATTGATAGATTATTCCTCGATAAACGTCTTTTAGACTCTCTTACCATCATCAAATAATGGAATGGAGAGGGATGCATTTTAAATCACTCCTACATCCTCTTAGATATAAAATGGATCCCTAAGAAACCTACCATCCCTTTTAATATCGACATGGGATGGATAAATGATGAGGAATTCTCAACACTGGTTAAGTTTTACTCGTTTCCTTATTCCTTCCTTTTGAATGCGTCAAAAACTTCCAAATTTGTATCGAATAAATGAGAAAAATGGAGTAAAAACATTGGAGGTCCATTCGTTGGAGGAGAGAGAAAGGGAGGTCCTAATTGTTTAACCCTGAGGGGGAAGGGCTCTCCACCCAATATTCGTGAGATAGGTAGAAACCTTGAAAAAGGGAAACTCGACCTTATTAAAACAATAGAGGAGGAATAGAACATAAAAAGAAGAACCATTTAGTTTAAAAAGTAGAGATGAATATAAAGTATTTTTCTAGGCCTTTATTTAAAAGTGGAAATGAAAATAAATTTATTTAATTATTTGTATTTTAGAAAACAAAAAAAAATTATGATTTTGTGTGTTATTAAAAATTTGTTTTGAAATTATTTAGCTGAATTCTAAAATTTAATTATGAGTTTATTTTTGGGAGATAATCTTTCGAAATCTTCTATTCTTTTAGTTTATATGTACACTTTTTTTTTAGCCAATTACTAGTATAAATTAAATCACTAAAACCTTAAATTTAGAACCTGCTTGATTATGATTTTATTTACAGCTAAGCTTGTAACCGGCAGTAAGTAAAAGATATGTACTGGAACCCCAAGCAAATGGAAGTCGTTGTTGTCCAAAATTGTAAATTACAGTTAGGGGGAAACCGCCCACAAAGAAAACGGCTGATTTTGGGTAACGCGCCACGTGTCACCCTTTTTTTCTACATAAATATGAAGAAATGAGAACCTTAACATTAAGTTTGATTGTCTGGTTAGTTGGAGATATGTGTGACGGAAAAATCAAAATGTGTTGAAGTGCAGCTGTACATTGTGGTTATGAAATTTCCATGGCGGTGGTACCCTACAGTTAACATTGATGAGCAGTGAAGAAGTCGATGTGGTGGGAAGCGTAGTGGTGGTATTAGACTCCGCCTCTATATTCGTGTGGGTTGGCTTCGCCAAGTGGCAGCGGGACGAAGGACGTGCGACATGTTTTGAATAATGAAAACATCGACTCAGTTACCTTAGTGGAGAAATGGCCAGTAATCTTCTTGGACTACGGTACACATTAGCGGCTATGAGGGTGATGCGAGAGAAAAGAGGTCACGGGAATTACGTACCCGAGGCGGTGACGGACATGCGCGGTGGGACGCCAACGGCGCTGCGCCCAAGTGGTGGTGCGAAGGCGTTTCAAATTATATCCGCCTAATTGCCGGCTACGCCCCCGCTAACTTTGCTCAGCCAGGTAGCGGCGATAGTTGGGAACAGGGAGGCGATGTGACTACCAGGTTTCTCCACTACGTGAACACCATTACCCCTGGTTTCATTGGCCTGCTCAATGCCAAAATAAAAACTTCATGGGACATCGGATACTTCAAGGATATCACTGGTAAATCCGTGGATGACCTTTGGAAAGATTACAAGGCTCAGTAAGGAAATATACACTGGGGTGAATTGCTGCATCACATATAAGTCTACTATTAAATAATAAATAAAGCTATACTAGCAGTTGCCCTAGAAGGTGCAAGGAGAGGCCGATAGGATT
>JAXQQM020084984.1:0-27623 GCA_034641835.2 Pinus albicaulis | reverse complement strand
GTTGGAGTGAGATCCAACTCATTCTAATCTTGGAGAGAGAGGTTGAGACAATCTCTCAACAACCTCAACAAACCCAATCCAATATATACTAAAGTAAGCATAATCCTAACTAAATCTAATACCCTCTCCTTAATGCTTACTTTAAAAAACATATAATTTAATTAATCACAATTACAACACTTTGAACTTTCGTCTCTTTTTCTGATCTGGTCTTCATTAACATTTGTACCCACTCTGAGATCTCATAGACAACGCTCTTTTCTCCACCATTTTCGAGCTACCATTCAACCCATTTAAAATACATTTGTTTCTGACCAACAATGTTGAATTTTTAAGATCAAAGATTCTTGACACCCCCGAAGAAGAGTCTCGACACTGAACTATCCTATGGAAATATTTCCATCTGTGAAATAACCCCGAAGAATAAATTTCAACAGTCTATAGGAAAATATTCTAGGTACTGAATATGATCAGTGATCAATCCTACAAAGTGACCTTTACACACAAGGATCTCATTGTATAACCTGTAACCAATGCTCTTGAAGCCCGAAGCACAACAAGATCCATCAGCATATAACAAATTCACACAATCAAATTAGACAATTGTTCTCTCGACACCGAAGAACGTCGAGAACGACTAATTTAAATTGTGTAAATCTATTCAATAATTGGTTCTTCTTCAATAATTTACAAAAATAATAATAATAACTATGCACACCACTCAATTATCAAAATTAACAAACTTAATAACTATTCTATTACATTAACCACGATCTTCAAAGCAGATTTTCCCACTAACCAAGCTGAATATGAGCCTGTCGTACCAAACCTCTACGGCATTGAATCCTTTGATAGTTGATTCAAAACGCTGGTAACTTATCCGCTGAGCTTATACACTGGTAACGTATCAGATGAAGAGATTTGATCTCAGTTGCGGGGAATTTAGGGCTTTCTTAGCGCGAAATCAATGGCTACCTGTTACCTGAAAGAAAATGAGCGCTAAACCATTTGAAAAAAAAAGGCACAACACTGAAATCTCCAGGCGACAGCTTCTATACCATTCTTGTAGCATTACGGAAGCATGCTCAGTTCAAGCACTTTCATTCGTAGGCTTTAAAATCACTAGCTAGATATGGAAGATAATTTTCGGAAAGCATTACAGAGCTCCCAGAAGAATTTCTAACAGCAGAGGCCATATATTAACGATTTCATTTGCGGCCTTGCCAAACAATTCCTTTTGGCCAATTACATACATTGACTAAGAAATTCAATCAACATTGTGATCTATAATGGGAAAATGTATGTGATCTGGATCCAATAGGGCCGCTGCAAAATTAAAAGGCGATGACATGATAATGGAATTCATGGCTCTCATTCTTGTCGGTGATCTCACGATGAGGTTGCCACAATTGCAGGAATTAATGGCCACGTGGTCCAAGATCAAACTTTCACATATTCCACAATTTAAATCACTGTAGGAATCATTCTAATAACCGACATAAAATAAGTTGCGAGTCCAGTAAAACACCCACCAAAATATAGATTATTGGCCCAAATTTTATCAGCTGAGACGACCTTCCCTAATTTCCAGCAAGTGCTGACATAAATTTGGCTCTTCGACTGGATATACGTTCCAATACCTTGGCGATATCATAGAATCAGTCTATCCATGCACATAACAGCGGCGTCTTCTCTGGATCAACAACTCGCCCAAGAGCATCCTCTAATGCCAATGATTCTTCCACCGCTTTTGTTGCTTCTCACTAGTCTCATAGCTGGGCGGCGCTTCTTGCACATCAAACAGATCTCATGATTCTAACACATAGATACACACACAGCACTCTCACAAACAAACGAATTCAACACTCATAATATACGTATGTACAGAGAATCTCTCCCAAACTATGTCATTTTCCTGGGCACTCCTATGAGGGATTAAGCCCAGCTAGGCTCTGATACCATATTAAAATTGGAGAGATTAGCCATTCCACAAAAATAACATACAATAATTGTATTACTCACATACACAAGAGATACATATAGTTGGAGTGAGATCCAACTCATTCTAATCTTGGAGAGAGAGGTTGAGACAATCTCTCAACAACCTCAACAAACCCAATCCAAGATATACTAAAGTAAGCATAATCCTAACCAATTCTAATAATTTAAATGTCAATTGGTGATAACTAATTTCAACGCCTGGATCCTTAATCTTGATATCAAACCTTGAGCACTTTGCATTAACATTTAGCTTTTTCATGTGAGAAAACAATTAACCCTTTGGCGACCTCTTCAATGTTTCTTCTGTTTTTATCAATGCTTGGTTACCCACTAAATTCCTTTCACCTCTATCTTTATTCATCAACTAGGCACGCAGAAGGTTTGAATGGGCACTTGGAACATTAGAATGGTCAAAAACCCAAGAAAACTAACTAACGAGGCATAAGAGTTGGAATCTTAATGTTTTCCTTGGCATGAATTTCTTGCGACATTTACATGGGGAGTCACATTTGATTCTTTGTTTGGCGTGTTCTTTAGTAGACTTCAACGCTCGATGTCAAGTAGTTTGTTGTTGGCCACATGTATTTGAACAATTTCGAGAGATTAATGAGAAGCATCTTTTTATTCTAGACTAAGTTTGTTTTTAAGGAAATGAGTTTCCTTTTATTGGGTCAAACCCAATCATTCAATATCCTTTGTTGTTTATTTCTGTCCATTTGTTCCTTTGCATTATTTCTCTTGCCAAGTTTGGTTTTAAATTTTTTTTGTTTGGCAAGTTGTAGTGAATAATTTTTTCTTGAGGAAGGGATTAATCATAAAGTTTGTGTGAACATACATTAAGGGTTTATTTTCTTTTTATTTATGCAATATTTAAGTTTTAGTTTAAATTCAAGACAACCTTTCTTTTGCATTTGGATTTTTGCAATTAGCCTTTTAGTCATCCTTCAAATCATGATTTTCTTTTTTAATTGAATAATCAATTTGCATGCATGTAATATCTATTGGTTCACATGAAAATAATAACACGATCTCCTATCACCAACACCTTTCTTTCTCATTCCTCCAAATTATGCTACATGCACAAAAATTCCATTAAAGGGCTACAAGATACCATTAGTTTGACTTTTCCCTTGTGTATGATGGTCTGACAGGTAGATATAAGCTTGGAAAGGCCCTCTACACTCCTTCCCAACCTTCCACCATCTTCTCCCACCTTGAGGATCACTTCTAGAGTACTCGGAGTGTTTTCAAATGCAATCTTGTATGATACATGGCATCATGTAGCATCTTGTAGCACTTTGAAGAATTGATTAGAATTTGGCCAGAATTGCCTCTTAAGGCTATTTTTAAGCTTTCTCCATCCCTTAGAAACATCCTAAGCCTTGGAATCCAATCATAAGAAACCGAGACACCCTTTGTATGCCATCTTCTCATCATCATAGCTTAAATATGCAATTAAGGTTCTTTGTTTTGATTATGAGTTAAGTAGCATACAAATATTTTGCATTGATTTCATTTTAGAATTTGATGGTTTTTTGTAAATAAGTTTACTTTGAATGTTGTATTATAGCTTTTATTTCTTGCATTTTGATTCCATGCAACTAGTCTAGGTTCATTCTGTCATCTATTTTGCAAAGAAACATAATTAGGGTTTTCTTTTCAGGTATTTATTTTCGAAAATAGATTAGTGTTTCCTTGATGCAGTTGTAAAAGTAAATTTTCAATTGCTTCTTTCTTGTAAATTTAATTTAGGTAGTTTCCTTCCTTAGAATTATGCAAAATGGTCTGCGAAAAATTTGAGTTTCCAATCCATTGTAGGAGCGACCCTAGGTAGAAATATTGTTTAGTATATATATAGCACAACCACCTCTTAATTTTGTATGAACTCTGGATTGATAAATTTAGGCTGGTATCCTTGAAGTTGCAACATCACGGGTTGTAATACCCGAGACTCGTCAATTGCTCATATAAGAATTATAAGAAAATATATAATAAAATACATTTAATTAAATAATTAAATTCAATTAGGAGACAAATCCCTTGGTAAATGAAAGAGCCCTAGGTTCTTACTTAGAGGTAAGATGCTCCTTAATCATACTTCCAAGGAAAAAACGTTTCATGATCTCCTAATCATGAATTTCTTTGTTGAAAGTCCTCCTAGATGCCAAACTTTAGTTTTTAGACATTGATATTGTTTTTTGCTTCCAACTCTCCAAGATTCCACACTTTATGTTATTGTTTCCCATTTTCCTTTTTTTGTAGAAATATTTTTAGTCAATTCCACTTCCTTGTTGGCTATCATCTTTGTCTATTGTACTTTATCCTGGATGTCTTCCCCATTGACATCCACAATCCATCAATCTCATCATCAACCTATATCTTTAGGTAAGAGTTACTATTGTTATCCATAAGTTGTTGCATATACTCCCTCTGGTATAAAGTTATAAGAGTCTTACTCAATTATGGTTTACATACTCCCTTGTCAACCTATTGGTTATACTTTTCATTCCTCTCCTTATTGTCACTAAAGACAAATTCCTCTTCTTCTAGTTTTGATTTTGCATGTTGAATATGAAATCTTTGAATTATTATCCTTCCCTACGAAAATTCAACTCTTCATAGAAATTCAATAAAATGATTGTACTTGTATCCTCATCACTTGGATTTTTGTGCAACCAATCCTCCAAAGATCCATTTCATCTTCATCTACGCTTCCTTCCTTTGGCATGAGAATTTGGCTTGGCATTCAGTGGTTTAATCTCTCTTCGAGCATGTCTTCATGAAGTGTTTTCTTCATCTTCTACACTTGCATAATCTCCATGAGATGTTGTTGTTTCACCTTCCTTTAGAAAAAAAGTTCACAATATGATTTACTTCAACAGTTTTTTTCAAATCCATCATCTTCAAGTTCAAAAAACACATGCTCATTTCAAAAATCTCTCCATCCGGAAGCCATTTCTTCATCAACTGCTGTGAGCACATCATCTAGGTGTTGGTCATCCACTGTATCAAACTGCAGTCATATGCAAAGTGTATGAATTAAAAAACAAAAGGCTCCTCATTTGATGCTTCAAACACCACACATCCTCCATATGATCTGAATTATTCCTGGTTCATCGGGATGTCAATAAATCTCTCTTCGACATCTCTAGCTTTCTCTTCATAAGGGAATAAGAATTTCTCAAAAACATCCATTTTATACTTAGCTCCATAGGCACCATTTCCTTCAATTTGGCATAGATCCTTTGCCTAAAATTCACCTACGATGAATTCCAACTCACCTTCTTCTTCTTCATTGTCCAACCATGTCTCTTTTCTTCCTAGTTTTCTTGTAACTACTTCCACTTGATTAGGTTCTACTCTTAACTAACCATCTCCTTCTGGAAATTCCTCATCACTAATTATCTTTATGCTAGCTTCCTTAGCACTCCTTTTTCTCTGATTGTGACTCCTATTTGAACCCTTGATATGAATATTAGTAGCCATACTTTCCTTATTTTGTGGATTCCCATTGTCCACTTGTGAGATACAACAAGCCTTCTTCGTCTTTGTAACAAGTCTTCTACATGCCACCACTACCAAATCCTCCTCCCTGGTATCCTTTTTCTTTTTTGATTCTTTGAAATATAACCTCTTTGAGCACCTATGTTTAACCAACTTCCAAGTCTTTTGCTTCTACATCTTCAACTGCTCACTTCTCTCTTTCTGCTTTGAGAATTCATGTTGTCCTTCCACACTGGGGTACAACTCTTGTGTGGTTTTATCACAAATTTATTCTCACGGAAACTCTTGCTTTCTCCTCTTTCTCTGTCTGATTTTCTACTCATAATGACTACTATGATATGCATTTCTACAAACATAGTTTTATGTGACTGGATAGCATAAAGAAAAAGGTGTATTCTTTTATGAGATATGTGTAGAATCTTTCTCTGATGGCCATCACTGCAGACAAAGCGTCTCAGGCACACAGCACATACTTGCTAAAACAATATATAAAAAAACCTTGTCAATTTATTAAATCTAAAATCATTCTAGATTTGTTTAAAAAACTTGCTAGTCATAGTATTTGGAAGAAAGGAACCTTGGTGTTTTTTTCTTCTCTGTTGCTCTAATTACTATAATATTTAATTGAAACTGATGAAACATTCCTTGTCATGGTTCCCAATCCCCGAATTACTTCTGTTGTGGAAAACCTACTCCTCCTTTATGTTCTTTATATCTTCACTTGTGTTGTCTCTACCTTCATTGTTCAGTCTTTTAATATCCTCTCAATTCAAAACATTCTTCCTCTGTGCTATCTAGTGCACAACCAGCTGTATCCTTGTTTCACCATTTCTTTATTTTTAAAACAATTCCTCTTGTTGATGTCTCCCAACGATGTCTCCTACGTTGGTTTGCTTCCTTTTCTATCACTATGTCAAATTTCTTCAATTATTCAAATAAGGAAGTTTTAGCGTGCTACGACACCAAAGTAATTACGGGTTATCAAGGTCGACCAACATTTCCCCCTGCTTGCCAATTTTCAATGGGGTGGGCGCTTCCCTCAATCTACTACTGGGAAATACATCACTTTTTAAATTACAATGGTTGATAGGCTTATATAAAATAAAAATAAAAATAATACACATGGGAGGATTTATTTTAAACAAAACCACTAGATTAAGGAATGTTATATATATATATATATATATATATATATATATATATATATATATATATATATATATATATATATATATATATATATATATGTACGTGTAGTCCCAAGACTTGAGCAAAACCACTGTAGCCAAGACCAATATGTGTAGAGCTCCCTTTAATCATCTAACAATGGAGCGAAAGTATATATATATATATACACAAAATCATGACTGAGCGAGGAAGGGGAGAAAGTACCGCTGCCACATCCAATATAAGACCACCAATGTGAGTCTTTCACAATTATATATATATATATATATATATATATATATATATATATATATATATATATAGAAGGGCGTAAATGGAGGAGTTCTCTTTATTCCTTTCAATGGTCTAATCTTGACCCAAACTTATTTGTAGCCCTTTCTTCATTAACAAAGCTCCTATCTTCAACAAGATATTACTTCATGACCACAAGGTATGACCACCATCTTGGATCCCAATGTTTATTAATAATCTTATCTGGGTAGCTTTCAAATACTTCGAGGATGGGAATATATCCAAACTCAACATGGCTCATACTCATCTTCATCGACTAACGCCTTTGGAACCACTTTTTATAATATTTAAACACCTAAATGTTCATAAGCAGCCAATAAACAACACTCATGACCACAAATTCATTCCCTAGCACCAAACGCTTATGAGAGGAGTATATATGACCACACAAAGTGAATTTTTAAGACATTTTTTTTTTTTTTTTTTTTTTTTGGAGTAGTAGTTACTTGGGGTACATTTTGAATAGCCCCTTTGATTTGAGAAGGCATGTCCTCTTCCTT
Organism: Pinus albicaulis; assembly: GCA_034641835.2. Taxonomy (NCBI): domain Eukaryota; kingdom Viridiplantae; phylum Streptophyta; class Pinopsida; order Pinales; family Pinaceae; genus Pinus; species Pinus albicaulis. The sequence goes on along the minus strand of JAXQQM020084984.1, from coordinate 20,139 downwards.
ACGCAATTCTGGTTGGTCCAAAATACTCATAAACAGTCTGGTTGATACAATAAAGCGACGGTAGATATCGCCCCATATCCATACGGAACCTTAGAATTTTAATTGCAATTACCGAATAATGTACCATTTTGATTAAAAAAAAAAAATTGGAGTTTAAAGTATTTTGTCTGGCTTCATTTTTAGTTATGTAATCACTTCATATTAGTTTACTTATGTTGAAATATAACAAATGTTGTTGATTTCGGTAAAGCGGGGGAACTTTTTTGATTTGATGAGACTTGTTAAGCTCACTTAAAATATGATGCGTCACAAAGGTTGGTTTTCACACAAAGTTAGTGTGAGAAAACCCAATATATGGAAAAGCTTAACCATTTAACAAGAGGCACCTTTTGAATATGTTGTACATATTTACCTTGCATGTAAATTTTCGGTCTGCCACCTTTTCCAAATTTCTTTCAGGACCTCCCTCCATAGCCCAAAACCTCATGCTCTGTTTGATATTACCGTCCCCGCCCGAAAATCCGCTCTACAAAGGTTAAAACCCATCATTTTGAAATCTGTCGAGACTCGCCTAAAATTTTAGCCCTCTCTATTTTGGGTTTATCGTCCGGCGCGAGAACCGTGTGCCGGAAGAATAGGGGCAACAATATGTGTTATCGGGAACTCGCGTAGCAACCGTGCGTCCCGAGTTAAATCAACGGAGCGACGGTCGTCTTGTGTGAGTAGTCCCCCCGCCCATGAAAACCAACGGTAAATCCACTGTTCCTAGGAACGGCGGTTTTCGATAAAGGCCGGCGAGTTCCATAGAAAACGCGCACGCGTCTTTGGTAGGGCTCTAAGCACTTTCGCGCGTTAAAAATTGAACAACGGCCGGGCGGCCAGATCACCCGCACCTTTGGATGCCGATATCCATCCAACAATGGGCGTCTCTGGTACACACATTTTAACATATGTCCATGTGTACACAGCCCACTCTGTTACTCCCTCGGCTGTTTTAATCGTGATCTCATTTAAATTAGTGTGGCCTGAATCAATAAAATCGTATTTGCCCGGCGGGGGTCAAGCCTACGCCACGTGATTCTCCCTTTTTGTCCCCCATACACCCATGTGTCATGTCCCCGTGTATCCATCGCGTCTCCCCGTCTTATATATATATATATGTGTGTGTGTGTGTTTTATTCGTATTCCTTTAGTTTTCTAGTTATCACGTCTAACATTGTTTCACGGAAAGGTTACGCTCCATCCATTGTTTTTTTCCTCCCCACTCTGTGTGTTCCTCCCATTTGACCATGTCTCCATCATCTCGTCCCCATCCCGATCGGGTTTTTCTTAAATAATTTGTGTTTTTACGCGTAGTCTGCGCATGATCCCGACTCATCACAATTGGGCTGCTTTGTGGCGAAGAGTGGGAACATTACCCTCGATTGTTATCGAGAAGAAGTCAGAGGGCGTGAGGGTAGGTGTGTGAAATGACCATCATTAAAGGAAACAAAGATGAACCTACGAACCATCAAGTAGAGTAGGGACATTTCGCCTGCATTAAAAAAAGGTCCGGGGATTTAAGTTCAAAATTAAAAATTTGAGAGTACGGTACGAATCGGGGGCTATCTCGGGGGTTTACGACGTGATTTTTCCCTACTTTTTAGTAAGAGGCAGAACATTGTATATATTATTATTTTGTGTCTTGTTCTGGAGATTTTCCTCCTCGGCATTTGTTACAGAATAATTTGTAAAGTGAGTCATTTATAGTTAGTCATTCTGAGTGTGGCGATAATTCTTTCCACCATTTTGTTCAAATTAAGTCATTAAATGTACTCCATCTACACTCCTTCCTAGAAATTCTCTATCTTTTCTATAAGAACCAAAATAAGACATTGTAAGGGTTCCAGTTTCTATCGACAAGCGTACGTTGAAAGAGCTTTTGTATACATTTTGTGTGTTTCGTATGAAGGTTCGAAACCGTAGGGTCTCGGTGAAGCATTATGCGCCCAGCAATAAGGAGATTACGGTCTTTGGTATACTCACGGTATGTAATTTTCTTACGTGTTAATACAATATCTCATTTCATGCTATTTATCTTCTTGTATCATGTTTAGAATGCGAGTGGCTCACTAGTTTGCGATGCATTCATCCTTGTTGATGCCCTTTGGAATTAGTCAACGCTTTAAATGAGCTAGTCATGATATACTATCCATGTCATCTTCCATATTTTCTGCTATATCATTTGTTTTAGGAGGTGTACAAAATACCAGGGATTGTGTGTGGATTCTTGAATTGTGGGAAGCCTTAGTTTTTGTTGTATATCTGGGTATCGGTCTAATATCCGTGGTATTTTCTTATTATTTCTTTCTTCCTCCACTCTAAATATTTGATTTATGTGATATATTATTTGAAATGCAGCCCTCTTTACGATGTTTGTCTCTTAGCGTACGTGCCTTTGTATTGGAGTTTTACATGATGTCCCTACACTATTCTTACCTGCGGCAGCAAACAGAGAGTTTGGTCCCATTCAAAACTAATTTCCTTGTTCAAACAAAGAGAGATAGTAAGTGAGTTTTTGGATTGAAAATCCAAGCTATGAAAAACTCCTTGTTATATTAAGATGTCTATGTGGTCTATGGCAACTCTGTTGTCTCACAAGGAGATGACAAATTAATACAACGAGAATCAATAAGTATTGTTAAACATAGTAACCTATTATATTTACGTAAAATTATTTATTTTAATAAACTCAACGACTCATTAAACTTGATTAGGTGTGTATCTCCACCTTAACTTCATCTTTTAAACGTTTAAAAAAGCAATATGCCCATAAAATTACATTTTTTTTAAAACTATGTGATCATCATTTAATTTACGAAGTGTTTATCATTGTTCAAGCGAAGGGGGGTACCGATACTTAATTTTATTTCAGCCATGGAGGAGCTTTTTTTATCACTGTGTTTCTCATGTTATGGATTGATCCTCTATTTTTACAAATTTAGAGCGAAGAGTCTACCTCAAAACCAAAAAACCATTTCGGCATCGTAAAACAATTCTTAATTTTTGGTGGGGACACTAGTGTTGCGTTATACGATTAAAAATGATGCGTGTGCGAGTGTATTATGTTAGAATTCCATTCTATGGTTTATAAAAATCTTTGGAGTAATAATTTGGACGTCTAGTATTTCGTCCTGCGTCATTAATCCAAAATAAATAGAAACTCGTCTCACTAACGCGGCTCCACTTGTCCTTAACAACAAGGAAATTCTTGAACTTCAACTAAGTGTACGACTAAGCACTCACTTGTAGTTAACAACAAGGAGATGACTAAACTTCAACTAAGTGTGTGACTAGCTATCATTGTAGTTAACAAGGAGGACATTACGAGGACGTGCAATGCAATCAATTATCTTTATTGGGAATCGAACCTTCAAATATAAAATTCGCCAAGACCTTCAAATATAAAATAGTTATCCAAATTCTCTTAAGTTTCTCCAACTTATTCCTTCAATTTGGCATACATCCTTTGCCTCAAATTTCCACGCAATGAATTCTAACTCACCTTTTTTCTTCTTCATTGTCCAACCATATCTCTTGTCTTCCTAGCTTTCTTGTAGCAACTACTTCACTTGATTGAGTTCTACTCTTAAATAAGCTCTATCTCCTTCTCAAATTCCTCATCACTCATTTCTCTTTATACTGGTGCCTTAGCGATCCTTTTCATGATTGTTGCTCAGCTCCTCTTTGAACCCTTGATATGACTATTAGTAGCCATCATTTCCTTATTTTATTGATTCCCATTATCCACTTGTGAGATACAACAAGCCTTATTAGTCTTTATAACAAAGTCTTCACCATATCACAGTACCAAATCATCCTCCTGGTATCCTCTTTCCTTTTGGTTCTTTGAAATATAACATCTTCTTGAACAACTATGTTTCTCAAATTCCAAAGTTGTTGGCTTCTACATCTTCAACTGCTCACTTCTCTTTCTCCTTTGATAATTTATGTTGTCATCTATTCTTTCAAAAATTTCATCTTGTTGTTGGGGTTGTCACAATTTCTTCTCCACGAGAGCTATGCTTTCTCCCTCTTTATTTGTCACAATTTTTTCTACTATAATGACTACTACCAATCTATTACCTATAAACATGATTTCTCATGACCAAAGATAACATTAAAAACATTTTATTCTCCTTTATAAGATTTTTGCCAAGATCTTATCTTGATAGTATCCGCCTACCGGAGCAAATGTCTTTAAAGAGCACACTGCTTTGTACTTCTTCAAAACAACCCTCTAAAAAACATATCAACTTCTTCAAATCCACTACAATCAACTCTAATTTACAATTTAAAAAAATTAACCCCTTCCTATAATATTGAAAGAACCTTAAATTGTTCTTTTTTCCTCTCAACACTCTATTCCTACGATATTTAATCAAACTAAAATAGAAATATATTTACTTGCCATGCTTCTCAAGTAGATGAGTTGCAACATTATTTAATGAGAAAACCTACTCCTCCTTTATGTGCTTTATATCTTCACTTGTGTTGTCTCTACCTTCATTGTTGCAGTCTTTTAATATCCTCTCAATTCAAAACATTCTTCCTCTGTGCTATCTAGTGCCACTATTGGTTATATCCTTGTTTCACCATTTCTTTATTTTAAACAATTCCTCTGTTGATGTCTCCAACGATGTCTCCTACGTTGGTTTGCTTCCTTTTCTATCACTATCATCAAATTTCTTCAATTATTCAAATAAGGAAGTTTTAGCGTGCTTTGACACCAAAAATGATGCATGTTATCAAGGTCGACCAACATTTCCCCCTCCCATACATACCCAATTTTCAATGGGGTAGGTGCTTCCCTCAATCCACTATGGGAAATACATCACTTTTTAAATTACAATGGTTGATAGGCTTATATAAAATAAAAATAAAAATAAATACACATGGGAGGATTTATTTTAAACAAACCACTAGATTAAGGAATGTTATATATATATATACACGTGTAGTCCCAAGACTTGAGCAAAACCACCGTAGCCAAGACCAATATGTGTAGAGCTCCCTTTAATCATCTAACAATGGAGAGAAAGTATATATATATATATATATATACACAAAATCGTGACTATGGAGCAGGGAAGGGGAGGAGTACCTTTATACATCAATATAAGACCACCAATGTAAGTCTTTCACAATTTTATATATATATATATATATATATATATATATATATATATCAGGGTGTAAAGGGAGGAGTTCTCTTTATTCCTTTCAATTAATCATTTGTAGTCCCTTTCTTCATTAACAAAGCTCCTATCTTCAACAAGATATTACTTCATGACCACAAGATATGACCACCAATCCCAATGTTTATTAATAATCTTATCTTGGTCACTTTCAAATACTTCGAGGATGGGAATATATCCAAAACTTAACATGGCTCCTTTTCATCTTCGTCAACCAACGCCTCTGGAACCACTTTTTATAATATTTAAGCACCTAAATGTTCATAGAAAAAAGCCCAATAAACAACACTGACAACCACAAATTCATTCCCTAGCACCAATGCTTATGAGGAGGGTATATATGACCACACAAAGTGACTTTTTAAGACCAATTTTTTTTTTTTTTGAATAGTAGTTACTTAGGCTGTTCGAATAGCCCCTTTGATTTGAGAAGGCATGTCCTCTTCCTTAGCAATTCTCGTTGGTCCAAAATACTCATAAACAATTCTGGTTGGTACAATAAGGCGACGGTAGATATAGCTACCCATATCCATGCAGACCTTGGGTGTAATTTTTTGTTTATGAATAATGTACCATTTTGAATAAATAAATAAATAAAAATTGGAGTTTAAAGTATTTTGTCCTGAAACTGTTTTAGTTATGTAATCACTTCATATTAGTTTACTTATATTTGAAATATAAAAAATGTTGTTGATTTCGGTAAGAAGAACTTGTTAAGCTCACTTAAAATAACAAGAAAGTGCGTCATAAAGGTTGGTTTTGACACAAAGTTAGTGTGAGAAAACCCAATATGGAAAGCAACCATTTCACAAGAGAGCCCTTTTGAATCAATGAGTATTGTTACACATAGTAACCTATTATATTCATCAAAATTATTTGTTTTAATAAACTCAACGACTCTCATTAAACTTGATTCGTTGTACATATCTCCACCTCAACTTCATCTTTTAAACGTTTAAAAGCAATATGCCCATAAAATTACATTTTTTTTTTCAACTATGTGATCATCATTTAATTTACAAAGTGTTTATCATTGTTCAAGCAAAGGGAAATTTTCTGATACTTAATTTTCGTTTCACCCATGGAGGAGCACATCACTGTGTTTCTCATGTTATGGATTGATCCTTTTTTTTTACAAATTTAGAGCGAAGAGCTAAGAAGTAGTCTACCTCAAAACCTAAAAACCATTTCGGCATCGTAAAACAATTCTTAATTTTTGGCTGGCGGGACACTAGTGTTGCGTTATACAGTTAAAAACGATGCGTGTGCAGTGTATTATGTTAGAATTCCATTCTATGGTTTATAAAATCTTTGGAGTAATAATTTGGACGTCTAATATTTCGTCCTCGTCCTATTAATCCAAAATAAACTGAAACTTGTCTCACTAACGGCTCACTGTCCTTAACAACAAGGAGATTACTGAACTTCAACTAAGTGTCTTACTAACTGTTCACTGTAGTTAACAACAAGGAGATGACTAAACTTCAACTAAGTGTGTGACTAACTGCTCACTTCAAGGAGATTACGAGGACATGCAATGCAATCAATTATCTTTATTGGGAATCGAACCTTCAAATATAAAATTAAACCGAACCTTCAAATATAAAATAGTTATCCAAATTAAACTGAAACTCTAAACTAAGAGTTCCATTAATCTAAATTAAACTGAAACTCTAAACTAAGTGTCTAACTGCTCACTGTAGAGTTAACAAGGAGATTACTAAACGTGTAAAGGACGAAGAGAGGCCACCAATGATCTTTATTCGCAGTCGGATAATCCGTTCAAAGAAGCTACGTCTGCATTAACTGATGAGGTGATTGCAAATGGCTGCAACTTCCTTGAGGAAATTGGGCACTTCCTTGACTGCAAATTGGCTCTATTATCAAGAACATTAACAACAGATTTCTTAGTATGCACAGAATTCTTCCTTCAGAATTCCAGGATTCTGTGTATGAATTCTTCCCTCAGAATTCCAAGATTCTGTGCATGCCAAGGAACCTTTTGTTAATGTAATGATAGCTTAAGCGTGCAGCTGCATCTCGCCAATGATTACTTCCTTGGACAGAGAATCTGTAATGTTTTTGAAGGCTGTGAGACCATGTATATAAATCTAGAGAGCATTATCAAAGGGTTTCTTTGCATGCTTGTAATCCTTCGTTCGGTGCGTTGCGCCATTTCGAGGATTCTGTGCATGCCAAGAAATCTTTTGTTAATGTATTGATAGCGCAAGCATGCAGCTGCATCGAGGACAGAGAATCTTCAATGTTTTGCATACGTGAGACCAGAGATTTAAAGCTTCGATTAAATCTTAAATGTTTTGCATATGTGAAAATCTGCAATCTTCACGGAATCTGAGAATCACCAAGGAATCTTTTGTTAATGTTTTTTTATTTTGATAATGACATGATCACTTCTTTGGACAGACCATGTATACGTTGAGACCATGTATATATATATCCAGAGAGCATTTTTCAAAAGAAAATTGATTAAGCGTTTTTAATTTAGTTTTGTGGCAAAGGGAAAAAGGCCAATTACAATAGTGAATAAATAATATGAATTGCAACTGTGAATAATGGGAAGTTTTTCGAAATAGATATTTTTGTTTTTATAATTAATTGAGATTTATTATGCTAGTTTTTCACCTTTTTATAAGAAATTAAATAAATCAAGGTTCTCTTCACCTTAAAAGCCAAGCCAAATCATATATAGTTTATGAGTATTTGCCAAACGAGAGTCACTCTCCTGTTTGGTATGTCCAAGTATTATTGGTTTTGTATGTCTTTTACTTAATCCAACTTTCACTAAAGTCCAGGATTAAATCCATTTGAAATTGCACTTTGATAATATAGAGATGAAATCAATTTAGAAGGCATGCATTCTCTGTAAGAATTTGGGTGTTTGTCAAGGCATTCAAACTATTTGGTTATTTTCTGCACAAAATTACAAAAAACATACAGAAACTATCATCATGGCCAGGCAAAGGAGCTAGGAAGAGACGATCCTCGAAGGAGCTGGGAAGAGACGATCCTCATGGTGCATATGCTAGCTGATGTGATCCACTTGGAACTTCAGGGCTCGGACGTGGTCTTGGGAGTGCCTTAGTAAACTACGCTTCAAGGGTCTCTGTGTGCAGGTTTTGAACAACATTGATGTAGGCCACTAATCTACAATTTAAATTTAATGATCAATAATTATTCCACATGTTTATTTTATAATAAAGTTTTCACAATTTTAATTTAATTATCAATGAATATTAGGCAGATAGTAGAGATTTAACTTTCATGGAATATTTTGTAATATTCTTAGTAGTAGCCATTAAAGGTTGAAGTTTAAGATTTAAGTTGAAATTTATTTTAAAAGTAGTTATGCTTTTTAATTAAATTGATCAATTAAAAAAAATGTCATATGAAATAAGTTATGGTTTTTTTTGGCCATGTGACATTGATAAACCATAGTACCGTAACAAAACCTATTTGCAGAGTCCCGAGGATGTCCTCCAATGGTTAGGTAGGGAGGTTTGATCCCTAGAGGACCTGTCCCCAGGCAAGACTATGTATGCCTAAGAGGTGGTCTAGGCACTATTTCTTTTGTTGAAAAAAAACAAAACCTATTTAACACGTTGAAAAACTCCATGATTAAATCTAAGTGAATCACCATGATTAAGAATTTTGTATAATATGTTTAATTCATATATTAATTATTTTTTAATTGATAACAATAATAATAATTTAAAATAAATTTATAATTTAGTTTACTTTTATGATATTTTTAATCTTAGCAATAAGATGTATAATGATGTCTATCATGGATTGTTGCCTATAAGTTGTTACTTGTCATTTAATTTATATCAATACAATAATATATATATATATATATTTAAAATTTAATTTAAAAAAAATTCTTAATATAATTAAATTTATTAAATTATTTACCTTTTATAAAATGAAATTTGTGATTATTTGTTTTACTAAAAACTTATTTTTTTAAGATATATCCCTCACTTCCCATTTAAAATTCTAGTCAACCCTATTGCCACATTCATCTGACTTATATGACTGGATTGGTAATAATGCTAATTTCAATGATGTTAGCCAATCAAATTGCCAAATCAAACATATCCATAGCTCACTGATAATTTTGTATTTTTTTTCCATGGTACCTAACGTCTCGTGCACATATTAATAAAATTCTAGATCAAAAAGATGGTTTTTCATTTGTTGTTGACTTTCTGGGAAACACAAAAGACGGAAAAGAAATAGCAGTGAAGAAGTTGTTTGTAATTTCTAGTCACGGCAACGCAAAGTTTATGGATGAGGTGAAGGTTTTGGGGAATGTTCGACATCGAAATCTTGTAAAGGTGCTTGGATGTCATGTCGAGGAACCAGAAAGGTTGATAATATACGAGTATTTTCCAAACCAAAGTCTGCACACCCTCTTATTTGGTCGGTCCAACGTTATTTAAAAATAATGATATATTATTGTTTTATAAATTTAAAGACATTCAAATATTGCTCCTTGATTCTGATTATTCAAGAATTCTGAAAGTTGCTCAATTTGAATTAATGTAGATCCAAATCACGCGCTGAAATTGCGCTTGACTCATAGACTCGCTACAAAATCATAATGGGAATAGCTTGTGATCTCTGTTATCTTGAGTGTTGAGTGGGCTTAATGGTTAAGAGTATGTTTTTTCTCCTAATAGGTCACAGGTTCAAAACCATAGGGGTAGAGTATGTATGCCTTCGTAGACTTAGCAGCCAAATCGCGGATGGCTCCCTTGTCCCACAAACAAGAGGTATCATACACATAATAATTATAAGAAAAAAATAGGAAAATAAATTTAATTAAACAATTAAATTCAATTAGGGAACCAAATCCCTTGGTAAATGAAAGAACTCTTGGTTTTGACTTGGAGGTAAGATGCCCCTGCATCAAAGACACATTTCAATTCAAATCCAAAATAGAAGGACAAATTTCAATCCTAATAGCAAGTTTCTTGATTATGCCATAGCTCTGCAAATGTTTTACCACATGTAAATCTTCCTCTCTCAGAAGCCCAAGGGAAGTGTCCCACCTACGGTGGGAAAGAAACTTGGGAATACTAGAATAGATGTAGATCTTCCTCTCTCATAAGCCCAAGGGAAGGGAAGTGTCCCACCTGCGGTGGGAGAGAAACTTGGGAATACTAGAATAGTCAGAGAGCAAGGTCCCCCCTCATCTTCCTCTCTCAGAAGCCCAAGGGAAGGGAAGTGTCCCACTTGCGGTGGGAGAGAAACTTGGGAATACTAGAATAGTCAGAGAGCAAGGTCCCCCCTCTTAGAATGATCGAAGGAAGTAAAGTTTGGCATGAGAATGAAGATTAGTGTATGTAGTTAACATGTCTTTTGAATAGGGAGAGTTGGGCATGCCACTCCCCTCACCCCTCCAACATCTCATTAATCAACACCCTCAACTAAGGTCACAAGTATATTAGAAATAGTATTCTTATAAAAGTTTAGGAATTATTAATTTTATAAAATTTTAATTAGATAAATTTTATTAGAATTACAATATGTGATTAGTGAAATTATTAATTTTAATTTTAAAATTTAAAACCCAATTATTTTTTTTGCTAATTAAATTACATTGGTAATATTTATATATAATATTTAAATTTTGTTTATAAGGAAAAATTCTAGTAATTGAGATTTAAAGGGATGATATCATGGTGCAATCTAACTTAAAATGAAATGGTCTTTTTCCAATGAATATTAACTGGAATCTGGCATAGATTTTGTAAAAACTTGAGTTTAAGCTATTTAATATGTAGAATTAAAGTGTCCCAACTCTTTTAATGGCATTGAATCCATTTATGCATTCAAAAATGTCTTTTAAACAACAAAAAATAGCATTCTTGTGTTTAATTTAAGCAACTAATGTCAAATTCCACTTTGGTCAACTCAAATGAAAAATAAGATGATTTCATTGAATTCATCCTTTTGAGAGGACCAAAATCGGCCTAAAGATCACCTTATTTGGACAAGCAGAAGTTGGTTTTTGAATTTATTTATTAACTCATGTATATTGGGTTAGGTCGGCCTCAACCTCAAGTGGACCCTCATGGAAGCCTATAAATAAAAGAGACCTCAAGCTCATTTGGATACAATTTATCAAGCTCTCTTCTTCTCTTGTATGTTGTCTTAGATTTCTCAGGTTCGACGAAAGAAGTTCGCACGGAGGCCCGAAATCTGAGGTATAAGGCTCGCACCAAAGTTAAGGTTTATGTTCTGGCCGTTGGCACAGAACTGGTGGATCTAGGCCAGAGCCGCAGGCTTACTATAGGCAAGGTAGCAGTTGAGGACCCTTAGGCTATGAGTACAGTGTGTTATTATTGTGGCTAAGGCTTTAGAGGCATATTTCCCCATAGCCAATGTTGTGGTAGCAGTTGGGGGACCCTTGGTTGCGGGCTCAAAGTCTTATGGTAGCGGCTAAGGCCTTAGAGATGAAATTACAGTGCTCTGAATTTTACACTCATTGGCAACAATTTTTGATAATATGCTATAGGAAGTGACAATATATTACAGTTATCAGAATCAGAGTTTTTAATATTTGGATGTGTTTCATGAATATTCTAGTTGTTGTAAAGATACGGATCATTGTACTCTCTTTTGCTGAATCATTTGATGACAATCTACTAGAAGAAGAATTTGCAAAGGTTTTCCCAATAGTGGGTTTTTCCGTGGTCTCCTACCAATCTTGATGTCTCTATGTGTGCATGTTTTTCTTCCTATGTTCCTTTATGTTTCACTACATTGATGATGATGTTATTGTTCTTTCTTTTTTTTTCAGAAGAAAAAAACCATTGTATATTTATGAAAATAAGCGAGACATTGGGATTTGTATGTATGATGAGGAGCCAAGGTTGCATCCTGTACATAACAAATTGTGCATATGACTTTATAAATCGGAAAAACTACATCCTAAGACTATTAGTCTTGTAAAGTATTAGTCTTATAGAGACCCACATGTAGCATCACTATTAAAACATAATGAGACTGTGTTCACGAGATGTCAGTGTTTTAGAACTTGACGGTCTACATTGCCTGGATGAAATTGTGATTGCATCTCCAGAGAGAAAACTCAGCCAAAAATTTGAGTTTATGCAAATTCCACTGTGTGGATGAAAATAGGAGACCAACAGCAATTGTATAAAGAGCTATATATATGTAGACAAAACTCGCTCGATTATTGTTCTTTCTACATAAATACATATGCTAATGAATAATATACTATATTGTGTTAAAATTCCATTCTATGGTTTATAAAATCTTCTTAAGAAAGTTATTAAAATTAAAAATTTGACTTCTTGCAGATTATACTTAGGTTGAATATATACTGTACTCTTCCATTGATTTCGTAAGCAGCACATTGGTAAGAGTAAGATAATTGTCACGGTTATAACAATTAATTCACCTATTGAATTGATTCACAAGTCATAACAATTTAGAGACATATAGTTAAAGCCATCCGGCGGGTTGTTGTACATAGCGTAAATTTTTGGTTGTGGTGCGTAATACATATCGCCATTACAACGGCAGTGGTGAATACTCATTGGAGTAATAATTTGGACGTCTAGTATTTCGTCCTCGTCCCATTAATCCAAAATAAACTGAAACTCGCCTTACTGTAGCTAACAACAAGGAGATTACCAAACTTCAACTAAGTGTGATCTGACTAACTGCTCAGTGTCCTTAAGAACAAGGAGATAACTACACTTGTAAAGGACGAGGACATGCAATCAATTATCTTTGTTCGGAATCGAAACTTCAAATGTAAAATAGTTATCCAAATTAAACTCAAAGTCCCATTAATCTAAAATAAACTGAAACTCACTACTAGGTGTCTCACTAACTGCTCACTGTAGAGCTAACAAGGAGATTACTAAACGTGTAAAGGAAGAAGAGAGGCCATCAATGATCTTTGTAAAGGACGAAGAGAGGCCATCAATGATCTTTATTCGCAGTCGGATAATCCGTTCAATTTGTAAAGGACAAAGAGAGGCCATCAATTATCTTTATTCGCATTATTCGCAGTGGGATAATCCGTTCAAAGAAGCTACGTCTGCATTATCTGATGAGGTGACTGCAAATGGCTGCAACTTCCCTTAGGAAATTGACAACTTCCTTGACTGCAAATTGGCTCCATTATCAAGAATATTAACAATAGATTTCTTGGTATGCACAGAATTTTTCCCTCAAAATTCCAAGATTCTGTGTATGAATTCTTCTCTGAGGATTTTGTGCATGTCAAGAAATCTTTTGTTAATGTAATGATCACTTCTGTGGACAGAGAATCTGTAATTTTTTTAATGCTGTTTTCTTTTATGTGAGACGACGTATATAAATCTAGACAGCATTATCAAAGGGTTTCTTTGCATGCTCGTAATCCTTCCTTTGCTGTCTTGCGCCATTTCCAGGATTCTGTGCATGCCAAGAAATCTTCTGTTAATGTATTGATAGCCCAATTTCTTTTGTTAATGTATTGATAGCAAAAACAGGCAGCTGCATGTAGCCAATAATCACTTCCTTGGACAGAGAATCGGTAATGTTTTCGAAGGCTCTTTGCTTTTATGTGAGACGATGTATATAAATACTCACTGGTGAGAATTTGAACCGTCGTGGGTTCTCGGGGCCATTCAGATGCCAAATTTGCTGTATGGAATTGGAAACAATCGACCATCTTTTTTTCAGATGCTCAGTAACTGCGAGTATGTGGAAGCTCTTTTCAAACCATCACATGGGAGCGGCATGGGTTCCGTCCGACTTTCTGAATGTTGCATTAGAATGGGACAACCTTCAAGGGAAATATAAATCTCTGCCCTTCTACTTCGTTTGGGAGGTGTGGAAGGGCAGGAATAGGCTGATATTTGATGGGGTGCCATTTCAGATATCTCAGATATATGCTTATATACATGCCTGGCTGGATGATCGCCCCGTTCCATGTGCTGCGGTCATAGACTGTTCCAAGCGTAATAGGCCGCATGAAATCTCATTGCCGGCAATATATTTCGACGGTGCATGTGCGGAGGGCCGGATGGGTTGTGGGGCCTGGGTAAAAATTTCTCAGAGGGAGCGGGTGCACGTCCATTGGAATGCTGGCTGGGGCACCAATAATAAAGCTGAACTTATTGCTTTATGGGGAGCTCTCCGGCTCGCGGTTTACCTACAGCTTCAGGGAGTTCATGTTTATGGTGATTCTCAGATTGTCATAGGGTGGACTGTTGGACAAATGGACATGATGAGACCTGATCTGATGGGCTGGCTACATAGGGTTAGGGGACTGTGGGATAGACTTGACAGGCCACCTATCACACACATATACAGGGAATCAAATTCTAGGGCGGATGGGCTGTCCAGAAAGGGTCTGGATTCGGATTTTGGTATGATGCATATTCAACTCTTCAGGGACAATCAAACACATTGGCAAACATCCATACCAATCCCATAATGGCTTTCTATATGAATTTTTGGATTTTTGACATAAAGGTTTTTGGTACACTGTGATAGAATGGTTTTGCACACGGGTCAGAGTCGGCTTTGAGGTGCTTTCTGTGTTAGTTTGAATAGTATATTGATCGGATGGGTCAGTTTATATTTTATGGTTCTCAGGACGGTGGCAATCTTCTCAAGCGAGCCTGAGCTGGATTTGGTTTTCTCTACAGTGGGTATATTACACTCTCATGCCGAGGTTAATTTCAGGGATCATAGGTCGGGGGACATCATCTCAAGCGAGCCTGAGATGGAATATATTCGCATGCTACAGTTTATCCATCATTTGTGCAGGTAAAGAGTGGATTAGTGGATTTGCGCGTCGGTTACTGACAATGCTTGCTCAGTTCGGTCATAGGGGTTTCTACAGCCAAGTTTTTTCACCTCAAGCGAGCCTGATTTGCTTATGCTTTCGTATGATAAGGAATATTGTCAATTAGGTCATTTATTACATATATGCTCCTGTCAATGTGTTTCTGGGGTGTCAGATGCAGATTCTTGGGGGAGAGGTGTATGCATTATGGATTTTCCTCATTCTCTATCACCCTCTTCCGCCCACCATGATCTTAATTCTCTGGTCCATTTTTAAGAGATCCATATTTGTAGTTTTTCTAATGCTCATCTATAGTTGCTGGATCCACTTCTATTTGGTTTTTTGATGGAGGAGATGTTCTGATATGGGGAGGCCGACTGTCTCTCTCATGTATTTGAGAGAGTTTTGGTCTGGCTCGTATGTTTGGATTACTGGCTATAGCTCTACATAGCTGTGTTTATGTATGCACAATGTACTGTTTACATTTTAATATATACAACGTTTTTTTCTTCTGAAAAAAAAAAAAAAATTTAAAGGGTCCACGCGTAGTTTTCGCGTTTAATGACACTTAACCCCCGCGTTTTCAGGTAGCTCAGTTGCATAGAACAGGTCGCAAGTTCAAAATCCATCCCACGCCCTCCTAGACTTAAAAATAATTGCTGAGAGCAAATACGTTCAGGTTTCAACTCTGGTGATTTAACGTAGGAGGTTGGCATCGGCCGCTGCTGAACAACAAGATCGATAACGTACTCCACAAGATCGAGGGAAAGACTAGGGTTAGAACAAAGGTGAGACATTCGCCTGACTGGATTCTGATCGAGGAAACAGGACGCTCTCTGAATAGTTGTCCATGGTTTGGGATAAACAAGCCACCACCAACTCTGGGTTGCAGACACGGTAACGTTCTTTCTCTCATATTGTAATATCCTGCATGTCTTTATTCTGATACAGCTATGGAAGAAGGTAGGGACGTAATGGAGGCAATAGCATGTTTTTTGGAATGATAGCTGAATATGAAGTATTTATGTTATTGGGTTCTCGGGGATGCACCTTCGCTACATATCTCTGAGGAAGGAACGGCTCGATGTCTAAGGAAGTACGAGTTAATGGTTATAGGGACAGTAGTCATCTGATGCTTTTATGGTTCGCCATATTATTTTATTAGGGATCATTGCTATTGTTATTTTGAATGCCATTGTAACAAGTCATCTTCGATATGCTGTGAAGATGCAAAACACAAAACACAGGGCATAGATCTTTCCTTTTGGAGAAATCTAGCATTATCGACAACTTGATAGCATCTCTCCAATCTAGCTGGTCTTTTTTTTTTGGCGCAAATGGTTGGATTCTTTGATTATTTCGCGACCTTGCTAGGATTTTGGTATCCAATTTTGCCATCGATGGTGGCATTGTAAAGGATGTTTATGTTGCTGCTGTTGTGACCTATGATTTGAGGGTTGCATGTCACTGGTTTTTCTGGCGTAGTATACGTTGGAATAAGATCCTTTCCGGTGACCAGTTTTTTCAAATCTTCTCGAAGGGAATAATTGGCACCTGACCAAAGGGAATTGATTACGACCGTTTTGGCAAATCTATGTTGTGATCCTGTGATGATTTGGTAAAGGATAAGTGAATTAATACTGGGTGTCGGAGGATAGTCCTGGCAGAAGAAAAAGTTGCCTCGAAGGTTGGTATACGCGCAGGGTTGGTGTCGGAGGATAGTCCTAACTGTAGTGCTAATTATTCTAGATTTCATCGTAGGTGGGGCTGACATGATGGAGGGGACGGTTTACATTCTCTCTATATGATACATCGGTGCATAAAGCGCTCATTGCCGCCACGCTGTTGGCAGAGAGAAATCGCGTGGAGGCAAAAAACAAAGAGCAAAGCAAGAGGGTGGCGCAATTCTCATCTAACCTGAACTCATCGGATGCAGGGAAGGACAATTTAGCAGAGAAGGTGCATTCGTATCTGGGACGTGATGAGTATGTGCTCGGGGCTAGAATTCAGGATGGTCCCAGAAGGAATGGAGACAAAAAAAACCCATGCTACAAACCTGTCGCTGTTATAAAAGAGGTCGTCATGGAGTGTGATGATTTGTGGGGAAGGGTGGCTAGCTTGCAGAAGCAGACAGTGGTTATTTATTGTGAGAGATGGGGGAGGTAGATATCACTGAATGGGTCAAAATTTTCTAGTGCCCAATGCTTGGATATACTCCGAAAGTTAGTAAATTGATGGGGAAATGGTTTAGTGTGCACTTCTTACACGATGCCGACTGCAAAAGAGTGACGGACCTTACATGGATTCGGGGCAGAAGTTTCATGCAACTCTTGTCGTGGTTCTTGGGGTTTAATCTGGTTATTGAGGCTCCAATGAGTAAGCTTGTCTGGGTGAAGTTGCCCGGTCTACCTCTTGAGTTCTAGACCATTAAAGCTCTGCAGGCGATTGGGAACTCCATCTCTACTACCAGATACATTGATTCTCTATGCATTGGTACAGCAGATAAACATATAGCATGGATTCTTGTAGAAATATCCTTTCATGGTGGGTTGCTTGGGGATGTCGATTTGATATGGGGGCAACGCAGACATTGTCAGCACGTCAACTTCTGGAGGTGTCATTTCGGTGCCTCATTTGTCACCACACTAGGCATATGCAGCGGTCTTGTCCACTAAGGCATAGAAAGAGGGGGCAGCATGGAAATCCCTCAAATGGTCGACGGCATGCAAAGGCAACATTATTCTCCTCTAGCACGGACATCCTGGGTAAGTCCAATCCTTCCTCTCTCGATAGTGATAGATCAGATCCCTCTTATAAGAATTTCACTATTACTCTGCCTCTCTTATCCCATGATGATCCTATTTAAAATGCTCCCCATAGCAACTTTGATGTTGTTACCCTTTCATTTAAATAATTAGCCAATCAAGGGGTTGGTCTCATTGATGATCCACTTGGTCGTTGTATCTCTAATAAAACTGTTTCTCACCCCTCCAGCCCACATCCGACTAAACCTTTAATTGTCTCCCCCTCGATGCCCCCGCTTGAATGGGCATCCCCTCTCTCATCTCATGATCCCGATCTCGGAGATTTACATGACTCTCCGAAAAATTTAGTTGGCAGTGACTTAGACTTGATTTTATAAAATCCATTTCTTGATATTGCTGCCCTCACTGTTTTCAGTAAGGCCCCTCCCGAATCTCGGCCTACCATTTCCCCGGCTTCTGCATCTAATATCACTATTTGAAGAACTTCAAAATCGAGCTCCAGGCACTTTCGTGGCCGGCATAAGACCAAGTCTCTTTTCTAGGGGCAGTTATTTGACCTACGGGACTTACCTATATCTGCTATGGATGACTGTCGGCCCTTAGAGCAGGCAACCCAGATGGCAGCCCTAAATGAACTCTATCTTCTCACTGAATATTAGGGGGATGGGAAACCCCACAAAACTACTTCACCTGCATGAGATGCTTGCAGAATATCATCCTACTGTGATTTTTTTCAAGAAACACTATGTTCTAGATCTTCTGCTATTAAATTTATGCTCGGCATTTGTCCTGGATGGAAGGTTGTGGGCATCGATGCTATTGGAAGGGCCGAAGGAATGTTGGTTATGTGGACTTCGCATATGGTGAATTTTAAGGCATACAAATTTTTTGGGGGTATTTTCCTACATGGATCCTTTAGGTGGGTATCTGAACATATATCTCTTATTATTCTTTATGCCCCATGTCAGAATCGTGTTGCTTTTTGGGAGCGAATGGATCAATCTGGGATCTTTTCCATTATAAACCTTATGGTGATGGGTGACTACAACTCGACATTGGCTGCAAATGAATCATGGGGAATGAATGCTCGAAATGACCCACTTGCAGAGAAGATTGGGAAATTGTTTTATGATTATGGATTGATGGATATTAAGCTTGCTTCGGTGGTTCCGACCTGGAAAAACAGGCGCAAAAGTCCTGAGTACATTGCTAAAAGGCTTGATCACTCTATGATTAAAACATCCTTATTAAGGATCCTTGGTAATTTATGATCTCGGGTGATCTCTTCCCCCCTTTCAGATCACATGGCCATTACTTTAACTTGGCGCCATGAACCAAAAACTGATGGAATGCCCTTTAAATTCAATTGTGTATGGTTAAAGGATCCAGCTTTTAATAAACTAGTCGCTGACTTCTGGAGCAGGGACGGAGTTGATGAGGGTTTAAGGGGTTGGGAAAAGTTGACAAACAAGCTCAGAAGATTAAAGGTGATGATTAAGCAATGGGAACATCGAAAGAAACTAGCACTAAAAAAGGAATATCGAGTTATTGAAGATAATATTTCTAAAATCTATGAGGAAATGTTACAGGTTCCACTGAATTCCGAAGTATACTCTATCCTTGAAAAGCTTGAAGCTCGCAATTTGGAAATTCTTAAAATACAAGAAACATCATGGAAGCTAAAGAGCATAATTCAATGGTTGAAGGAGGGCTATTTGAAAACTAGTTTTTTTCACAAATGTACTAATAGTTGCCGAAATAAGAATGCTATTTGGGGGATTCAGGGTGCGGATGGAACAACAAAGAACACTAAAGAAATTCAAGTGGAGGCTTTTAAGAATTTCTTTGATTTCTATAAGGCGGACTTGGAGTTTGATTCCCACTGTCAGATGTGGGCTCTTGAGCACATGCCAAGTATGTTTGATCATACTACTACTGAATCTATGGAGAGGCCCATCATGAAAGGGAAGATTGAGGATGTTCTCAAATCCTTCGCACACGATAAAAGCCCGGGGTCGGATGGCTGGCAGGCTGAATTTTTCCTGCATTTCTATGATATTCTTGAGGATGAATTGCACACTATTCGTGGGATGGGTTTTGTTCCTAGGGACATGAACTCAACCTTCTTGGCCATGATCCATAAATCTTCCGACCCCATATCATTTGCTGACTATAGGCCTATTACATTATGCAATGTGTTGTATAAGATTTCCTCAAAAATCATCGCCAACTAAATTAGAGGGGTTCTATCAAATTTCATATCTGCTGACCAATTTGCGTTCTGTTGAGGCCTCAG
>JAXQQM020089093.1:0-35106 GCA_034641835.2 Pinus albicaulis | reverse complement strand
TCATTTGAAGATTGTGATCCTAAGTTGAAATCAGATTTATATGATGTAGTTGATGCACATCATGAGATGTTTTAGGAGCCAACATGATTGCCTCCTAAAAGGGAGATTCAACATGAGATTCAGTTTCAACAAGATTGTCCTCTTCCAAACATCGACATGTATCGCATGTCGATAATGGAGAATGCTAAAATAAAGACGAAAATCAAAGGCTTGTTGGACAAGGGACTCATAAGGCCAAACACTTCGCCATGCAGTTCACCCATAGTATTGATTCTGAAGAAAGATGAGACTTGGCGCATGTGTGTCAACTTCAGAGCTTTGAACAAGATAACGGTAAAAAATCGATACCCACTCCCAAGGATAGATGATTTGTTAGATCAGCTGAAAGAAGCAAAGTATTTCACTAAATTAGATTTACGAAGTGGATATCATCAAGTAACAATTGCAGAAAGCGACATATGGAAGACTGCATTCAAAACCAAACAAGGACTCTTTGAGTGGTTGGTTATGCCGTTTGGTTTGTGTAATGCATCGGCGACTTTCATGCGTGTGATGGATAATGTTTTGCGTCCATTTCTTGATGACTTTGTGATTCTGCATTTAGATGATATACTCATTTTCAACAAAACAAGAGAAGAGCATGTCTTGCATGTAAAGAGGGTACTTGATGTTTTGAAGAAAGAGCAATTATTTCTTAAGATGTCTAAGTGCGAATTTGAAAAAACTTCTTTGGTTTATTTGAGACACATTGTAGGAGGAGGCGCATTGAGAATTCATCCTTCTAAAGTGGAAGCCATTGTGAATTGGCCTACTCCCAAATCAGTAACAGAGGTAAGAAGTTTTTTAGGCGCAGCTCAATATTGGAGAAAGTTTATTGCTAACTTTTCTGCCATAGTAGCTCCTATGCATGTAGTGACAAGTGTGAAGAAAGGCTTCCAATGGGGAGGCAAATAGCATCAAGCTTTTGAAGCTTTAAAAGACGATCAGTTTAGCTCCGGTTCTTGCATTACTGGATTTGAGACAGCCATTCGAGATACAGATCGATGCTAGTGATTATGCCATGGGCGCAGTACTTATGCAGCATGGTAAGCCTATCGCTTTTCATTCTGAAACATTCAATGATGCTGTAATCAATTATCCAACATATGACAAAGAGCTGTATGCGTTGGTACAAAGTGTCAAGAAGTGGAAACACTACTTGATGGGTAAAGAGATGATTATTCATACCGATCACCAACCGCTACAGTACTTGCAGTCGCAAACAAAATTGCAACAATCACGACATTTTAGGTGGATGGGATTTCTTCAACAATTTCATTTGGTTATAAGGTACAAGAAAGGTATTTTCAATAAAGTCGCTGATATGCTTTCAAGGCCTATTATAAGTGCTTCTACTTTGCTTAAAAATGATTTTATTGTACATGAGAGTTACATAGAACAATATGCATCTGATGCTGATTTTAAGGATGTGTATGCTAGTATGAGTGAAGGGAATTAAGTTGAGGAAAATGATTATCACTTGCATAACAATTTTCTGTTTCATTTGGGCAAGTTGTGTATACCACAAGGAGAGAGACTTAGTGTCATGAGAGAGGCTCATTCGTCTCTTATTGCTGGTCACTTTGGGGTAAGCAAAACAGTGGCACATCTACAAAGGTATTGTTATTGGCCTCACATGATAGATAGTGTGTCACGTTTTATAAGAGGATGTTCTATGTGTGCAACAAGCAAGCCTAGCAATAGGAAGCTTGGGTTGTACACGCCACTACCGGTACCATCAAGGCCATGGGAGAGTGTCTCCATGGACTTTGTTGGAGGTCTACCTATGTCAAGAAAAAAACATGATTATCTTTATGTAGTTGTGGATAGATTCAGTAAAATGTGTATACTTATGCCATGTAAGAAAACCATTACTGTTGAACAAACTGCTGAAATTTATTTTCAACATGTATGGGTTCATTTTGGTTTTCCAACTTCTAGTGTTAGTGACAAGGATTCCAGGTACATTTGGAATTTTTGGTCCAATCTTTTGAAGATGATGGACACAAAGTTGAAAAAGAGTATTGCTTTTCATCCGCAAACTGATGGCCAAACCGAGGTGGTGAAAAGAATCGTTGTGCATCTATTGAGAGGATATTGCAGCAACCATCCCAAGTTGTGGGATGAAAAACTGCATTACATTCAACATGCTTACAACCGGGCCAAGCACTCTTCTACAAATACTTCACATTTTGAAGCCTGCTTTGGGTATTTGTCGAAATCGCCATTAGACTTCATCTATGAGAAGGATGTTGCAATTGATGGGCATATTGATATTGACAAGGATCGAAATTTCAATGAGAAAATTCAAATTATTCATCAACAAGTTCAAGAACAGCTTGAGAAGAGTCAAAGCAAGTACAAGGAGAGGCATACAAAAATAGAGTTGATCACAAGTTTCAAGAAGGAGATGAAGTATGGTTGCACATAAGCAAAGAAAGGATGCAAGGAGAAGGTAAAAATTTCAAGCCTATTCGTTATGGTCCATTCAATATTATTAAACAAGTTGATAATAATGCATTTCAACTTGACTTGCCTTCATATATGTAAATGTATTCTGTTGTCAATGTGGATAATTTACATTTGTATGAGCCTCCTTTGATTGATGATCAAGGGAGTGATATTCAGCTGCCATCAATAGAAGATTTCTCGGCAGAATTTCTAGATGAGCTCAAGGAGGATTCCATCCTTGATAGAAGGACATGCACTTCTAAAAGGGGAAGTGTCGATTATCTTCGAATTGGGCTCAAGGGCAGCAAACCAAGTAAGGCAAGATGGATAGAAGTGGAAAAGGTGAGGGAGTTGTTCCCTCATCTTCTGAATAGGTGATTAAAGTCTTTTGGGGTCCAAAAGCTTCCCAATGGGGAGGTGTGATCAGGAGATCATGTGTTATGCTCAAAATTGAAAGTGCTCGAAATAGGTCCGAACCTGAGCAACCGAAAAGATCTCATTGTTGCAATTTTGACGCCATGAACGGTTCGAAAAAACGATCTCGTATGAGGAAGATATCGCATTCTGTCTGTTTTCCCAAATAACAAAATTTTGTGGCTGGATGCCTAGTTAGCATGTAGGTACAGCCGGTAGGTATATTCCTGGAATATTCTCTTTTCCACAAACCTAACACGATGGTGCCACGGGCTCAATATGGGTCACGACAAGGTGGTGACGGAGAGTTTATGACCGCATGATGGGTTTTTGAGCCAATTAACCTGATGAGCGACATCGCAGTAAGTTCCTCGTGAGGCCACCACGTAATCCTTAGAGCATGTGTCAAATTTTTTATGGAGTCGTGGGGGAGTTTACCCCATTTGGCAGTACATATTTCTCCTTTATTCAAATTTCACCCATCTTCTTGTGTCATGTTCAATGTCTCCGAGATCAAAACCCCCGATTTCTCCATTTATTTTATCACTCGCCCAAGATTACTCTATAAGGTTTAAAACACGAAGCATCTAGTCAAGCCCCTTAGACCTAAATTTCTCCTACTTTTGATTTTCATAATGAGAAAATCCCTGAGAACCACCTACCAAAGGGAAAGGGGCTTATCGTTTGTCATCTGTATACACAGAATCAAACTGATCAAATTAAATCTACGGCGCAACAGATAACCTATTTGCAGGGCCCCCATATGTACACCGCACGCCCGAAACCGGCAGTATTCCCCCCGCACCACTCTTGAAATGCACAAGGGTATTTATCATGGGCTACGATTCACAGAGGAAGCCGCGTGTCCTCAAGATTTACTGGAAACCGCTTTTCCTCCGCGCGCCAAGATCATACTCATTGCTCTGCAGCGGAATTTGTTAAATGTTTGATCTACTAAGTCTGACCGACAAGGACTTCCCGAGTCAGCTCACTTGCTATTTTGTTCCTCAACAGACAGGCCCGCCACCGTGTCATTTCCACCTACCTCCACCCGTTGATTCCTCCGCCACGTCGTCGCCCCACTTGTCCCCTATACGCCTATGTGTCTCGCCCCCGTATATCCGTAACCCTTCTTCCCGCCAGTATATATATATATATAGGTGTTTATATGTTTATTTTCATATTTGCCGCTATTCTTTCCTCGCGTCAAGACTATGTTATGTTAAACCCGCATCTCGTCTGTTTATGCAATCCTCCACTGTTTTGTTCCCGCCACCCTCTATGTCAGCATTTTGGGTCTGCGTCCCCATCATCTCCTCCATTCACACTTCCGTCACCTCTGCCTTCGTCTGAGTCAGTTTTTCTAACAATTTCGGGGTTTTGCAGGTTCTAAATGGTAGAGGAGGCGTCAAAATCCACCACCTCCATTGCATAGAATCAAGAATATATCAGAAGGTGATTTCCTGTAGGCGAAATTTAATGAAGAAGCTGGAGCCGGTACATGAAATGACTACAATTAAAGAAAACACAGACAGAGATTCTCGGAACCCTCCAGAGAAGTTCATCTCGCATTTAAGGTTCGGGACTCTAATTCAAAATCAAAGGCCGGGCGTACAGTACTGAATGGAAGATTTTCTCAGGACTCTCATGGTAGCAGATTTACCTTCAGCCAGAAGCATCCCGATGTATATATTTTATTATTTCTGTCTTGTACATAAGGAGATTTTTATCTCCCAGCATTAATTTCTGTATACAGGTGGTTAGGTATTTATTTATAACTTGTCATTCATAAAAAGGCGCGAGTGTTTTCCGCCATGGTATTGAAGTTGAGTCATTAATTGCTCCTTTTCCCTCCCCCCTCCTCTAGAAGTTTCAGTCTTCTCTATAAATACCAAAAAAGAAGACATTGTTAGGGTTCCAGATTTCTGTAAGCAAGCTGAGCAGCGAGAAGACTACTGTATTCATCTTGTGATATTTCTGTATGAAGTTTCAGAGCCCGTAGGGTCTCAGTGAGGAGGGGTTATGACTGTATTGAGGATTCTGGTCTTTGGTATATTACAGTATGTAACTTTTCTCATGTGTTAATATATCATCCTTTTTCATGCAAACTTTCTTCCTGTATCATGTTCTAGAATGCGAGTGGCTCACTAGTTTGCAGTAAGGATTCATCTTAAGTGGTGCCCTTTCTGGAATTAGTCAAGCGCTTTAAATAGGCCTAGAAGTGATATACTGTTCCATGTTCACTCTTTTCATAAGTTCTGCTATATTGGTGGCTCAAGGATTCGTAAATTGATGCGCCCTTCTGCCAGTAATATCTTCTAATGTTCTCTCACTCCCTGCACTTCTTGATATTTGATTTCTGTGATATATCATATGAACCGACCCTTTTTGCAGTAAAGCGGTCTCTTAACTGTCTGATACTTTCATGCTGAAGTTTTACATGATGTCTTTACCTTACTCCTATCCTTGTATCAGCCTCTGAGAGGGAATTTGGACCAATTCAATCTAATTTAAGTTCTTTGTTTAAAACAGGAGATAGTAGGTGAGTCCCTTGGACTGACAACCCAAACTATAAAGGACTCCTTGCTATATTAAGATGTCCTAGGCACTGGTCTATGGAAACTCTAGGCTGTCTCTAGGAGGGTGACTAAATCATCCACAACATCTTTCTGGCGCCGTTGCCGGGGAGCGAATTTAAGAATATCAGTTTCCCTGGGTTTTCGACAAATTATTTCACTCTCTAATCAGGTGAGCACGGAGAGGTGAAGAGTTGCAGATTTCTCACCTTGGCGACTCCACTGGTCTTTATTTGATAAATCTTATCGGTAGTCCTGGCTCCTCGTAGGCCGCATTTGAGGTCAGATACAGCTCAACTGAAAACACCCTACGTGTCTGACCCAGAGAAAATTATTCATAAAAGAGTTTGGAAGGAGAGGAAGTCAGCCCGTGCTGAAAATTCTGAGTGTTCTGTCGAAGATTATCCGCCCTCTTCTTCTCAAGAAGTTAGAACAGAAAATCCCGAGTTTTATTTAGAAACCCCACGTAGGGAAAGTGCTTTAATTGGAGAAGAATCTTATCCTGTTTTCGAGGCTGAAGAGATTAAAGAGGTCACTGAGGTAGCTTCTGTTAACCGAGAACTATTCCCATCCACACCTCAGACCTCGGTGCAATATATTCCCATTGTTATTCACACTCTGCTTCCCCCTACCCCTCTCCCTTCTTTTGTTTCTCAGACTGTTGTGCAACCCCCACCACCTCCAATGGCCAATGTTCCTGCTTTTCTCCTGAACAAATATGCTCCTCTGGCCTTACCCCAAGTGTTGAATGATATGCCACAGGATTATCTGAAGATTCTGCCAAGGTTCAATGGTGAAAATGATATGGATGCTCAGAAACATCTCGAGACCTTCTGCTCTTTTGCAGAAAATTTGAATGTTGAACATCTGGATGTGGTTTTGAGATTATTTGTGCAGTCTTTAGAAGGTGAAGCTAGAAAATGGTTTAAAACATTGGGAAATCGTTCTGTGACAACATGGGATCAGATGGAAAACGTTTTTCTCAGGAAGTGGGGAGAAAAGAAGGATTATGGAATGTACCTTACTGAGTTCAATACTATCAAGAAGAAACAGAATGAAGGGGTATCAGAATTCATCAAAAGATTCAACAAGTTATATCTGAGCCTGCCTCCGGAAATGAAGCCAAATGAAGCTGCTGCCAAGATAATCTTCATAGCAGCCTTCGACTTTGACTTCGGATTCTTCTTGAGAGAAAGGAAACCTGCCACACTAGATGATGCACAATCAGATGCTCTGGAACTAGAAGCGAACTTTGCCTCCACAGGAAAGTTAAAAGGGAGAATTGAACCAGATGCCAGGAGGAAAGGTAAAGAAGAGGTTTCTACCTCTAACTAGGATAAAGATTCAGATAAAATGGATGAAATAGGTAAAATGATAAAGAAGATGGTCAAGATGGAACTAGAAGCTAAAAACGCAGCTCCCAAGAACTATTACAATGCTCCGAACAGAGGGTACAATCCCCAGTATAAGAGGCCACCTCTCCAAATATTTCCGAGAGAGACAAGGGAGCAGCAAGATCAGGTACCTCAGCCCTTGTACCTGGAAGGACCAGCAGATGACTCCACTGGAGAGGCAGCCTATGGATTAGAAGATTCCAATCTGGCTTTTTCAAACAATGATGATATGGACTGCCCCCTGCAAGAAGAAGATGAGGAAGCAGACATTGACCATTATTGCAAGCAATTTGCTGATTTCATGGAAGCCCAATTCAATGTCAAATATGATCTCAGATCCTCGAGGAAGAGGACCCGAACTCAGGAGCAAGAAGAAGATCCACCTCAGAAAGAAACATATGCTCAGAAGGAATCAGCAACAAAGAAATGCGTAGAAAAAGGTAATAATCTCCTGAATATCCCCTTGCAGTCAACTGATCAGTTTCCTTCTTCCTCTAAAATAGCCAGTCCTTCTAATACTGAGCCAGTGTCAAAAGAAGTCAAGTCCTCAGTTGAGAATAAGGAGTCAAAAGAAGTAATGATAGAAAAGTCCACATCTGCTTTTAATTTGCAAAGAGAGCTTGAAAAGATTAAGATTCCTGTTCCTCTGACTGAATTGTTAAAACAGCCTGTATATCAGTCTCAGGTCACCTCTTTCATGCCTCTTCCTGAACTTCCAATTACACCTGATAGTCTAAATCTTCAAGAAGAAAGACCCATGGTAGTCTTTGGCCCACACGTTGAGGAGGTAGACCCTTCTACTCCGCCCTTTTATGTGTCCCTAGTCATTCATGACCTGCTACTTCACAATTGTATGCTAGATTCCGGAGCCTCCCATAATCTTATGCCTCTGTCTGTCATGGAGCAACTAGGGCTGCAAATTACAAGGCCATATAAAGATTTATATTCATTTGATTCTAAGAGGGTTAAATGCTTGGGAACGATTAAAGATTTAGTGGTCAATCTAGCTCAAATCCCAGCAAAAAGTATGGTCATGGATATTGTGGTGGCTGATATCCCAGCTCGCTTTGGCATGATGTTGTCAAGGTCCTGGGGTACTAAGATTGGGGGATCAATTAAATTGGATTTAACTTATGCTATTGTCCCAGTCTTTGGTGGTCAGGAGAGGAGGCTGTATAGGGAGACCAGATTTGTTAAAATGGTGACCACTGCTGATTGCTCAGACAATTCTCCAGTTTATAATAAAGAGGGTGATTTCTCATGTTTTGTGTTATAAGAGAGTCAAGATTATGCACATGAGTCCCTCTCTGGTCAAATCCAGGCCGAGCAATCCAAGGAAGGTCAGGAATCAGAAGTATGGACTTTGCATTTTGATGGAGCGAATTCCAGGGAAGGCAATGGAGCTGGGGTATTGTTAATCTCCCCCACAAGAAAATGGGTACCACTGTCTTTCAAACTGGAGTATGAAGCTACAAATAATGTAGATGAGTATGAAGCATTTTTATTGGGCCTACAGACAGCTAGAAATATGGGCATCCAATGTTTGAAAGTGTTCGGGGATTCTGAGCTAATAGTGAGACAGATTAAGAACGAATGTCAAGCTAAACATCCTCGGCTCAGAGCATATAGAAACGAAGTATGGGACATGATAGAAAACTTCTTCGCAGCATTTAACATACAGTTCATGCCCCGGGAGCAAAACAGAATAGCAAACTCTCTTGCTGTGGCTGCCAGTACATTCCGGCCTCCTCAGAATCCATTATTAAGATATGAAGTGGAGGTACGTTACAGACCATCTATCCCAGACAATATAAAGCATTGGCAGGTCTTTGAAGATGACGAACAGATGAAAAGATTCATGGAGACAGTGGGAGAATTCACAAGCATGGAAATTGATGATGATGAGGAGGAAGAAGCTGAAAACATTGCTGAAGGTAAATGGGAAGAGAATATAGCAGGAAATAAAGTGCTGCAGTTAAAAGGGAATGTCATCCCTAGAGGTCTAGTGCCTCTAGAAAGATTATTCAATAAGAATGATGTTCCCATGCAGCCAAACAAAGCAGTAGAAGAAGACCAAATGAGAGATTTGAATCTGGGTACTGCTACTGATCCCAAAATTGTTAAATTATCTAAAACAATCTCAGAGGAATATAAGGAAAAGTATTTGAAGTTATTTCAGTCTTATAAAGATGTTTTTGCCTGGTCCTATGAGGACCTAAAAACTTTTGATGTAAATATTATACAGCACAAGATTCCACTCAGGGAAGATGCAAAGCCTTACAAACAGAAGCTCAGGCAGATTAATCCCCTGCTTCTTCCCTCAATTGAGAAAGAAATTAGAAAATTGTTGAAGGCCAAAATAATTGTGCCCTTGAGGTACTCAGAATGGATAGCGAACCTTGTTCCTGTCAGAAAGAAGAATGGAGAAATCAGGCTGTGTGTAGACTTCAGAAATTTGAATAGAGCATCTCTCAAAGATAATTACCCACTACCTAAAATGGATCACATCCTGCAGAAAGTGGTGGGAGCATCCAGAATGTCAATGATGGATGGATTTTCAGGCTACAATCAGGTAGCTGTTTTCCCAGAAGATCAGAAGAAGACTGCGTTCACCACGCCATGGGGAACCTTTATGTATGCAAGGATGCCATTTGGACTGATTAATGCAGGTGCTACTTTTCAAAGGGCAATGGACATAGCCTTTGTTGGAGAACAGGACAAGTTCTTGGTGGTATATCTTGATGACATCACAGTGTTCTCAAAAAATGATGATGAGCATATTGAACATTTGAGAAGAACTTTCGAAAAATGCAGAAGGTACGGCCTTTCTCTTAATCCCCAAAAATCTCTGTTTGCATTAGACGAAGGAAAACTCTTAGGACATATTGTGACTAAGGATGGTGTAAAAATTGATCCTAAGAGAGTTGAAGTAATAAATAGCATTTCTCTGCCAAGAAATAAGAAAGAAGTACAGGTATTTTTGGGCCGAATAAACTTTTTAAGAAGATTCATTCCTAACTATGCAGAGATAGTTAGGCACATAACCAATATGTTGAAAAAAGATAGTGAAGTTAAGTGGTCCCAGGAGTCTAGGGATGCATTTACAAGAATTAAACAAGCATTTGCCGAAGCTCCCGTGCTAGCAGGACCAGATTACAGTAAGCCATTTATGGTATTTTCATTTGCTTCACCTCACACAATTGCTGGAGTGTTATTGCAGAAAAATGGAGAAGGATATGAACAGCCCATAGCATTCTTCAGTCAGGTATTGTATGATGCTGAACTGAAATATAATATACTGGAGAAGCAAGCATATGCCCTGGTAAAGTCCCTTAAAGCTTTTAGAGTTTATATTTTGCAATCCCATATTATTGCTTATGTTCCCACAGCAGCTGTAAAAGACATTCTAGTTCAGGGAGACAGTGAAGGCAGAAGGGGAAGATGGATTGCAAAAATCCAGGAGTATGATCTAGACATAAAGCCTACTAAATTGATCAAGGGACAGGGACTTGCCAAGATGTTATCTGAATCTAATCATCAGGCTCTGGGCATTAATTTATCCATAATGGCAAATGAAGAATCAGAAAAAGAAGAGGAGCAACATGGACTAGAAATGGCCACACAAAAGGTACATGTAAAATATCTGACTAGTCCTTGGTATAAGAAAATAGTTGAATATCTGTTGACACTTAGCTGTCCTCCTGGCTGTGACAAAGCAAAGTATAGAGCGGTAAGGATGAGGTCTCAGAAGTATGTCATTGCCAATGGACAGCTCTATTGGAGAGACCCTCTGGGTATATTGCTGTTATGCCTCACAGAAAATGAAGTGCAGAATATAATGACAGAATTCCATGATGGAATATGTGGAGGACACTACAGCTGGAGGGCTACAACCAATAAAATCTTGAAGGCTGGTTTTTACTGGCCAAAATTGTATTCAGATACCTTTGCTTGGGTCAGAGCATGTGACAAGTGCCAAAGGTTTGCAGAAAGACAGAAGTTAGCATCTTTGCCCTTGATTCCCATTCATGTAAATGAACCCTTCCAGAAATGGGGATTAGATTTTATAGGAGAAATACACCCCCCATCAAGTGGCCTACATAAATGGATACTGACAGCCACAGACTATTTCACGAAATGGGTGGAAGCCATACCTACAAGAAGAGCTACAGATGCTGTAATCATGACTTTATAGAAGATAATATCATATCTAGGTTTGGCTGTCCTGCAAGGATTGTAACCGATAATGCTCAAGCTTTTAAGTCTGCCAGATTTGTAAATTTCTACCAAAGATATAATATTGTATTAACTCATTCCACAGCATATTATCCCCAGGGGAACGGTTTAGCAGAATCATCTAATAAAACCCTGGTAAGGGCTCTGAAGAAAACAATAGCCGAAAATCAGAAAAACTGGGACTCTCAATTGAAGTTTGCTCTGTGGGCAAATAGGATAACCAGCAAAAGAGCAACAGGAAAGTCTCCATATGAGCTGGTGTATGGGCGGGCTGCAGTGTTTCCTGTGCAATTGGCACTGCCAGTGGCATGCTTTATGCAGGAAAATCAGGAAGAACCAGATGAGATGATTAGGAGAATTAATCAGTTGGTAGAATTGGAGGAAACAAGGAACTAGGTAGACCAGAGACTAATAGAATACCAGGAAAAAATGAAGAAGGTCTTTGATCAGCACACAAGGAATAGGAATTTTCAAGTTGGAGACCTGGTTCTTAGATGGGATGTTCGCAGAGCAGAAAAGGGAAAG
This sequence comes from Pinus albicaulis, assembly GCA_034641835.2. NCBI lineage: Eukaryota > Viridiplantae > Streptophyta > Pinopsida > Pinales > Pinaceae > Pinus > Pinus albicaulis. The sequence goes on along the minus strand of JAXQQM020089093.1, from coordinate 23,471 downwards.
CACGCTAAGTTTGATCCATTATGGTTTGGTCCATTCAGAATCGTGAGTCAGGGGGGGAATAATACTTTTATGTTGGAGAATCTACAAGGTGATTTGTTGGATGCGCCCGTGAATGGCCAATTCCTCAAGCCATACTTTCAATTCTGACCCAAGTAAAGAATGCCAGACTGTATATACTGTATATAAATCGCTTTGACTTTAATTTTTGCAAAGGAGGAAGAATGTTGATAATCACCTGGAGGAGAAGCGCCGAGAGAATAGAGAAGCGAAATGAGGAATTGAACGGTCTGCATGTTCTCGACATGTCCGAGGACGAACATGCCGTCCCCAGATGGAGCCGATGTTGTACATATTTCCTCCTTTATTCAAATTCTCACCATATTTTCTTTTAAATCCATTTTCCAATGTTTTTGAGATCAAAAACCCCGATATCTCCATTTAGTTTTATTGTCTCCGCCCGAAGATTTACTCTATAAGGTTTAAAACACGCATATTTTATACATCGGGCCGAAGCCCCTTAGACCTTAGCCCCTCCCGCCTTGATTTTCATACGACCTGGGCTCCAGGACCACCGGCCGAAAGGGAAAGGGGCTTATCGTTTATTACCCAGGGCGCCGTCGCAACCGTCCGACTGGGTTCACCCACGCGCGCAAACGTACAACCTATTCAGGCCCCATATGTACACCGCACGCCGAAACCGCAAGATTCCCCGCACCACTTGTCGACCAAGGAACACTTCACAAATTTCTATCAGAGTGGTGCCGCGTGTCCTCAGTACGGCTGGGAAACCGCTTTCCTCCCGCGCGCTAAAGATCATACCATTGCCGGGTAGCGGAATTTGTTGGGGCCGTCGGATCTACCAAGCCCGATCTGACGGTGGACTTCCTCTTGAGTTACTCACTTGCTATTTTGTCTCCGCCGTATTGTAGGGCCCGCCACCGTGTCATTTCCACCTACCTCCACCCGTTGATTCCTCCGCCACGTCGTCGCCCCACTTGTCCCCTATACGCCTATGTGTCTCGCCCCCGTATATCCGTAACCCTTCTTCCCGCCAGTATATATATATATATAGGTGTTTATATGTTTATTTTCATATTTGCCGCTATTCTTTCCTCGCGTCAAGACTATGTTATGTTAAACCCGCATCTCGTCTGTTTATGCAATCCTCCACTGTTTTGTTCCCGCCACCCTGTATGTCAGCGTTTTGGGTCTGCGTCCCCATCATCTCCTCCATTCACACTTCTTTCACCTCTGCCTTCGCCTGAGTCAGTTTTTCTAACAATTTCGGGGTTTTGCAGGTTCTAAATGGTAGAGGAGGCATCAAAATCCACCGCCTCCATTGCAGAGAATCAAGAATATATCAGAAGGTGATTTCCTGTAGGCGAAATTTAATGAAGAAGCTGGAGCCGGTACATGAAATGACTACAATTAAAGAAAACACAGACAGAGATTCTCGGAACCCTCCAGAGAAGTTCATCTCGCATTTAAGGTTCGGGACTCTAATTCAAAATAAAAGGCCGGGCGTACAGTACTGAATGGAAGATTTTCTCAGGACTCTCATGGTAGCAGATTTACCTTCAGCCAGAAGCATCCCGATGTATATATTTTATTATTTCTGTCTTGTACATAAGGAGATTTTTATCTCCCAAAGATTAATTTCTCAGATAATGGTTAGGTATTTATTTATAATTTAATATTCATGTACGAAAATTTTTCCGCTCATGGTATTGAAGTTGAGTCATTAATTGCTCCTTTTCCCTCCCCCTCCTTTCTAGAAGTTTTACTTTCTATAAATACCAAAAAAAGAAGACATCATAAGGTTCCACTAGAAGCAAGTCAGAAAGAAGAAGACTATTGTATTCATCTTGTGACATTTCTGTATGAAGTTTCAGAGCCCGTAGGGTCTCAGTGAGGAGGGGTTATGACTGTATTGAGGATTCTGGTCTTTGGTATATTACAGTATGTAACTTTTCTTATGTGTTAATCCATCATCTCTTTTCAAGCGAAATTTCTTCTTGTATCATGTTCTAGAATGCGAGTGGCTTACTAGTTTGCAGTAAGGATTCATCTTAAGTGGTGCCCTTTCTGGAATTAGTCAAGCGCTTTAAATAGGCCTAGAAGTGATATGTTGTTCCATGTTCACTCTTTCATAATTTCTGCTATATTAGTGGCTTAAGGATTCGTAAATTGATGCGCCCTTCTGCCAGTAATATCTTCTTATGTTTCCTCACTGCCTGCACTTCTTGATATTTGATTTCTGTGGTATATTATATGAATCGGCCCTCTTTACAGTAAAGCGGTCTCTCAACTATCTGATACTTTCATGCTGAAGTTTTACATTATGCCTTTACATTACTCCTATCCTTGTATCAGCCTCTGAGAGAGAATTTGGACCCATTCAATCTAATTCAATTTCCTTGTTTAGAACAAGAGATAGTAGGTGAGTCCCTTGACTGACAACCCAAACTATAAAGGACTCCTTGCTATATTAAGATGTCCTAGGCACTGGTCTATGGCAACTCTAGGCTGTCTCTAGGAGGGTGACAAAATCATCCACAACACCCGCGACCATATCCGCAAAGAAAGACCTTCTACCAACCTGCCTATACAATGTTTCTTACCATATAATGGATGTCGCTTTATGTTATGGTTTACATGTTTTTGGATTGGGGGTTTGGGAGGCTAGCCCTAAAGGCCCAACCCCCCTTCATGTGCCCAAGCATTGAAACTATGGCCTAAAACCAACGGTTAAACCTTAAACTCTGGCAGATTATTTGGCACCTGTCACATGGTGGGGTTTTAAAAGATTTAAATGCGACGGTTAACAGAACTGAGACTCCAGGTTCCATATCTTGGCAAAGTTATTCAAACGGTTAAGAGCAGAGGTTACGGCGGGGTCGGTATGTGACCACCCTGCCTCCTAACACTTTGATGCTAACTTTAACCGTCCACCTAACTTGGAGCACGCCCTTTAATTTAGGGGTTTTTTCTAAATCTAACTGCAGTTAAGTGCCTGTCTCCACATTTAGTGGAGCTTTTCTAGCTGTCATTGGGAAAAATGTATTGGGAGGTCAATTTTCGACCAATTTTGGTGAAACAAGAGTCTACCTAGACTAATTTGAGCATTTTGGAGCCATTAGAGACCTGTAAACACATGTAATTTATAATTTTGATCATAATGACAAAGAGGGACATGTCATTGGGAGTTGGACCAATAGATGTAGCCCAGGAGGGATGAACTGCTTCATCATGCCTACTGTGTAAAACTTATGTGTGAATGTTTTTCTCTGTGATACACTATTGTTCAGTGTTTTTAAGGCTTATTTTCATGCTTAAAGTTCACTAATTCATCTTTATTTCATGGTTAAAACTCTCATTCATTAAGAAAACATATGGAGACAAATTGTACATGTTTATATTACTGAAAGGACACTTAGCACAACAGAACTAATACACTCCTTTAAGATCACCACTAAAGGCATAAAGTTGTTATTGAAAGCAAGTCCCTAGATAAGAGGGAGCTTGGAAAAATCCCTAGTTAAGAGGGAGTTTGGGTACATTCCTTTTATAGGAATGGGTACATTCCTTCATTGGAATGGGTATATCCTCCCTAGTTGAGAGGGAGAGATAGGCACATCATTCTCATCTTCACTTAGGAAGAAATAATTGAGGATTATGTAAGCATCTGGCATCTGATACTCTTCGAGGATGTGGTAGGGCATCCAAGATAAGAATAGTCGTAGAGGACCAATATTCTTTTAGGACTGGGAATCCAAGATAAGAATAGTCCTAGAAGGACATACCCTATGAACACTTGGGTGGGGTATGTTCCTTGAGAGACAATGATGATGGTGTTTATAAATCATTGTTAGTCAAGGCCTTGGTATGTGACAAGATGGTTGATATGATGATATACAAATGGGTTACCAATCCGACTCTTCTTATGAGAATTCTTCAGATTGAGAATGTCCAAGTACCTTGTATGGATTATGAATACCTCCCTAGTTAAGAGGGAGTGTTGAAATGTGTAACTAGGTTCGGTCTTCATAATGAGATATGTAATCATGATTTTATGTATTTGATGTAATGAAAAAAATAATTGTATTATTGTTGATCTTGAGGCATGGGTTTTTCATGCTCAAGGAAATTTATTTATAGGTCAAGATCCCAATGTGAGCTCTTAACGCTTGTCATTGATTCTACAAGTCAAGAAAGTCATTGTCATGTATGAATGACCCATTTGGGCATGTTACATATTGTGAGAAATTTTATTTGGGTCAGAGAAAGAGTCAAAAAGACCCTCCAAGACCTTCTCAATGTGCTACAATCAAGTCAGCCTATCAAAAGGACATGTCGGCCTAGGAAGGATGTCAAGTTGGCCTAAAAACATGGGAGAGGAGCCTATATATCGAAGGACTCAGCCTCACTCAATACACCATGGATCAAGCATTGAATTCAAGGAAACAAGAGTGAATAAGAAGGAATAAGAAGCCTCTTAGATAGCGAAGAAAAGGAGAAAGAAAACCGAGAAGTTTGGATCTGTTTGTGAGCTAAAATATCTCACATGTGCGAGGAGAATTAGGGCTCTTACTGTTGCAAGAAGACCGGATATTACAATCACTGTTGATGTCTGAACTTGGGTGGAAAATAGATAATTTTTGAAGGTTGAGTTGAAGAAGAAGTATCTCACCAAGTGAAGAAGAAAGGAGCACTATTTCTCCATGTCCTTGCTCACATGTGCGACCTAATGTTTTTGCAATTAGGCCGAATTGAAGTTAAGAAATTGTAGGGCCGAAAAAGGAGGTCAAAAGAGAAGTTGTTGCTATTGGAAGACTAGTTTGAATTTGTGAAAGAATGGTATTGACTTGGTCTTGGAGGGGTTTTGGTGAAGGGTATAGGTCTTGGAATCTGTCAATTTGAGATTCTATAAGAAGAAGATTTCTTGTGGGTTTTTCCTCTCAGAGTAGGAGAGTTTTTAGCCCTCGTTGCTCACCTATATCTTGTGTCATTTTTCTCATTTTTCTTTATGGTTTAATAGTTGTTTGATGAAGAGAAACACTAATAATAATAATTGAAAGAAGAAGCTAAATAAGCAAAGTAAAAATACATCACAAATAAATATTATTGAAGAGAAATCACCTACACTTGTTGCCCCTAGATTTCTCAACAACAAGAGAGATGGCAGAGGGAGGAGTGGAGGTGACTAGAATATGCATTGACATCAACAATTTGTCTTGCAGAATTGGCATGATCACGTTCTTGGGTGAGGTGGTGGGCAAGGATATTACAGAGAGCTAAGAGGCATTTCCCCCACAACACACCTCATTGGCTTCCAATTCTATAAACCTGAGGTAGTGATATGGGATATTGCTTTAAAGAAAGATAGGCTAGCGTCCACTTTTGGAGCAGCAAAAGGACGTCCTCGTCCCTGACCACAACCACACAGCACATCTGGCCTCGTTCAGGGGTCATTAAAGCTAGTTGGAGGTCGTTGAGGTTTGTAGGTGTCACCAAGGTTGTGGGAGCCACACAGGCGGAAATGCAAAGAGAAGCATGACGCTGAATAGCCAAAGTGAGAGAAGGGAGACTCCACAACTAATACATGATGGGAATTAAAGCATACAAGAGAAAGGTTAGGAGCTCAATGGTGTGGAGCATGTGAAGACGCAAGAGAAGACAACACACTTGGATGAGCAGAGGCATAGGTGATTGTGCTAGTGTAAAGGAGTGCCAAGTGGAGGTCATTTACTCTGAGCACCAGCAAGTAGAGGGACTGTAATTAACACCAGATCCAGGAGTGTCATTTATTATTATTATTATTATTACTCTTTTTGTAGTGGAAAAGCCATCTTTAATGGTTTTTTTGAACTTTAAATAGTTAAAAGTTGCATTCTGGTCAAATATTTGAAATCAAAGAAACTATTAAAATTGTGGGGCCAAAAGTTGAAATCGTATAAGCACCCTGGAAGGAGCTTTTCTACCAATGTAATGAACAATATTTTATTTACAGGAAAATATTCAACACAAAGGATAACCTTAAATAATTATTTTCCCATAAATGAGTCTTTGTGCATTACACATTCTGATGTATATTTTTTCTATATAATAGTTATGTAACAAAATCATGACCAAAATTGGTTTATAGAATAAAGAATAAATTAAGTTTCGCTCCAGTCCCTCTTAAGGGGATGATACATAATTACATGAAGGGGCAGTGGAAAAAATTCCAATTAGTCAAAAGCGATTTTGGATAGATTGCAAGACAATCCCATGTGAAAATTTTAGATATTGCCTCAAAAATTTCAAATGGTAAAAAACAACAAATCCAAGTTTCCTCGACGAATAAAGCATTCCACAATTGAAACTCTAAAAATACTCCATTAGTCGTTTCAATAATTGCAAAAAGGAAAAACATAAAATACAATGGAGGAGGTACAATACAATATTATTTATTATGGTTTAGTGTGAAAATTCGTATGCCCCAAATCCTACCGCAAAAACTGATATTATTTCTTCTATTTGTTAAAATTAATTAAACAAATTATTTGCAGGCAATTATTGAAACATATATGCTGCAACCTTCACAAATCAAATATTGCAGAAAATAAATACAAGAAAAATATTAGCACACATATAAACACATTGACACAGTTATTTTTGGACAATTGTCCTCGGAAAAACCCAATGTGGGAAAACGGTGCAACAGATGAGGGTTTCTTTATTAATCATCAACAATAATTCATCTACGAGATACCAGATAGCAAAAATAGAGGAAGAAACGTTGATAGAAATTTACTGATGAATTTCTCTCTCTCTAGAACATTTTCTTAACCCCGAAGAGTACCCTCTGCCCTTACGCTAGCCTCACTATGTCATCCTCTAGGCAGTGCTTGATGAACTGCGCCCATCCTCTGCGATGCCCTTTCCAGAATTCGTCCTGCACTCTCGAACTACTGTAGATGCCCTCTCTCTCTCACCTGCAACTCACCCTCTAACTCAATTTTCTCTTGCCGAACTTCAGCCACTGAGAAAATTGATATACTTGAGCAACTGAGTATCTACACTGGTGTATTCTCCAAGTGCCCATCGAGTTCCTTCTTATAATCTCTCGTTGAGGTATCAACGACCATGATTAGATCTTAATCGATGGCTAAGATTAACTTAGACTCGATCCACACCTTTATCTAGAAGATTCGCACCTGATTTAATTAATACCCTTTAATTAATCACATATCGTAAGTTTAGACTCATAAATACATTAAAAATGATTAATTATTTTAATTAAATCATCTCTAGGTGGAATTTTCCCAAACAATTTCTGGGTCTTGGAGGATGCATTGCCTTAGCCTCTTTGCAAAATCTTGAGGTTGGAGCACATCCGATGTTACAAAAATCAACACTCTCTCTTAGCGAGGAATGTGCTCTAGTGCTACAACCCACTTAAGCATCACTCTGATTCTACACCATCTCCTATTGCGTTATTGATCTTTGGTCTCACTACCCAGCAACCACTGTGCAACTTTGATTCTGTGTTGCATCTGTGGTGTTGTTGACCCTGCATATTGTTGCCAACTATTGCATCTGCACTGCAACTCCCTCTCATTTGTTGTTGTTGTAACTTAGAATCCACCTATTTCTGCTACTAAAATGGGTTCTCTACCATACCCATATGTTCCTTGAACTAGATGAACTTAGATCTTCCTAGAGATTTCATGAGTAGGTCTTCTAACTGATCTTCTGTGGGATCATACTGCAGCTAGACTGCACCATGATGAACATAATCACTGATAAAATAACATATGATATCAATGTGTTTCAACCTATCATGAAATATTGGATTGTCATAGTTTAATACAACTCTGATTATCACAGTAAACAATGGTCGCTCCCATCCTCTTTTTGAACAAACTCACTAGCAATTTCCTAAGCCATATAGCTTCGCACGTAGTTGTGTTGGTTGCCATATATTCAACTTTTGCTAAGCTTGGTGCTACCAACTTCTACTTCCTGTTGCACCAAAAGACCATCCCTGAACCAACGCTAAAGCAATACCCAGAGGTACTTTTCCGGTCCACTAAACTACCTGCCCAATCTGCATATGTGAATCCACTCAATTTGACGTCATCTCCTTGAGTATATTTCAACCCATATCCGACTGTCCCATGCACATATCTAATAATGTGACTAATTGCTGCCCAATGTACCCTTTTCGGTTCCACCATAACCGACCAAGAGTGTTGAACAAAAACAAGACCGTATAGTGTTGACCAGATACATGAGCGACCTAGAGTTGTCTGTACAAGGTGGGGTCGACTTCCTTTCTCTTGATGCATCTATTATATTCCGATTGGTGATCACGAGCATTGCCATGGGTCGACAATCCTGTATTCTGAATCTCTTCAGAATCTCTGTAGCATATCTCCCTTCTCCAAGGAAGATCTCCCCATTCTTTTGCCATACTTCCAATCCTAGAAAATAATGCATCAACCTCATATCCTTCATGTTGAATTATGCTTCAAGGTTTCTTTTGCAATCCTTTATGAGCCACGATGATCTTGTTAAAAGCAAGTCATCCACATACAAAACCAAAATGAGAGGCTCATTCCCCACCATCAAATAATAGAGATTGGGGTCTGCATCACTCTTGATGAATCCCAACTGCTGCAAATAACTGTCAATTCAACCATACCATGCTCTGGGTGCCTGCTTGAGCCCGTATAAAGATTTCTTCAACCTACATACATGAGTGTGTTTCTCATGTTTCTCATGACTCTCAAAGCCTCCAGGTTGCTCAATATACACCTCTTCTTCTATCACCCCATTCAAGAATGTTGTCTTAATGTCCATATGGTGAATCTCCCATCCCATCCGCACTGCTAGGGATATAATGGATCTGATAGAGGTATATCTGGCAACTGGGGTGAAGGTCTCCTCACACTCCATCCCTTCCTTTTGTGCATACTCCTTTGCCACGAATCTAACCTTGTACTTATCTACACAACCATAGGAAATGTACTTGATCTTGTAGATCCATCTTGAACCTACAATTGATCTATCCTCTGATCTACGCATGACTTCCCATAAATCATTAGTCATGATAAAACTGTATTCTTCTACCACGGCATCCACCCACACTTTATGTTGTATGACTTCTTAAAAATTGGAGGGTTCTTTATCCTGAGCTACTAAGGTTTGGTATCTTTCAGGTTGTCTACGATGCCTCTTGTTGGTTCTAGGAGATCCAACAAACTCCTCTGCACCCCTCAAGGTTTGATGTACTTCCCTACTGGTTCTATCACTGGTGGCAGGAGGCTCAATTAGTTCCTCCTCCTATTCCTATTGTTCCATCTGCTGAGAACTACCTGGATCTCCTACTCCTGAGGAAATACTGGTATTGTTCATTGTACTCAATCCCTGTGACTTTCCTCCTACTTGTCCTACCTGTTGTCCCTACTGCTGATGGACTAATGGAACATATGCTAACTGATCACCAGTAGGCATCTCTCGAGATCTTCTGAAATCTCTATCTCCATGAACTTTGCATCTCACCTTACTACAATCTTCCTATTGTTAGGAATGTAGATCCTATATGCCTTTGAGGTCTTGCTATACCGTACGAGGTACCCCTTATCTGCAATCTAATCCAACTTACTGCGCTTCTCAGCTGGAATGTAGCAATAAGACACACTCCCGAATATCCTCAGATGACATACTTCAGACTTCTTCCCTTTGAAGACCCCTTTTGGCGTTTTCTTCCCCAATGCTCTATGAAGAGTTCTGTGTTGAATGTACATCGTTGTGTTGCATGCCTCTGCCCATAAAAATCTAGGCAAGTCCTTGTCATATAACATAGTCGTTGATGCCCTGACTATTGTTCTGTTTTTCCACTTCGCTACTGAATTATGTTGTGGATTATATGGAGTTGTCCACTCTCTTTTGATACCCTCCCTTGCGTAGAAATCTGTGAAGTCTTTATCCATGTATTCTCCACCATTATCTGAACGCAATACCTTGATCTTTTTCCTTGTCATGTTTTCTACAAGAGCCTTGAACTCTCTGAACCAATCATAGACCTCATCCTTGGTCGTATTTTCCTGGAGTGATCATCTGTAGGAATTTACAGGGTAAGTTCCTTAGATCAAAAACCAAAGGTCACCGCTCACAAACAGATCACAAATCAGTACACTGGTATTATCACATGGTTAAAACCCTCGAAGAGGGAAACAGTCCACGACCTGAGCCAACGCGGCCACTTCAGGAAATTTATTAATATAAAAAGAAAAGTTACATATGTTTCTCTCATAAACGGTTCGCCGACAAATGATCCTCCATGCTCTTTAAATAGAGATCATGGACCAATCGAGTGTTAAGCCACGGATCAAGTGTCGTTAATACCGAGCAGAGAGATAACCGTCGGATCACTACAAATCATGATTGTCAGATTATAAGTTACAAATGTACATGGTAAAGAAACACACTTTACCTAACTCTACACTAGACTAAGTTATTCTTAACTATTTCCTACATGTCGAAATATCCTAACATCCCCCCTTAAGAACAACTTGAGATAGGATTGAAGGATTTACAAAGGTGACACAAAAGGAGCCTATTTCCTATGTGTCGAAAATATCCTAACATCCCCCCTTAAGAACAAATTTGGATAGGATTGAAGGATTTAAAAAGGTGACACAATAGGATAAGGAAGGAGGCATTAAAGCCTATCCCCCCCTTAATGACAACTTTCCTGAACTCCAAGTATGGATCAAAGTTTGGTAAACTTTGCTTCTGTGAGAGCCTTTGTAAAGGTCTCAGCTACTTGATCATTGGTTGGACAATACTGCACTTCAAGAACATGATCATGAATGAGCTTTCTGATGAAGTGTATGTGGATTTCAATGTGTTTCATATGCTGATGTTGAGCTGGATCTTTACATAGCTGAATGGAACTCTGATTATCACCCAAAAGTGTAGTTGGATGCTGCTGATGAAGACCAAATCTAGACAGGATCTAACGAAACCACATGGCTTCCTTGTTGGCTTCAACTGCACCACGATACTCTGCTTTTGCTGAAGAAAGAGAGATGGCACTTTGTTTCTTACAAGACCATGTAATAGGTTCTGAACCAAGAGTGAATACATATCCTGCAGTAGACTTTCGATCATCAAGGTCACCAGCCCAATCAGAATCAATGAAACCAATCAACAATGGAGATGCTCCTGCACTGTAATGAATCCCGAACTGAACTGTACCTCGAATATATTGAAGTATTCTTTTATCTGTTTTCCAGTGACTTTCATGAGGTTGGTGCATAAACCAAGCGACAAGACCAACGGCAAAGGAAAGGTCAGGACGAGTATGGGTTAGATACAAAAGTTTACCAACAAGTTTGATGGTATAAGGTAGAATCAACTTCAGGGGTAGTACAAGTGACTGAAAGCTTGACTCCAGACTGAAAGGGAGAAGGGGTTGGCTTACAGTCTTCCATGTGAAAGTGGTGTAGAAGATCACAGGCATACTTGGACTAAGAGAGGGTAATGCCTTCCTTGGATTGCAAGACTTGAAGACCAAGGAAATAATGCAATTGTCCTAAGTCTGTCATTTCAAACTTTTTGAGGCTAGACTTCACATGGTTTATATGGTTTGGATCACTACCAGTAATCATAAGATCATCAACATAAAGAACAAGGACGGTGAAGGACTTAACCACTTTCTTGGTGTAGACAGTGTTGTCAGAATGACACCTAGAAAAGCCATTATCTAACAAAAATCTATCCATTTTGGCATACCAAGCCTGAAGAGCTTGTTTGAGACCATAGAGAGACTTCCTAAGGTAGCAAACAAGGCTAGAGTCATTTTGGATAAAGCCAGGGGGTTGTTCCATGTAGATTTCTTCATGCAAATCTCCATGTAAGAAGGCAGATTTAACATCCATCTGATGGACTTCCCATTTAAAAGAGGCAGCAAAGAAAAGAACAAGGTAGATAGAATTCATTTTGGCAACAGGGGAGAAGGTTTCAGTATAGTCAATGCCTTCAACTTGTGAAAATTCTTTAGCGACAAGACGAGCTTTATGTCTATCCACTTTTCCATCTGGTCCAAACTTGGTTTTGTAAACCCATCTGCATCTGACAAGTTTTCTTCCCTTTGGAAGAGGAACAAGATCCCAAGTATCATTCGCCAATAAGGAACGATATTCTTCATTCATAGCTTAATCCCAATCTGGATGGCCGGAGGCTTCTTCAAAGGTTTCTAGATCAGGATTTTCTGGAACTTGAGCCAATAAGGAAGAGGCTCTTTCGAACTGAGAATGTGTACATCGTTGATCGGCAGGGTTACCTTCAAGAGAACCTGTTGCATCCCGAGTAGAGCGAACCCATCTTGGGAGTTGTGGAGTAAAAGGAATAATTTCAAGAGGAGGAGTATTGTCATCCTCGCTGTCATCATCTGGACTAGAAGGAATGCTATTAAAAATAGAAGAGAGAGACAGAGGTGGCACATATGCCGAATCAGGCTCGCAGGTCAAAGGTGGCACACCCGCCGAAATAGGCTCGCAAGCCAATATATTTTCATCAAATTTAACATCTCTTCTAATGATTGTATTTTTGGACTTTGGTTGAAGAAGTCTATATCCTTTGACATCTTTAGAATATCCAACAAAAATGCATTTTTCACTCTTAGGTTCTAAGGCTTTATGTTTTGGATCCATAATATGGGCCTGCCATCACTGGACCTTCTGAAAGTGACTTATATCTGGTTTGATTGAGCTCCAAGCTTATTCTAGAGTTATATTCTCTTAAACCTTAGTAGGAGTGCGACTTACTATGTAGTTTGCACTAGCTAATTGCTTCGCCTTAAAATTGAGATCAAGTCCTTTAGATTGAAGGATACAATTAGCCATTTCTTTTAGAGTGCGATTTTTCCTTTCAGCCACACCATTTTGTTGTGGAGTATACGAAACAATATGTTGCAGTTGAATGCCATGCTTAGTGAAAAAGTTGATAAATTTGTTGTTAACATATTCTCTCCATTGTCAGATCTTAACTTAAGAATTTTATGTCTAGATTGTTTCTCAACAAAGGCCTTAAAGGCCAAGAACATAAAACTTCACTTTTGAGTTTTAAGAAGTATACCAAGGTGCGTTTGGAAAAATTATCAATGAAAGTTAAGAAGTACTTGTAGCCAGAGAAAGAAACAACTAGAAGTGGATCACATAAATCACTTTCCACAAGTTGCAAAGGGGCTGGAGCGTGCCAAGAGGCACGTTTATCAAAACTATCCTGATGATGTTTTTCGAGTACACATCTGGAACAAACACCATCTCGACAAGATACCATAGGAAGACCTGTCACCATATTTTCTTTACATATAGTTTGAAGAGAGCAATAGTTTAAGTGACCAAATTACTCATGCCAAAGTTTGCTCACTTAATCATGATGAGCAACAAAAACGGAGGGAAGACATGATGACCCAAAGTTGCCAAACTTATACAACCTTGTGGAATCATCAGCAATGCCAGTAGCTAAAATATGTCTAGGATCTTTGAGGTCCTTAATTACAACATCATGAAGTGAGAATTCTACTATTTTCCCTTCACCTGAATGAGTTATCTGATAAACAGATATAAGGTTGCATGACAAGGTAGGAACACATAGTACATCATTAAATTGACCATTATCTAGATGAATGGTTCCAGATCCTACAACACTAAGAGATCTATCATCACCAACATAAATATGTCTGGTGTTACAATCATTTAGAGAAGAAACACATGGATTTATTTTTAGCCATGTGGTAAGAAGCTCCAGAATCAATGAGCCACTCATGAGAAGGAGAAGAAGAAGATACATTTAATGCATAACCAGATCTTGATGCTTGACAACCACAAGCAGAAAGTGCCATGCCTAAAGATGAAGGTGAAGAGTGCTCCAAATTGATGTTGTGCTTCTTCATTGCTGCTTCTAAGGCTTCCATCTTCTTAAAACATTTGGACTCTATATGGCCATCACGATTACAAAGGTTGCAATGTCTATCTGTCTTCTTCCCTTTGTTTTTATTTGCCTTATCATTTTGGTGAGTGGCTTTTTCAGTGTGCGGCTGAAATTGCTTAGGACCCTTGTTTGGTTTCGGACCATATTTTTTATGATACTACTTCTTGGGATTCTTTTGATATGATTTTTGTTGGGCTGTTAAGGCTTTCTTACTTTCTTAGAAGCATTTCCAGGAGTGATAAGACCAAGGTGTAGGATTTTTCCTTGTTCTCTTATCAAAGAATCGCAAAAGGCATCAAAAGAGGGGTTCTTGTAGGTGGTTTCTGAAGAAATGATGGCTTCTCTAGTGGAATGGAAGGCGGAAACAAATACAAAGTATGTAGGGCCAAGCTTAGCAAGATGCAATAGATGAGGCTACCATCTTCCTTTGTGACCTTACAACCTTCTAAAAGGAGTCTAAGTGTCTTGAATTTGGACAAAAAATCTTCAATAAAGGAGAAATTATTGGGGTCCAAAGTAAACAACTCATTTTCAAATTGGTGGGCCCTGATTTGATTTTGAATGCCAAAAAAAATATTTAGCTTTTCCAGGGCTTTATCAGGGGTGCTAATGTCAAGGATGTGAAATCGAAGATCTTGAGCAATGGGCATTCCTATCAACCCTCATGTTTGATCTTGTTTATTTTCCCATGTAGGAACTTTATCATCATCAGAAGATTTAGTTTCTTGTCCTGTGGCTATTCTATAAAGCCCTTTACTTCTAAATATATCTATCATGTGAGGTAACCATTGGAAATAATTTGTGCTATTAAGAATAAACAGGCGTGCACTTTCCATTTTTAAAAATGAAGCTGAGAAAAAGTTGAAACTAATTGCTCCAATGGAAATATCTCAAAAAATTAGGTCGTTTAAAAAAAAAACAACTCGAGAAACAGCTTCCGGATGAAGAAGTTATGCCTTTTGAAAAAATTGAGTCAAGAGGAGTGTTACTTTGCTGTGCTAATGCTCTGTTTTAGAGGATCCTCAGCATTACTAACGCACTGGTCAAGAGCAGAGAGCGCGTTATAACGCACTAGTCAAGAGCAGAGAGTCATGTTAGTGTGCCTTTACTTAGAGTGATTTCAAATTAACGTGGGTCAAATTTCCAAACAATTTTATAAGAAAAAAGACTCTCTTTAATCTGTTTTGTTGTCAATTGTTCTTGCGTGTGCGTGCTTTTTCCTGCACACAACACCGAGCAAACGAAGAAATGCAAGCCTTACAGCAGAATGTTAGATTTTCGGTTAGCCTTACCGCAACTATATATATTTTACTATTTCTGATTTACCGAGATCGCACAAAGAAGCGGGGAAAGAGCATACGTAGTAAAAAAAATCCCTTCTTCCTATTTCTGATCTGCGAAGATTGCACACATCGCAAAGCAAAGAGCATACACAAAGAGGAGGGTATAGATCCGAAAAATAAATAAAACCTAAAAACCGAAATAAATAGAGGGAACCGAAATAAGTAGAGCTATTAACAAATATAACTGCAAAACATATACTTTACTCCAAATCTTAAGCTGACATAACTTGGGCAACCGCAAACCTTTTCGCATGAAACGAAAGGCGTTCCTCACTGTAACAGACGCTCTAGACACAACAGGGTAGTTCTCCAGGACCGAAAATGTTTAGAAATAATAGACCTAGAAAACGACAGTCGCATGTAGTCAAACCGGCTTCAGATTTGGATCAACAATGGATGCGGCCCTCAAAATAGCTCTGATACCATGTAGGAATTTACAGGGTAAGTTCCTTAGATCACAAACAGATCACAAATTAGTACACTAGTATTATCACGTGGTTAAAACCCTCGAAGAGGGAAATAGTCCACGGCCTAAGCCAATGCGGCCACTTCAGGTAATTTATTAATATAAAAAGAAAAGTTACATATGTTTCTCTCATAAATGGTTCGTCGACAAATGACCCTCCATGCTCTTTAAATAGAGATCATGGACCAATCGGGTGTTAAGCCACGGATCAAGTGTCGTTAATACCGAGGAGAGAAATAACTGTCAGATCACTACAAATCGTGACCATCAGATTATAAGTTACAAATGTACATGGTAAAGAAACACACTTTACCTAACTCTACACTAGACTAATTTATTCTTAACTATTTCCTATGTGTCGATATATCCTAACATCATCAATAAAGGTGATGAAATACTCGCCGCTAAGAGCTTTGGTGGACACTGCGCCGCAAAAATCTGAGTGTATCAATCCCAACACGCCATTTGCTCTGATGTCACTTCTGGGAAACAATGCCTTTGCATACTTCCCAAGTATGCATCCTCTGCATACATCATCGTGCTGGGTGTTGAGAACTGGAACTCCTGTTACAATCTCTCTGAGCATCCTAAGTGCTCCATGGTGTAAGTGTCCCATCCTCCTGTGCCATAGTTCGTTCAACTCCTTCCCACTGCTATTATCACTGCCTATCAGTGGAGAATCAGTATGCAACCTATATAACCTGTTGCTTCGAGCTCCAATCTGTCTCGCCTTCTTCCAGTTGGGATGCTTGACATACGCCTTTCCCACGAAGTATACATTGTACCCCTTGTCCTACAACTGGGACACTGAAATTAGGTTCATACCCAATCCTGGCACATGCAACACATTAATGGCGCTGGTGTTGGTTCCTACTTTTGTTTGAAAATCTATGGTGCCTCTCCCTACGGGAGTACACTTGGTTATGTTGCCCACAGTGATCTAGAATTCCATCTGCTTCTCTTGATAGCTAGAGAAATACTCTCGTAATCCATTCATGTGAGTTGAAGCTCCACTATCAATATACCAGACACCAGCTGATGTCGACCCTGACAAACATGCAAACTCATCTTCCAACCTAGAAGATAATTTTGAGGTATCTTGATTATCCATGATTTTCCGTGCTATTTTCCTTTCCTTCCTAACGTTGGTTTTGCAACTCTAAAATACTACGTCCTAGCTGCAAATCGGGTCTGCAAAAGAAATACGACTGCTCCCTCTGCTTCTTACAACCTTCGATCTAAAAAAATTATTCTCCGTTGACTCACTCAGAGAAGTAAATTTTCCACGAAATTTTGTCCACCTGGCCAATGGACTGTGCAACCTCCTAGGGGTTTCGAGCAGTTGCTCACATAGTGCTACGATGCTCCTTTCTCCCTTCTGCACCTGAGATCTCCTGTTTCTTATGTGTGCTTTGATACCATGTGAAAATTTCGATGCCCCAAATCCTATTGCAACAACTAATATTATTTCTTATATTTGTTAAAATTAATTAAACAAATTATTTGCAGGCAAGTATCGAAACATATACACTGCAGGCTTCACAAATCAAATACTGCTAAAAATAAATGCAAGGAAAATATTAGCACACAAACACATTGAAACAGTTATTTTTGGACAATTGTCCCCGGAAAAACCCAATGTGGGAAAACTGATGCAACAGATGAGGGTTTTTTTATTAATCTGAAACAAGCATTCATGTATAAGACACCTGACATAAAAAATATAGGAAGAACCACCAAGTGAAATTTATTGATGAATTTCTCTCTCCACAGCGTTTTCTGGACCCCGAAGAGGACCCTCTGCCCTTATGCTGGCCTCACTGCGTCATCCTCTATGCAGTGCTTGATGAATTGTGTCCCTCCTCTGCGTTGCCCTTTCCCTAATTTGTCTTGCACTCTCGAACTATTGTTGATGCCCTCTCTCTCTCACCTGCAACTCACCCTCTGACTCGATTTTCTCTTGCCGAACTTTAGCCACTGAGAAAATCAATCTACTTTGGCAACTGAGTATCTGCACTGGTGTATTCTCCAAGTGCCCATCGAGTTCCTTCTTCTAATCTCTCGTTGAGGTATCAACGACCATGATTAGATCTTAACCGATGGCTAAGATTAACTTGGACTCTGTCCACGCCTTTATCTAGAAGATTCACACCTGATTTAATTAATACCCTTTAATTAATCACATTCCTAAGTTTAGACTTAGGAATACATTAAAAATAATTAATTATTATAATTAAATCATCTCTATGTGGAATTTTCCCAAACGATTTATGGATCTTGCAGATTGCATATGTCTTAGTCTCTCTGCAAAATCTCGAGGCTAGAGCACATCTGATGCTACAAAAATCAATATTTAGTTCATAATAAACAAATAAAATTGTTTAACAAAATTTAAAGATTTAAACGAAAAGGTTTTTTCAACTCATGAAGTTAATGAATATTATGAACTTAGAATGAAGAAATGAAGTATATATATATACTTTATCAAACCATAAAAATAGAGAATCAATAATAATTTAGTTATTATTTTATTACTTAATGACTACCAAAAAACTAATATTGTTACTTAGAAGATATTTTTAGATGTAAATTGGTGATGATTAAATTTAATTGTGTTGGAACATCAACTAAGAAACGGTATATACCCATTTATTTGTATGTATAATCATGTTGAATTTGCTAAGGCTTCTACCAAATTATCATCATACTTATGTTGTTAAAGTATTAATATTTTGATAACATTAACATTCTACTTTGTGTTTTATAATGGTTAAAAGGGCATGCACAACCAAAATGTATTTATATGTTATTAAATTATTAATATTTTGATAACATTAACATTCTACTTTGTGTTTTATAATGGTTATAAGGGCATGCAGACCCAAACTGTATTTATAATGTTTTAGATGCTTAGAATGCTGCAAAGAGACAATAAGTACCTCTAAAGTGCTAATAAAACCAAATGAAATTTAGCGTTAATTACGTTTTGTTCTCCATACTAGACTTATTAGTTATTTATGGATATTGTTTTTCTTTGTATTTCAAAATTTCATTTTAAATTTGCCAAACTAATTTACCTAAAAACCCTTACAACCTATGAATTTATATGTTAAGAAACCCTAATCACAGCTATCTTTTGTTCCCATGCTAGGTTCATAAGATATATATGGGTAAAGTTTTAATTTTTACTTCAAAATTTCAGTTTAAATTCAGTACCAACTACTTTATGTTCTGCAAAGAACCTGGTCACAGCAATGCTACTTTCGTCGGACAATTAGGATTGAAAACTCAATGAGTTGCATTGATGCATAATAAGCCTTGGGTTGCAAAATTATTTAGTTTGTAAATGTGTACAACAAGAATTAAATAAACCCACGAGTACATCATTATTCCTTCAAACTACAACCACAAAATGGTTACAAATTCATCACCATTCTGCAGAGTTAGAATCAGGTAGTAGGTACAATATAATTCTAAATATTCTTTCAACGCTGCACTATTTTTTTCACATTATACAAGGGAATCTGCGAATACAAAGTTGCAATCTTTGGATATTTGGTATCTCAGAAAAACTTTCTATCGTCTATCATTTTTCTGTGTACTCTGATAGTCAAGTCTAAGTTCAAGTATTAATCTAGCATACAACTTACCCTGCTTTATTGATATGGCCTAAGAATCAGGTAATAGCTACAATCTAGTTTTAAATATTCTTTCAACCTTACACTTTTTTCACATTTTATCAAATTGGTAAGATAGAAGGGAATCTGTGAACAAAAATTTTCAATTATTGGATATTTTGTATCTAAAAAGGCATAGTATTGTCCATTATTTTTCTTTGTTTGCCGAGAGTCGAGTCTAAGCACAAGCATTGATCTAGCATACGACTTCTTACACTATCGGTTGTTTCTCAAGACATGTAGGATCTAACCAACCATAGATGTATAGGAAACGGCATTTTTTGAAGAAATATTTGTGACAAAAACGTTATGATTATTAGTACAGTTTGCACATGAATCAGAACTACTCAAGATAAATCTGCTTACACCATAATAATGTTTGAATTGTTTGGTATGCTTGTCATTAAATGTTATAACAACTACCATTACAAAATTCATGCAACCTTCAGAGGGTTGCAAATATGCAATCGACATTTATTAATGATATCTATCTCTGAGATTGTTTGAGCTAAAGCTTTCTCTTGTATTCGTTCCACAAAAATATTGTTACTTTGAGGTTTCTAACATTTTAGTGTCTGTTTTTTTTGGAACAATAAGACGAGAAAATCTTGGCAGATAAATAAATAAATAAAATAATTCTAACTTAATTGCTATAGGAACATAAATACTCTTCCCAGATCATGTAATTGAAATGCTAGAGTCTTTTGCAAGGTAGAAAGCCCATAGCCTCATATACGTTCCTTAAAGTGGTGTCTGCTATAGTGGCCGCCTTCAGAGCTCCTTCTGCCAGAACACTATCCAGGAAGGAAGAATCTACAGTAATCTCTTTGTATCGTGCCTGTTTAAATAATGTGAAATGAGAAATCTATTGTAAATAAAGTCTTCAGGTGTTTTGTCAATTGAGTTTATTTTTGGTAGTTGGGAGGAAGGATTGTTACCCTTCTTACCTAGGTTCAATTCTCGCAAGTGACATGATGAGCTTTGTTTTGTCAATTGAGTTTATTTTTGGTAGTTGGGAGGAAGGATTGTTACCCTCCTCATCTAAGTTCAATTCTCACAAGTGACATGATGAGCTTTGTTGTAATAGTTTTGAGCCTAAACATATATATTCCTCATATAGAATATAAATATATTTCTCATGGGACAAAAGAGTCTTCAGGTGTTTAAAAAAAATATAAGAAGCTTTTCAATACCTGGATAGGTTCCAGATGTGCAATTACAGCATCAGCAATAAGAGGCTTGAATTGTCCCCAATTCATGTCCTTGCATTCTTGTGCAACCTCCTAAATAGAACAGAAATAGAATTAACCAAGTAATTCTTTTGACAAATTTAAGTTGTAATATGACAGTTAGCAAACAATAAAAGTTAATTTCTAAATACAAAATCTCATTTAATATTCTCAGCAATTTATTTTATACCTAGAAAAATATATTCACCCTAACAAATTAAATATTCTGAAAATCACTGAATAAAAAATACACTGGCATTTAACTTAAATAATTTGCAGTGGAAATTTAAATACAAATCAGTCACAGAAACAAAGCAAAAATTTGCCAAACAAATTCTCCAATTTTGTATTGCTCGGGGAAATTAGAGTTCCTCCAACAGGAAAACAACACTCAGAGAATACACAGAAAATACAACAATGGAACCTAGCAACTTCGCCACCCTCAAAAATGTTGGAGAATGTAACTAAGTTCAGTCTTCATAATTTGTATCATTATGTATATAAAGACAAAAGGAAAGAAAAAGAAAAATTATTATTATTTTTCTAGACAAACATGTTCTCCATGCTTCTAGGTTTTTGAGTCAAAGAGTCAAAGTCCTATTTGGACCTATTGTAAAAGAAAAACAAAAAGTTTTTTTTTTTTTTTAAATATGTATTTTTGGGTCACAAACTCTCTAGATGCCAAGTCGGCCTACCTGTCAAGTTGACCCTGCCCCAAAGGACATGTCTATTCACACCGCACTCTAGACAGTATAAATAGAGGGCAGATGAAGCTCATTTGGTGAGACACACTTGATGGATTGTGGTCTGAAATATCGCAGAGAGGGCAGAGAAGAAATGGAGAGTTGAAGTCTGAAAGAGAAATTCTTCTTGAGCTAGGATTTGTGGAAGATCTGCCTTGGTACATCTCTTGTTGTTGGTCTCTTGCTGATGGATCTGTTGGAAAGAAGGAAGGCTTGACTTGGCATCTAGAGGTGGAAGTTTACCATGGTTATGGTTATTGGATATCTCATTTGATCTGATTCTATAAGAAGAGGATTTTCTGGGTTTTCCCCTCGAAGGGGTTTTGCCTTGGCTTGGAGCCTACATCTTGTGTTCTTTCTTTTCTGTGATTTTCATGTTCATGTTATGGTAATTGTTTGATAAAAGATTTGGAATAAAGATTAATAAAGGAACAAATTAAATTCACAAGCAATTACTATGGAAAGGAAAATCGAAATTAAACTACAGGCCTCCCGATTTTCCAACATGGTATCAGAGCTTAGTTGGCTTGAAGTTGGAGGCTTGAAGATCACTACCTATTGGCATATCTCTGATAAGTTCGTTATTCTATAGAATACAAACCACATATGACAAATTTCAGATTCCTCTATGATCTCTGTTTATGGCTTAATTTATATCTTTGTGGCAACCAAATAATTCCTTGTGACTATCCTAAAGCTGGTGTTGGTTAACAGATTATCGTTTATGGCACAAAGAAGACTCACAGAAGCCCACATAAGTTCACAGTGACAGACATCACTCTATTGTGACTCGTATACTCTGAACAGAGACCCGACTTTCAATATAGCTCGCAAGCTCGACGTGTAAGCTCTATGGTGTGTGTGAAAATTTTACTGTAGTTTCATCGTTTACTTCTCCTACTTGATTAAATTATACAAGTTATCTTCAGAAATAAGATCTAGAAAACACAGAAGTAAACACAACTAACAGCCTACACATGCATATCATTTACTGAATATTACACTCATTCAAACAAAGTGACACATTGATTTTTGGGCATAAGTCCCCGGAAAAACCCAAAGCGGGAACATCAGTGCAGCAGATATGAGGGTTTATTATTATTAAGTAGATTCTGAGTACAGTAAATCTGGGCATCAGATCCGGTTCACCTGACAGAGAAAAACATAGATCTGCAACTGTTCTGTGGCCAAAATTTTGACTGATCCACACCCTCAAACGGGATTTACAAGACTCAGCCCGAATTTGGCCCTAGAAACCCCAGTGCTGCCCCTGAAGCCCCAGCGTCAGACTTGCTAGGCTCTACGTGCCACTACGCTACTCAGAGAGGGACTGCGTGACCCCAAAGTGGGTGACGCAGTCCTTATGCTGCCTCTGGAGGACTTTGCGTAACTCTGGAGCCCTCTGAAGCTGCAGCGCTGCCCCTTCCTGGGCTTGCATAGCGGATGAAGCCTTTGCGCTACACAGCTGCTACCCTTGCTCCTCTGCATTGTCCCTGAAAGCTGCTCCTCTGCCTCTTACTATCTCTTGGCTCTGGGATCAGAGCATCCCCTCAGCCAATACTAACCCTCGTTGCAGAAAACTCCTCTGGAAATTCTTAGCAAACTCTGCCCTAGAATTTCATATCAATCTCTCAGCTATGCATCTGTGTGTGTGTCACCAACTGACCTTCAAGCCTTTCTCTTAACTTTTTTCAATGATCTCATCAACGGCCGAGATTAAAACTCTCATCAACGGCTGAGATTAAAAGACTGCTTGATCCGTGTCATTTAGAAAATTTCAGTACATGTGTTAATTAATTCACTTTAATTATTTAATTTTCCTAAGTTTAGACTTAGGAAATACATTAAAATAATTAATTATTTGAATAACTTGAACACCAGTTGAAATTTCTCCAAACACTTTCTGGGTTTTGGAGTTCGAGTGTGTCTTAGACTCTCCACAAAATTTCAGGGCTAGAGCACACCCGATGCTGCCCCAACTACACAAAATCTCAACAGTGTGATCTTAATAAACCATGGATTGG
>JAXQQM020076367.1:0-24659 GCA_034641835.2 Pinus albicaulis | reverse complement strand
TTTCTCACAGCCTAGGGAGATAAGTAAGAAAATGGTTTAAAGCTTTAACCCTGAATAGCATAAATGACCTCCTTGATTTTCATCAACTGTTTTTAAACAAATGGGAAGTCAAGAAGAACCCTCTCCAAATATTATCATAGTATGAAAACATTAAAATAAATGTTGGAGAAGGTGTTCAAGAATACTTCACTAGGTTCAATAGTGTATACAGTGCCCTCCCTATCCATATGAAACCCCCACAAGCTATATCTCTAATGAAATTTCCAGATGGATTTGACCCAAAAATGGCTTACCAACTAAGAGAAAGAGATGCTCTCACATTAGAAGACATGAAAAGGGCAGCAGTAAGTGTAGAAGCCAATCTAATTGCCAAAAGAGCTAGAATGAAGAATGAAAAAAGAGTCACATATACGGAAGAAGTTGCAGCCTCCACATCTGGTACAAAGATTGATAACTTAGTAAAAACCATGGAAAGGATTATGGAGAGGATGAATGTAAATGAGAGAGCTTATCCCATAGAAAACCAAACAACTCCTAAAAATAGAAATCAGTACCCAAACCAAAATCAAAACTTTAGGAGAAACCCCCCTCAAATTAGACAAAGAGGTCCTGATCAGAAAATCAGACCTTGTTACACTAAAATCTGTCACCATGAAGTTTAGCTATTTATATGGGTTCATCATTACCTATTTATTGCTCCCTTAGAGGTCCAAAAACATAAAGTTCCCAAAAACAAATCTTGGAACTGGAGAAAAACTCTTAAAAATCCTAAAAATCCTAACTCCACACTTTTCCTAGTCATTTCCTGTGGTACCATGGTTTATTGCTATAAAACCTGTGGCACATCCTGCATGTTTTGCTCATTAAAACGGTGGACCCTCGTAAAAAGTAAAATAAAAAGAAAAGTAAGTTCTAGAAGCTCAGTTCAAGGAGCCTTCAAGGGGGTTGAGCTTGTTACTCTGCTGTTGCATGTATATCAGATCATAGACTATTCCTACAGGTATATGTGTTCCCATTGGTGACTTTAGTGGACATAAAATTTAGTATTCTTTCCCAATGTGACAGTGGAGGGGAGGTCCCACTGTACCTAGAGAAGATGTCGGTTAGACTCACTTGGACTCTCTGGAGGGTTATCTTTACTCGAGATGGTTTAAGTGGAGAAACTTGCACCACTCTGTTTCATTAAGCAGGTTGTCAGGGTAACTGTTCCATCTGCCATTTCTGCATTAAAATTATACGATGTTGGATTTCATCACCAACTAGTGTTTTTAGTGCGGGGATCTACTACTTGTGTGTTGATTGATCTCTTAGATTTTCATAGGCGCGTGATTCATTTTATTGTTTCCTTAGCGACATTAGGATCATTTGATTGAATTTTTTTTTTTTTTGCGCACCTGTTAAAATTTTTAATCGTGGAAAAATTACCAAGAGAGTCATGTAGAACTTAGGGGAAACATCGTGAGTATACACCAAGCCAATTAGAAAAACTTAAATCTTTGATACCAAATGTTATCAGTAGAGCTGGATTAAAAAAACACGAAGAATCATCCATAATTGTTCATCCTGATTCTGAAGTAGATCAACTGCAAATAACAGAACATACTCCATAGACAATTTCAATTTCTGAATTAGCTGAAGTTGCTTCTGCAACAAGTGAGTTATCAGCTGAAAAACCTAAAATTTCTGAACCAGAAACTAAATTTTCCACGTCTAAACCTACTTTAGAGTTCACTACTCCAACTTCTGGTCATTCTGACTCACCTAGAGTAAGAAATAAGATTACAGAAGATCTTCCTCCTGGTCTCATTAGTATCGAAGAAGTTACTGACACTGAAGAAGATGTTGTTCTTCCTTCAGCTCAGGAATCTTTAAATCTTAGAGAACATGAATCAATTTGTTACAGTCCTTTTAGACAATATGCTTGGTATTCTTCACTAACAGGTTTTCTACAAAACATAGGTCTAGAGTATTCGCCACCCCAAATTCCTTTTTACCCTACACCAATAGGTTATAGACCTTCGTTAAACATGTCTAGTGAGTTATATATGTTTACTAAATCACCAAAAAAAAATTTGTATGGTGGTCTATCTATTCTTGTAGGCTATCAATCGCTCTCTGGTACATTCTCAGGAGCATCTCCTCTTCCTAACAAACCAATGTCATCATCTGGCCTGAATGAATAAAATACTGGAAATTTGAACAATGAGAAAATTTATATGATGTCTGGAAATATTTGAAACCCCGGACCTCATGGTAGTAATTTATCGCCTGGGGGGCAGCCTCAAAGTAGTCAAATATAGCCTGGGTGCCAACCTCAAGGACAATACATACCTCAAGGTCAGTATCAACCTCAACGAAAGTACATACTTCAGGGTCAATATCAACCTCACGGACAGCATATGCCTCAAGGTCAGTACATGCCTCAAGGTCAATATCAACCTCAAGGGTAGTACCCAGCTCAAGGATTGCAGCCTCCTTTAGGACAACAATTCTATTTAGAACAAAAAATTTCACAAGGAGGTGGAAATTATCCAGCCAATTATCAACCATATGTTCAACTGAGTTATGGTCTGTCTTATGCACAACCTTTGTTGGGACCCTCATATCCCAGAATGGTGTGGGATCCATCCCAAGTCCAACAGAATTTAAAACCAAATGTGCAAGTACCTTATATCAAGTTGGACAACAAGTTGGTTATAATCAACCTCAACAACCAGTCGAGCCTACAATACAAATACCTGCATCTGGTCCCGTTTAGTAGCCTGGTCTGAGTACACCTAGGACTCTTCCACAAACTGCTGCTCAGACTTCTGTTCAACCTACCACACCTATTTATGCAGTGTCTACAACTCCTGTTAATTCTGCCCCTCAAACATCGATACAGATTCCTCAAGTTTCTACTCCACAGTCTTGACCTACAATTTAGACTACTTTTCAGATCCCTACAGGACAACATGGTACAAGTACAGTTATAACAATTCAACCTCAATTTACTTATCAACCGTATCAGGGGTCATACCAATATGGACCTGTTCCAAAAATCCAACTTACCCAGAACAATCTTATCCTGGTTATACATATCAGACACCTATTCAACCCTAGTATGGTCTGGTTATTCCTGCTTATCTAGAAGGCATTCCAATTCCCAATGCATAGACTATTTCTAGATATTCTGGTTATCCTCCTCTTGGGACTGGTTTAGTCTCACAAGGTTATCAACAAGACCCTACCCATTGATTTCCATTCATAGAAACTTTAGATCTAATTGATTTATCCCACCTTACGAATGATCCTATCTATTTTCATCTGTATTGGCTGCCCATGCTGCATAAGTTACCCAGTGATATCCCTAATTTTGAAGGAAAATTAGGAGAGGATCCTTCTAACCATTTCATGACTTACCACCTTTGATGTGCATCCAACTCATTAATCGATGATTCCATTCAGCTTAGACTTTTGTAGAGAACATTAATAGGATTAGCTGCCAAGTGGTACATTGAATTTCCATGAGGTTCATTTACCAATTTAAGTGCTCTATAAACTACTTTCTTCACTCATTTTAAGTTGCCAGTCAGATATGACAACGGCACGGAATTATTAACTTCACTAAAACAATCTATGTCTACGTACATATCAGATCATATACATGAATGGAGACGTAGAAGACGTTCGGTAATTTTTTTTATCCTAGATCAAATATTGGCAGAATGGTTTATCAAATCATTGCTACCAAAAATCACTGAAGATGTAGCTAAAGGAGTAGTTGTTACAGAAGAAAAATTTATTTCTCAAGATCAGTATCTTGACTTGGTAGATACCCAGTCAGGTACTTTGTATGAGAAAATTCCCGATTTACCGCGTCCTGGTCAGATAAAAACAACTCCTTCGGGGTCTCATGCCATTGACAGTGTAATTGGTTAAGTTAGTACGACTAAGAATAATAAGAAATCTTCCAAGGTTACTTCTCCCATAATAACTTTACCTGATTCACCAAAAGGATAATCTTCCCTGGAAACTTCTGCCGATATTCACATTGTAGATTTATTGACTACAAAGAAAAAAACCAGTAGCAAGAATAAAGGGAAGAATACAAGTAAATAGACTTCATCTCACAGGGAAAAAACTAATAAAGATGAGCCGAATGATGATAAACGAAAACCTCATTATCCTTGTCTTATCTGTGATGAGGATCATTTCACCAAGGAATGTCCGCACAGGGCTGAGGTATCTAAGTTTTACAAAGGTTCGTCTATCCCCTCCATCTTGAAGGATCCTTTTCCTGTTCAAGATAGAAAAATTATTGTATCTTGTTCTAATACATCAGTAGATATTTTTATGATGTCTCAAGTAATGGTTGCGACTCGATCACAAGATTATGGTAGTAAAAATCCCGTGACTAGCAAAGAAGTAGAAAATTATAATTTTTCACTAGCTACATCTCCTTTGGTTTCTGATCCACTGCATATCGAGAAATTGAATCCTGATTTAGTAATCAAACCACCTGCTAAAGGTGTACTTCGTAAATCAACTTTCAATCCACATGCGAGAGCTGCTCAGAATTACAACATTGTGGAAGATTTAGAAATATTTCCCTCAGTAATGTCGGTCTTGGAAGTGCTGCAATCATGCCCAACACAAAGGAAATTATTGTTATCAGCCATTGGATCTATAGATATTTAGGATTTGAACCTCATGGTCTTTGATTTAGAAAATTTTACACCTCGTCTCCCTCATCAAATGGATTTTCAGATCCTAGTACTAGTAAAAAAAAACGTTGCTTTTGTACTGTTATTGATGAAGGAGCATTTACATGTATCATATCATTAAATTATTGGAAATCACTTGGTTCTCCAACCTTAACCAATCACTGACAACCCTCAAAGATTTTAACAGAAGAGAATTCCATCAATTCGGAATTTTACAGGATCTACCTATGGAGGTTGAAGGAAAAATCGTTAATTTATATGCGGAAGTAGTTGATGCCCCTCTAGATTACAACCTCCTTCTGGGTCGAAGTTGGTCTTATGCCATGACAACTGTAATGTCATTCGTCTTTCGATTAATAATGTTTCCTCACCAAGGAAAGATTTTGAAAGTCGACCAGCTCTCATATTATTCATCTTACGCAGCTTCTATAGATAGTATTCAACACATTGGAAAATCGACTATCTGTTATGAGGATGTCAGAGTAGGTTTAATAAAATATTTCGCTTTAATGGGAACCTTTTCTATGCCTCCACCTAACGTACTGTGAAGTATTGCTAATATCAATATGATTACATCAAGCACTATTCCATTTGCTGATCCTTGGATAGTGCCTTTAGAATCAGAACTGGATTCATTCAATGGTTTGTTGCCTTTGAGTCATTTTGAGATAGCATATCAAGTAGTGCAGTCATTTTCTAATCCTTTATCAACTGTTGATGATCCAATGAATGTGATCAACAAAGAATCATTTTCACCATCAAGCTCAGCTATAACATCAATTCCTGATCATTTTCAACAAGTGTTTCATACTGATGAAATAATTCGTGAATTATTGTCCATAGATTAATTACCATGGGATGATCTCCATTATAGGTCATCATTTTTACCTGAGCTTGATCGATTTGAAAATAAATTTTCATCTATTTTCCCAATAGATTATTTCAATGAACCTCAGAGTCCAATATCGATTGCACATTCAGATTCTGAAATTAATTTGGGAAATATTTCTTCTACGGTTCCCATTGACATATCCGTTAAACCTGAAATTATTGAAAACATTAATATAGGTACCTATTGTACATTAGATGAAATTACTACATATAAGGCCCTATTTCAGGAATTTTGATACACATTTTCCTGGTATTATGAAGAAATGCTAGGAATAGATACCAACATTGTCATTCATGAAATAGAGACTTACTCGGATGCTAAACCTGTCATACATCGGTTACATCCGATACAGCCACAAAAAGTTGCTACTATTAAAGCCGAAGTTGAGAAATTACTGAGGGCAGGTTTTATTTATCCAATTCCTTTAACAGATTGGGTATCTAATATCATTCCTGTTACTAAAAAACAAGGAACAATACAAGTATGTGTTGACTATAGGGATATTAACAAATCTTGTCCTAAAGACAATTATCCAACCCCTCTTATCGACCAAATTACTGACGATTGTGCTGGAAATGAAATGTATTCATTTATGGATGGATTTTTCGGATACAATCAGATCAACATACCCCCTGTCAATCAACCATAAACAACATTCATCTGTCCTCAGGGAACATTTTCTTACTGTAAATTACCTTTCAGATTGAAGAATGCTGGGGAAAATTTTCAAAGGGCAATGTCCTATGCTTTTCATGAAATTAAACACATTGTGAAACCTTATCTCAATGATTTACCTGCCCATTCATTACAAATGGAAGATCATCCTACTCACGAGCGATTTTTGTGAGATGTAGGTATTATAAGATTTGCTTGGATCCACACAAGTGTGTTTTCTCTGTAAAATTTGGTAGATTACTAGGATTTGTCGTTTCGAAAGAAGGCATTCGTGTCAACCCTTAGAAGGTTGAGGCCATTATCAATTTACGTCCTCCTTCCACACTCCGCTAACTTCAAAGTTTGCAGGGGATAGCAAACTATCTGTGTAGATTGATCCAGAACTATGCTGAGTTAACCAAAGGTTTTACCAGGCTATTGAAACAGAATGCTCCTTTTATTCAGGACGAGATTGCTGATCAATATTTTGATGCTTTAAAACACGTGTTGAACTATGCGTCGTTATTGCATCCACCAAATTACAGCCAAGATTACTTTTTATACTTAGCAGCCTCTAATTCCACCATTAGAATGGTATTAGTTCAGGAGGATGAATTCCATAATGAGAATGTGATTTACTACCTCAATTGGAATCTCAATCCAATAGAGATTAAATATTCACATGTGGAGAAATTGGCCTTGGCAGCAGTTCAAGCCGTCCAACGTTTTTGTCATTACATTTTGTTACGAAAAGCAATTGTGATTTCTAATTGTAACGCGATGATGTACATTTTGACCAAACAATTTCTCGGGGGAAAATACTCTAAATGGATAGTTATCCTTTAGGAGTTTGATTTAGAATTTGGAAAATCCAAATCAAAGAAATCATCCGTGTTTTCCAAACTTATGTGTGATTTCCTGAATACTGAGACAGAAACTATGGTAGAGCATATGATCATTGATGAATATTTGTTTATTATCTGTACGTTAGATCATTGGTATGGGGATATCATCATTTATCTCCAAACCAAAACTTTTCAGCCTAAAATTTAACTTTCACATCGATGAAAGATCCGTTACCAATCCCAGCAATACAATATTGTTGGGGACATACTTTATCATAATGGTGCAGATTCTATATTTTGATGATGTTTGAGTCATGAAGAGGCTGAACAAGTTTTGAATGACTGCCATTCTAGAGCGTGTGGGGGTTATATGTCTGGGTATGCCACAACCCAAAAGATATTGCGCGCTGGTTAGTTTTGGCCTTCGTTATTCAAAGATTTCATTCTTGTGATCTGAAAATGCCACAACTGTCCGATTTTTGATCGAAAGATGCTTGCACCACCAACTTCTCTTCACCCCATAATTTCTGTCAGTCCTTTTGCAAAATGGGGCATTGATTTCATTACATGTAACCCTCACTCAGCCGGGGGGCATGGGTATATTATTCTCGCAGTAGCATTTGGGGAATTTTGAGGTATAAAATGGGCCTCCTAAGAAAATTATAAAATAATGGTGGAAATAATAAAATAATATTTGATGACATCATCAAATTTTAGAGGGAAAAAAGAAAAAACTACTTTTTCAATTTATATTTTCAACTTATCTCCCAAATTGTTTACTCAAATTTCGTGTGGGAGTACTCGTTGGATGAAAAATTTAATTCCCTATCAAAGGAGTACCCATATTTCAAACTTTCAATGGACCGTACTACACGAATACTGAGAAATACATGAAAAACATGACTGAAATCACGTTTTTTTCATGTATTTCTCATTTTTCATGTAGCAGGTTCGATCGAAAGTATGCAACATGGGTACTCCTTGGATGAGGAATTAAATTTTGCATCCAACAAGTGCTCCCGCTCGAAATTTGAGTAAAAAATTTGGGAGATAAGTTGAAAATACAATTTGAAAAAGTAGTTTTATTATTTTATTATTTTTTAAAATTTTTACCCTTTTACTTAAAAAATGGTAAATCATCCCCCATGGTTGACAAAATCATGTTGAATCCCATTGGTTCATATAAATTTTATTTTATTTGTACATTTTTCTTAGGAGGACCATTTTAGACCTTAAAATTCCCCCAATGATTATTTTACCAAATGGGTCGAGGCGATGCCTACATTTGCTGCAGATGGAAAAAATGTAGCTAGATTTGTTTTCAGTCATGTGATTGCTCGATTCGGTATACCCAAGATATCATTGCTGATCATGGGAGTCATTTTCGAAACAACATTATGATCAAAATTTCTGACCAACTTGGCCTGTGCCATGATAGATCTACTCCATATTACCTGTAGGCTAATGGTCAGGTTGAAGCTGTCAATAAGGTTTTAACAACTATGATTAAAAGGATAATCAGAATTCATGAATCGAATTGGAATACTATGCTTTTCTCAGCACTTTGGGCATACTGAACCTCAACAAAAACTACAACAGGGTTCACTGCTTTTCAACTGGTCTACGGTCTAGAAGTTGTGTTACCAATTGAATGAGAAATACCGTCACTCCACTTAGCCATAGAGTTACTACCAACCACTTCTGAAGAGGAAAAACACCTTTTTTACTTAGCACCATTAGATGAAACTTAGCGCACCGTTGCATTAACAGTCAAAGCTCATAAAAAATGCATTAAAACTCAGTACGACAGAAGTGTTACACCTCGTGTTTTTTTAGAAGGTGACATTGTATTGGTATATGACCAAGCTAACAATAAACTAGGAGCTCGGAAATTTGAACCCATGTGGCATGGTCCTTATATTGTCAAGTGAGTGCTTGCAAAAGGGGCTTACGAATTGATTAATTATGATGGGGTCTCTTTAGATAAACCTAGAAATGGAATTTATCTTAAGAGATATTATGGTTGACTTTTTGTGTGAAGATCATACTTGTACATTAGTTATTTTTCTAAGATTAGTTGCTTTAGATTAGATGAGTGTGTCTAGTTTAAGTTTCCGTTGACTACTATTCCTGCTTATCTTGATTACTCTTGATATTGCAGATGTCAACGTCCCTTCAAGCATACATTGGTTTTGCTAATGGTGCCTAGCGTAGTACACAAAATATCTCTTCCGTAACCTAGGTTATCTATTCACCTACTAATGAGCTAGTTTCTATGCATGGGGTAAGCCTTGGTCAAACAATGAATAATATAGCAGAATATCGCACAGTGATTGAGTTATTATCTGATGCCATTTCGTTTGGCATTCGGCGTTTGATCATTAGGTTAGATTCAAAACTCATTGTATTACAGTTAAAAAAAGTATACACAATTAAAAATCCAATGTTACTGAGATTATTTTTGAAGGTTTGTCTCTTGGAAAGGCAGCTTGATTACATCGAATATCAACACATTCCAAGAATATTAAATACATTGGCTGATGCATTAGCTAATAATGTTATGCATAGAAATTTCCGACATTAAAAGTAAATTAAAAAAACATTCAATATGTGTTGAACAAGATAACTGACAAAAGTAATCATATCATTGGTAGAGTTGTGTTTCAAAAAATATTACATCGTCTAGGACCATAGGTTTAAACCACCTTATGATATGAAAGATAGTGATACAAAAAAACAAAATTCAATAGTCTGCGATGATCATCCACTATCTGTGGTGAGAATCATGATAATATACTATAGCCTGTACCACTCTACACAGGTATCTCTGAAACTGGCCAGGAATGCCAACGACATGCGTTTGGAGACGAATATGAATATCATTCATCGTAGTCTCTGGGATGTCTCTAGTCAACCTCTCTAGATTCTGCTCTAAATCAGTGAGAATCTCTATTGCCTAGTTCTCTCGTAGTGCAATAGGATCTGTTCGCTTCCTCTCGAAGCGGTGGAGATTGGTTGGTCTTTGTGGACCAACATCTGCATTTGAATTTTTGTTATTAGTATTGAATGATTAAAAAACAAATAAAAATTAGAATTAAAACACATCAGAATAATTCAATTACCTAACTCATCCCATTGTGTCCCTAGAGGTAAGGGCATCTCGGGGTCTCCTCGAAAGTCTATGCATGCATATGGAAAATCCTTGATAGCAAAATATTTGGTTCTCTAACTAATGGAAGTATGATGGAGTGAACTGGACTGCTGTACAAACGTCGCCACCATGACAAGCCATAATTGCAACCCAGTGCACCATGTGAGGCTCTTTGAGTTCACCAGGATCAATAGAGATCAGCTAAGGGGCAAGAGAAGGAATCCTCTCCAAAGTGAAAGATACTAATATCGCTCCATACCCAAAGTTTTTAAACTTTGAGTTCTTCGCTCTGGTTAGTTGAACCTTCATGTTGGTCAGCACCCCTTCACACAAATTGAAGATAGTACCTCTAAAGCATTTAACAGCTATCTGCATCTGTGACTTGGTAGCCACGTGTAGAGCTTCACTCCCACATAATCTGGTAACAGTAAATGAAATGAATTTCATATCAAGACGTATGATAGTTTTTATGCCTATCCGGTTGTCTTTGGGATCAGCTGCCTCATTAAAGAACTCTTGTTTGTAGCTAGCGATAGGCTGGCCACATTGCCTAGCCCCAAACAAAGAGATTGGTTCACCTCTTTTGGGTAAACTGGTGAGGAAGTAGATATCTTCAAGCTCAATTTCTAGCTTGTGATCTCCAATGATAAAGCATTTTTCCTGAACTTCCCATTTATTCACTAGCCAGGTCATTAGCTCTACTTGTGCCCTCATACCATGAATGGCCCAGAATTTGTATAAATTGCAATCTCTCAAAGTACAGATTATGGCCGGATTATTCATAGCCATATCATATACCTCTTCATGTTCGCGTTCTCGCCAATCCAACATTGTGCAAATAACCTAAAAATGGACGCATTTAATGGTCAGAAGATATTAGAGTAAGAAATTTTATCCATTTTTGAGAGAATTCTTCAATTTCATTTTCTTACAGCACCCCCACAACTTTTATATAAAGATAGTGCAGACCCCCGCACACATTCTTCATAAAAAATGCGGTAGCCCAATAATTTTCGTTTAGGAAAATTATCGAAGTCCACAGGTAACCAATGGCTAGCCTGTAGACTCCCGTGAGCAAAATTTTGAACCATATGTCCCACCAAAAATTATTTTAAAACCTTAAAAAGAGAATGCAAACGAATGAAAATGAAGAGAAGAGTGTTGTGGATTACCTGGATTCAACAGATTTCAATTTGAGTGGTCGGTTCTTCCGTTATCACGTCCGGAATGTTTTTCACCTAGAACTCTCAAGTTTCAGTTCTGAACACAAAAGGTGAAAATGCCTTTGTTAAACTATTTTTTATAAGATTTTTTGAATAAATAAAATATTACTTTATTTATTTTCCACTTTAAAAAGTTATTTTTTCGAAATTTTTTACTTATTGGAAACATATATGTTTAATTTTTTGAGTTTATGCGCTGAAAGCAGGATTGTCAGGTGAAAAGGATTATTTTGATGATGAATATAATTTTATTACTTTTTTGGGCTCTTGAAAATTATGAAAAGGCGAAACCATGGAGTTCTCTTTTAAGCCCTTTTTAGACTCTCTAAATATGAGAAGATTACCGAGTACTTGACTATTCAAACTCGTTAAAGGAAATGAATAATCTTCACTTCAGTATAAGTTTACCTCTTTTCCGAACTAAAATGGACTATTTACGAAAAAGGTATATGTTGACTAATCATGGTTAATAGAGTTCTATCCTACATTATTTTATCTTTTTTCAGGCTTGAGAGACTAAATTTATGAAAAAGTACACCCACAGAGTTTTCTTAAGATTTTCTTCTGACTCCCTAAAAATGAAAAACACCCAGTTTCACCTATACTGGACTCATTGAAACTTAACGGTAAAGGATATGTCAATTATAAACAAGAACGAACCACTCCTTCTTAGGGTTGAATTTTAATACTAAGTTGGACTCATCCAAAGGATGAGCTTATATAACAAGAAAATGTTATCCTCCTGAAGCTTGTCAAAAATAAAGAGGTACTTGCTAAAAATGGTGGGGGAAAAATAGAGAAAATAAATCCACTTGTCACACTTCGTTTCAAAAAGTTGTATACCACTCTTGAACATGACACTTTTGTCACATTCATGTTTGGGTTGGGAAAATCCTTTAACCAATAGTTAATCAAACCACATTGAAAGTCTTCAACCGGTTTCTGGGTATTAGATTTAGGTCAATCATCACCAAACCATCTATAGTGTCGTTATGTGTTCAAGAGATCAATTTAATAAACCATTCATTGCAAACATTTGTCTCTACTCGGATTTACCATCACTGACTAAGTCCTTGCTATATATTTCTTCAAAACTTGATCTAATGGTTTCTTGTCGTGGGATTTCCTACGACGGGTCTCTTTCTATCGACAACGGCTCATCATCTAGAAACTTGATCTAGAATCCTATCAGTACCTTGGGATCTGCATGCCCTAATGGTAGGTTTTTTTCCTTCAAAGATAGGTTGAATCATTGACCTTTGATCGAATGAATCTATGAAATGTTTGAATTCAGATCACAAATTCACATTTCATAGATTGTACTGAGTACTTTGAGAGGCATTGTCATTATTGGTGGTTTTTCTCACACTTGTTAATAGTTCACATCATTGACTGCCAATCAAGTGGTTTCTACCATGTTCGATTTCGACACAATCAATTGCATCGATAGAATCGTACTAGTTCGAGAAGTAGGAATCAAGACCCTGGATCTAGTTTCCACCATCCACGCTGCGAGAAGTTTTATTATTCATCATATAGTAGACTACTTATAACAGATGGCTGCGTCCATGTTATTTCCACAACTTCATGTAATTCTAAAATCATTTCGGTATCAGAACATGTAGTTAGTTTTGATTTGAGTATGGGAATGCCTACCTCAGCGATGATATGCATATATATATGCTTGCATTGAATGTTTTCTCAGGGTTTCAACTAGTGTGTCTACAACCCAATCCTTGAAATGATAAAGCACTTCACTCTTCATAACTCTTCAGACTTCGCACTTTAGGGGGAAATCTGTTACACTAAAATTTGTCACCATGATGTTTAGCTATTTATATGGGTTCATAATTACCTATTTATTTCTCCCTTAGAGGTCCAAAAACATAAAGTTCCCAAAAAAAAATCTTGGAACTGGAGAAAAACTCTTAAAAATCCTTATAAATATCCTAACTCCGCACTTTTACTAGTCATTTCCCGTGGTACCACGGTTTATTGCTATAAAACCTGCAGCACATCCCACACGTTCTGCTCATTAAAACTGTGCCCCCCTGTAAAAGGTAATATAAAAAGAAAATTAAGTTCTAGAAGCCCAACTGGTCGAATATTATCCTAGCTGGGGCCTTCTAGAAGCGCTA
This sequence comes from Pinus albicaulis, assembly GCA_034641835.2. Taxonomy (NCBI): domain Eukaryota; kingdom Viridiplantae; phylum Streptophyta; class Pinopsida; order Pinales; family Pinaceae; genus Pinus; species Pinus albicaulis. The sequence continues at coordinate 11,050 of JAXQQM020076367.1, read as the reverse complement.
TCTGGTCAAGCTTCACCCCTTCCATTCATGAACCTTTATCCCTTCATAAATGGAGCTATCCCTTCGTTTTTGGAGATGAAATCCCATGATGAGAGGGCTTTATCCCTTCCTTATTGGAGCTGAAACTACCTCCGTTCTTCTATAAATTGAGACCAAGTTTCAGTCTCAAGGGTAGTTAGTACATAAAGAGTTCAGAGAGTACTTAATTCTTAGCTTGTATAAGAGAATTGATGAAGAAATTATACTCTCCACATTTGGAACATTAGCATGAGAGAGATTACATACTCATAGCCACATTCTGATGCTAATTCATAGAGTTGGAGTCTTTTCAAACTGAGGAAAATGGTTGTTCGAGACCCTGGAAGAACCTGTAAAAACATCAAGGCATCAAGGTTGTAAGGTTTCTTCTTTTATATAAATTTAATACAAATGCATTCTATTTTCTCATTAAGTTGTTCAACAATCTTTTGAATAATTTAATTCTTGGATTCCTTGATCACTAAGATAAATTATTTCTTTTGAATTATCATATCTTGCAGATTCTTTTGATCCCTTTCGCTTGTCTTTGATTGCAGATCTTATACGCTGGATCGATATTTTCTGGAGTGACTGGATTGATGATCGAATAAGCATTGGACTTCAGGTAGGAGCATCTCTCCATAGTTAATTAATAATTCTTAAGCATAATGCTCTAGAGAAAACGGTTTACATTTTTCTATTTGTTTCTAGATATCCTTAGGATACTAGGGAGATCGCTCTTGTCTGTAAGAGGGATTTGTCCCTCTAATTGACCTCCTTTCCAAGAACACTATGTTGATGAGGATGAGGGGGTGATTGAAGAAACATATGAAAGTCACATCAATCTAATGGGAGTAAATAATGAGGATAGTGTTTTCCTCACTAAGGAAGAACAAGGCATCATTTTACCAAATGAGGAATAAATCCTAGAATTTGAAGACTACAAGCAAGGCTTTGAAAATTCCATCATGGAAATACATAGAAAATATGACCTTGGAAGTAAGAAAAACCAAGACACTCCCAAGAGAAAGAACACTAAAATTTCTGCAAGGAATAGCCCTGAAAACATTCCTAAAAGTACTACAAAAAATTCAAACACAGTTGCTGAATGTTCTGAAAAAAACAAAAACAAAAACAACCAATCTAGTGGTAAAAACAGTGGTGATCAAAGCATCACTAGTGCTACAGCTAATGCTCCTAAAAAAACTATTTTAACTCGGATTCCTAATAAAAACTAGCAAGCTGAAAATGCTGTGAAAACAGTGTCTGACAAAACTGATTTGAACCCTTCAAAAACACAGACAACTTTCAGTATAGAGAATGAAATTTCCAAGATCAAAATCTCCTTCCCTCTTACTGAATTAGTCACTCAAGATGTATATAGGATCCAAATTTTGAAAGCTTTAAACATAGGAGAAAATGTTGATTCTTTGAATTTAAATGATGATAAGCCTGAGCTTCTGTTTGGACCAGAAGTAGAAGGAAAATTTCAAGAAGGAGTTTTTCCTCCATTTTATGTCACTTTAAACATCCATGATAAAATCCTTCACAATGCCATGTTATAATCAGGAGCTTCATACAACCTCATGCCAAAGGTATTAATGGAAAGATTAGGTCTTGAGATAACTATACCAAACAAAGATTTATACTCTTTTGATTCTAGCACAATGAAATGTCTAGGCCTAATCAAAGGTCTCTGTGTTAATCTAGCACAAATACCAACCAAAAGCCTAGTAATGGATATTGTAGTGGCTGATATTCCTCCTAAATATGGCATGCTCCTTTAAAAATCACGGGGAGCTAAAATCCAAGGTACCCTTCAAATGGACATGACCTATGCTACCATACCTCTCTTCAGTCAACCAAGAAGACTATATGGATAAACTCATATGAAATACATGGTAAGCAGTCAGGAAAAGCTAGATAACTGCCCTCTTTATTCCATTCACACTGACCTTGATTCATTTATCCTTTACAATGATGAAAACATTAATGAACAAGTGACAGAAAATGAGGAAAAAGTTGTAGAAGAAGAGGAAAAAGAGGAAGAATAGAAAAAACAGTTGACCCAAACAGAATATAACAACAGACATAGTGGGGAACCTAAAGAACAACATAATAAACAACATGATGGTAGCCACAATGACCATAATGAAAAATCTGAAATTGAACCTCTTTGGAGTATGAGCTTTGATGGTTCTTGTGGAAAGACTGGTTTAAGAGTAGGTATATGGGTGCATAACATAGAGAATAATCATGTAGAAGGTCAGTCATACAAGCTAAGCTTTCAATGAACAAATAAAATAGCTGAGTATGAGGCACTCCTCCTAGGGCTACAATTACTGAAGAGATTAGGAGCTAAGAGGATAAATGTTCATGGAGATTCAGAGCTAGTCATTAAGAAAATTAATGGAGAATACACATCTAGGAATCCTAGATAAAAAGCATATAGGGATTATGCCCTTGACCTCTTAAAAAAATTCAAAGAATATGATCTTTCATTTTTCCTTAGAAACCAAAACATCCTTTCCAATGGTCTACCATTTGCAACCAGTACATGTCAAAAACATTATCATAACGAACAATGCACAATACAAGTCAAATATAGACCAGTAGTCACAGATAACATAAAATACTGGCAAGTTTTTGAAGGAGATAAATAGATAGAGGATTTCCTGCAGTCTAGAAATGAGTTTGAAATTCCAAATTCAGACATAGATCATGAAGAGGACTACTCCGATGAGGAACAAACTTGCAAAGAAGAACCTCCTGATAATTCTGATATAAATCTATTTGATAAAAAAAACTCGCATAAAACAGAGTTGTGCACAAATTCAAAAAAAGAAGATTTTGAAGTGTTTCAATCCAAAGATGATAATTTGCCAAAGGTAATAGTTCCTCTAGAAGAAATTTTTGATTTTAATGATGTTTTTAGGAAGCCAAATATGGAACCCACTGATGTTGAAATAGAAGAATGGAATATAGGCAGTGAATAAGAACCCAAAATGATTAAACTATCCAAAACACTGCCAGCTCATATAAAACAGAAATATCTTGAGCTTTTCAAATAATTTACTGATGTGTTTTACTGGAGCTATTAATATTTAAATTCATATGATACTGAGATAATCCATCATAATATCCCTCTCAAAGAAAACCAGAAGCCATTTAAACATAAACTGCACAGAATAAACTCTGTGCAACTACCACTGGTTGAGAAGAAATTAAGAAAATGTATGATGTTAGGATAATAGTCCCTCTGAGATACTCAAAATGGGTTTAAAATATTGTATCAGTGAGGAAGAAAATAAGAGAAATTAGGCTATGCATAGACTTCAGAAATTTAAACAAAGCATACCTAAAAGACAACTACCCTTTACCAAAAATGGATCACGTGTTACAAAGGGTAGTAGGTTCCAAAATAATTTCTCTTCTAGATGGATTTTCAGGATACAATCAGGTATTGGTACACCCAGATGATCAACACAAGACAACCTTCACTACACCTTGGGGCACCTTCATTTATGTTAAAATTCCTTTGGGTTGATGAATGTTAGTGCCACCTTTCAAAGAGACATGGATATTTCTTTCTCGGTAGAAACATGTTACTTCATTGTGATATATCTGAATGACATAACAGTCTACTCAAAAACCGATGAAGAACACGTAGCTCACTTAAAAAAAATCTTTGAAATATGTATAAAATATGGTTTGTCTTTGAATCCCAAGAAAAATATGTTTTGCCTTCAAGAAGGAAAAATTTTAGGCCACATCATATCTGAAGAGGGGATCAAGATTGATGCAAAAAGGATTGAAATAATATTGCAAATCAATCATCCTAGAAACATCGAAGAGTTGCAATATTTCATTGGAAAGATAAACTTCTTAAGAAGGTTCATACCAAACCTTGAGAAACTCCTAAGAAACATCACTAATCTGTTAAAAAGTGAAATAGGAGTCAAATGGACCATAGAAGCCAAGAAATATTTTGAACTGGTAAAACAAGCTCCTACACAAACATCAGTTCTGATCAACCCTGATTTTACCAAAGATTTCTTCATCTTCTCCCTTGCATCATAACATACAGTTGCTGCTGTCCTACTGCAGAAAAATACAGAAAGACAAGAGCATCCCATAGCATTCTTCAGCAAGGCATTAAGAGATGCACCTTTGAAATACAACATGGTGGAAAAACAATATTTTTCCTTGATCAGGCATTGAAAGATTTCGAAGTTTATATTTTACACTCACATATCATTGCATTTATGCATCATAGAGTGGTAAAAGGCATATTAACATAAGATCCTAATGGAAAAAGAGGTAAGTGGATTATTTTTATATTAGAATATGATCTATAAGTCAGGCCCACTAAGCTAATCAAAGAGAAATGATTGGCTAAACTCATGGTTGAAACAAACTTTCAAGCACTAGACATAAATATGATTAATGGATTAGATGAACAAGAGGAACTAGCAACTCCACCTATTGAAGAATGATTTTTGAATTCATCTTGGTATGCTAATATATTATATGTGCTTTTAAATCTGAATGTTCCTCTTAGGTTGTCCAAAACAAAGGCTATATTCTTAAAGCTAAAGGTTGTAAACTTTTGAATTTTAGATAAAGTTTTATATTGGAAAAATGCTAGTGGTATATTTCTTAAATGTTTGCCTGAGGATGATGCAGATAAGATCAAGCATGAGTTTCATGAAGGAGAATATGGGGGCCACCTCTATTGGAAAACCATTGTCAAGAAAATCCTTAGAGCTAGTTACTATTGGCGCACCCTCTTTCAATACATCCATAAATGGTAATTACCTGTCATAATTACCTCTACATCCAATTTTTGTTGAATCTATTTTTCAACAATGGGGCCTTGATTTCATTGCAGAAATCCACCTTGCATCCTCCCAACACAAATGGATCCTTACTGCAAATAACTATTTACAAAATGGATAGAGGCCATCCCTTCTATAACTGCCACAAACTCAGTAATTATCAAATTCCTAGAAAATTACATTTTGTCTATATTTGGCTTCCATAGAAAAATAATTACTAAAAATGTTGTTGCCTTTAGTTCCAAGAAAATAGTGGATTTTTGCCAAAATTATCAGATTTCATTGGGCCATTCTACAACCTATTATCCTTAAGGTAATGGGTTGGTAGAATCCTGAAACAAAGTTTTGGTGAACATCATTAAAAATTTGTTGGAAGAGAACAAAAAATCATGGCACATCAAACTAGTACATGCACTATTGGTAGATAGATTAAAAAATAAAAAATCAATTGGAATGTCTCCCTATCAGATAGTGTATGGAACAAATGCAGTTTTCCCAACAAGAATGGGAGTACCAGTGATGAAGCTCATCCAAGAAGCACAATTTGAATAAAATGATATGCAAAGAAAAATAAACGAGACTTTCCAGATGCAGTAAACTAGAGAAGAAGTATACAACAGAACACAACAAGTGCAGGAAAACATAAATAAGATTTTTGACAAAATATCCAAGGTGAATGATTTCAACATTGGCGATAAAGTGCTAAAGTGGGATTTAAGAAGAGAGGACAAAGGCAAGCATGGAAAATTTGACAATTTATGGAAAGGTCCATACATCATCCATTCTGTAAGAGGTAAAAATGCATTCTTTCTAAGAGGAATGGATGGAACCGAATTATTTGGAAGTCTTGTCAATGGCATGCTGGTCAAGCATTATTTCAGTTGAATACCTTAGTTTAAAGCTTTATTCATTGTATATGACACTACTTGAATAAAAAGACTAGAAAAATAGACATACAAAGGAAGAAAAGGAGAAAAGAGGGCAGATAAAAAGAAAAGGTAAAGCCCCATACCAAAAAAGAATGGTTTTGAAAGGTGTGCACATACAAATGCCACTAATTTTGAAAAGGAATCCTTGTTCACTCACACATCGTAATCATGATTGAACAAGTTTTAAATTTCTGCTGATAAGTTAGTAAATGAAGATCCTCCAAACTATTTAAACTTGACTTATCAGTATATTAGAAAAGATAATGCTTCCAAAGTTCAAATATTAACCAAAGAAAAAGAGTGGGATGACTGAAAAATTCCAAATTATAGCCCTCGGTCTTAGTTTTAATTTTTGCAAAAATAAATTCTATGTGCAGGTTGTCCAAAATGCCACAGCGCACGACAAATCAAATGGCTTAATCTTGATTGGGTCATGATTTCAATTTCCTATTAATAGAGTAGAGAATGGAAATCTATCAAACTGTTTAATCTTGAAAGATAAGTATATTAGGTAGTGAATAAAAGAGCTCATCAGTTTGATCTGAGCCTTTGGATGATATAAGTGTAGAAATAGGTAGTTTGTTGTTTTCAAAAGAAAAATGATGTTAAGTGTTTTCCAATCTAAGTGCATCCAAATCGAGAAACAATGCTAGGAAAGTATGATGGGTAGGTACACTGGAGTTGAAGAAAAGCATGATTTTCAAGTTTCAAAGGTCCAAGTTACAAAGAACAACACCAAATCATAAATTATAAAATGAAAAATCAGCCAAGTAGAATCAAGGCACTCATCTACAAAATCTAGAGATTTGAACTCTGAGGTTATTGACACATCCTAAAGGAGATACCCTCCCCAGCTAGAGCCAATGTTATCCTCCTTTATTCTACAGTTTCAATAGGTGACTATGGTTTTTCTACATACTGCTGAAGATAACATTTCTTTGACTATCAACTATCTTAAGAAATCTCACTGCCTTCATTATCTTTATCTATCATAATTCACTATATCTCATTATTCCTTCTAAAAATACCTTCCTTCTCTAAAAAAACTCATGTATGTGCTTGATCCTCTCATTTTCATCCTTCTTTCCTACCTAAAACCTTCATTTTCCCCACTAAAAACCCACTTTTATTTCTAAAAACCGCATAAAACCCCCTCTCCTTCATAATTTTCCCCCATTTCATTAAAACAATGTAAAACTTATTTTTTGAATTGTTTTAAATCAAAAAATATATCATTTGGGACTTGTTGTTTTATATTAAAGTTTAGTTTTAAACAAAATTAACCCTGAATTAGTGTGTTTTGTGAACCCGCCCCTTTATAAATATTAAAGACCCAACTTTAATGTTTTTAACCCCCCGCCTTTGTTAAAAAACCCCTTATGACCCTTCCATTTTCCTTTGATAAAAAGTGTTTCTGCTTATTTTACTAACCCCTGGGCCCTGTATACATCGAACCCCACATTACAAATGAAACCCCGCCGCCTGTCCACCCAGGCCCCACTCCCTTTGACTTTCTCGCCACTCCTTTCACTCGACCACCATCGATCTACATCTCCTGATATCTAGCGGCCCTGGTCTGGTATTGCATCACTCTCTGCACGGGGGTTAATGTTTCCAAGATGTGCGAAATGGGTAGTATTCACCCTTGTACCCTCCGCCACATGTCGCTTGCTGAATGGAATCGCATGTCATCCCCCAAACCCGCTTACCACTACTCATCCCATGCGCAAACCACTCTCCCTCCTTCGCGCTAGATCCTAATACCGCCATCTGATTCAAATTTTCCAGAGCCCTGTGGCTCTACGATGAAGCACAATCCACCATTGTCACCACTACAGCGCTCCAAAATCCTGAAAACCCTAAATAAATGCAGAAATCCCCTCAACGCAGGTTTTAAGCTAACATTTTTTTCTTATTGTGCAGGTTTCATGGCAGGAATGTGTAATTGGCATTCCAAGGGCCCAAAATTCTTTGGATAAGTAATCTGGGTGATGATCTAGAGAACTTGTTTCAATGAAAGGACCAAAACCGCCAGATCTCCACACGCACACCAATGAATCCTGATCATTGGTGGCCATTGACATGCACAAAACCAAAAGATTTCTCCATTGCACAGCAAAATAGCAGACAAAGACACAGGGAAAAGGAGAAACACAGTCAAAGGACCATGTGAGTGAAGGATAATACAAATATTAAAAGCAACTAATCAGAGATTGAAAGACAGAGAGGTAGAGATAAAGCAGATTAGGAGATTTAAAAGATAAATCCAAGTTTAAATTCCTAAAAAGGGTTTAAAGGATAAATAAAAGGTAGATCAACATAGATCCAGACTCGAAGGACTAAACCAAGAGAAATTAAGTCTTCAGGGACAGATATTGCCACCTACAACATGTTTTGTTTTAATAAATACATCAACAGTTATTACAGCAGTCAGAGATATTTCTCAAACACTCAACAATTATTGTAAAATTTATTGAGAAAGCCTTAAAATCAAACATTTCTCAAATTTATCTCAACAGTTAAGTTAAGAGTTATTATTACAGTGAGTCAGTCTCAAATATTTTTTGCTTAGGCCTGGCATGGTCTCAAAGGTAAAAAATGCATTAACTCTGTAATAAATACACATATTAAACCCTAGCTTAGGATCACCTCCTAATTTTGCAGATAAATACTGAATGTATCATCCATTTTTAGTGTTGGCTGGTTTGTTGGTTGTTTTGGCTAGCTGGTTGGCTGTTGATTAGAGGATTGATTGCTAGGCTGGATTTGATAAAACTCTAAGTTGCAGAGATCATTCTACTGGAGTAATTTAATTGTCTTGAACATCAGTAATACAAGCACGTTCACAGGATTCTTGAGCTATGTTAATGGTGATATTATCCTTTCTTTGTCAACGTTTTTCTTCTGTTTTCCATTATGTTCATCATTTGTCTGATAAAATAACAAAAATTTTAGATTAGGATATGCTGCCTTGGCACCCTAATTCTGTCTTCTTTCTTTATCTTAATTTTTTCTTTTGCAAGTTCTAATTAGAGAATTCTTAATTTCTCTCTGGTTCCACCTAGATTGTGGTCCTGGAAATGATTTAATAGATTCAAGCCAAAGAATTCTATGGCATGCCTTGTTCTTTGGTGTAGCTTGAAACATTATTTTTAAGGCCTTTCTTTGAAGTATACTTAGTAGAGTCTAGCCAGGGAAGTCTATGGTATGCCCTATCCTTTGGTTTGCCTCGAAATATTACTTTGAAGGTATTTAGAGTGTTTGATTAAAGAAGATAGGTGTATCTTTCTCTTTAGTTTCACTCGCTGTTATCTTAAATTTTTTTTTGTTTGAAAGTAATTTAGGATTGCTGGATTGTTGCCTTAAAGGTTTTCTTATCAAAGTCTGGCCAAAGAAGTCTATGGTATGCCCTGTCCTTTGGTTTGCATCAAATAGTTAACTAAAAGGCTTTTCTTGTTGAAGTAGAATTAAAATATTCTTAACTGACTTTTAGATTTGCTACTTTCACAACTTATTTTCATTTCATATTACATCTAATCTAAGAGATCCACTAGATATAGTTAGCTTGCACTATGAAAACCCTTGCAGAGTTGATGAACAATTAAATCCTTTTATGACTCCATAGCCCAATGGATTAATGTTTCTTACAGCTTATCCATTCAACTGAAACACTCCATCTATTAATCACACCATTAATCTATCAATCAACCAAACAAAACAAACAGTCCTAAACTTCATAACTAGCCTAAAATCATAAAGACATGTCTTTATAAACACTTACATAGAGAGATCCCCTCTTTTGAGTCCACGAAGGCTAGGTCCTTGGACTCCAAAGTGGTTTGATGTGGTTCCCTACAAAGTTTGTTCTTGCTAACGGTAAATCATGGGGAGCCAAGAGTCACAATATGAGGATATGGAAATTTCATTGTGTTCATACTTGGGGATAGATAGGGTTGTGGTCACAATTTGGGGATTTGAAACGCAAGAGTATTTGGGGATTTGAATTTAATAATTTTAGTATAAACTTATCTTCTTTATGGAAATTTGTTTGGGTTCATATACTTAGATAGGGGTTGTGGTCACAATCATAAAATTTTGTTTGGTTGTGGTCACAATTTGGGGATTTGAACTAGTATATTTTTGGGGATTTGAATTAATAATTTTTTAGTATCAAATTTTCTTCTTTTTTTATGGAAATTTGGTTGTGGTAATACTTTGGGATATCGTTGAGGATAGGGTTGTGGTGACAATTTGGGGATTTTTAGTAATTTTTTTGGATAACCAACTTGTCTTCCTCTATGGAAAACTGGTTGTGGTCATACCCAAGGATACTTAGTCTTTTTCTATGGAAATATGGTTGTGTTCATACATGAGGATTTTAACTTTAGATATCTTCATTTTCACATTTTTGGTCATATATAAGAATATGGATTTGAACTTTAGATCTCTCCATTTTCACATTTGTGGTCATATCCCGGATACCAGTCTTCCTCTATGGAAATCTGGATCTGTTTCTGGTTATACCCAATGATACTTATATTCCTCTATTGAAATCTTGTTGTGGTAATACTCGGTGATTTGAACTTTATTTCTCTCCATTTTCAGAGATTTCACATTATTTCGATCACCATTAATCTTCCCTTAAATCACCATTGATCTTCTCTGAGAACTAGATATAAGTTTATTTTACTTTTTTAATTAAATGTTAAATAATTTTTCTCCTCGCTATGAGAACTAATTGTAAGCTCATTTTAATTCTTTAATTAAATGTTACATAATATATATATATATATATATATATATATATATATATATATATATATATATATATATTAAAGGTTACCTAAAAAATAATTGTGGAGAAAAGAATATTTAATTCTTATTAAAATGTAATAGAAAAATATTTCTAAAAAATAGATTAAAAAATTAAATATAGAATATTTAATTCTTATTGAAATGTAATTGAAAAACGCATCTAAAAAATAGATTAAAAACTTAAATATATTAAAATAAATGTAAGTGTGAAGTCTAACAAAGGTTTCATTCCCAAACGTGACTATCATGGTAAACGTGATAACATCTTCTATGGCTTAATAACATGTTGAGTTGGGTAGGGTTAGAGATCGTTAAGATATTCTCTCAATTTGGCTTAAAAATATGTTGGGTTGGGTTGGCTTAGAGATCGTTGAGATAATCTCTCAACAATTTGGTTTAATAACATGTTCAGTTGGCTTAGTAATATGTTTGGGTGGGTTGGATTAGAGA
>JAXQQM020067582.1:0-73339 GCA_034641835.2 Pinus albicaulis | reverse complement strand
ACAAACTCAGTACAATACTCCTCACAAGTACTCAATACTTTCTCATAAAGTTACACACAAACTAGCTTGGTTTTGAACAGGTTACTGGTTCAAAACTCACCACTAATTGCCTTGCCTCTATTGCGCAATCATGGCCTGTCTACATAGAGATCCAAGGTTTGAATCTCCTTGGCTTGACAGCGCAATCATCATGGGAAATTCCTCCAAGTGTGGTGCAAATCTCATGCACAACTGATGTCGCCACTGATAGCTAACTCCACCCTTTCATCTACCTCTTTCTCTGGTCTCCACTGAACTGATCATGCACTGTAGTGAACTGATGTGTTCTTGAGTTGAATAATGAGTTACTAATTAATGAATTAAATAATATTTAATTCACTCCACTCATAACTAATTGATTAGCTAGTTAAACTAATCTCAACTAGTTCAACTAAATTAAACAGAACACAACTCCACTAGCTGTCTCATTAACTCCACCAAACTTCTGCCACTGAAGTCCTAACTGAATTCAACCATGCATGATGCCATCAAACCTTTGGGAATAGCGTAATTCCTCTGTCAGATGCATGAGCCACTTCCAAGGCTTGAATTGAAGTGCTCCAAGAGAGTAAACTGAAGTTTATAGTCCAAATATTATTAAGGGTAAATAATATTTGACTTCCATATTTTAAGGAAAGGCAGTCTAAAAATAGACTTCGACCTATAGGTCCAAAAAATAAATTCCCATCTATTTTTACCAACATGACACATACTCCAAGAATAACATACATGCAATCCCCGGACCATGCTCCATATGTCTAAAAATAGACATAGTCTAAAAATAGATTTTGCGCCAGAATTTGCCTGCGGGCCCACTTAGTGAAGGCGACTTCATTTCACTAAGCTCCATCATCTTGCTGCATTTTCAACAGAAGAAACTTGTTATTGTTGATGACAAGGAGGAGTTGGCTTGTGTGAATAACCAAGAGAAGACTATGGGGCAGACTCTTAGAACTGCTACAGTGGTGGAGAATCAAAATTCTATTCTGATAAAGGATGAAGATACAGAGTCTGAAGAAGGTGAATTGATTGTTAGAATCAGTCAAGGAGGTAAAGGAAAATCACTGAAGGTTGTCAAAGAAGAAGAAGAAGGTTATGTTGAAACTTAATTGCAACATATTAATGATGTGAAACAAGTACAAAGGGAATGGTTGAAATGCGTGCTGGAAACGATTATGCCAGAGAACGGAATTGTAGACACTGAAGGGAAAATGCCGAAGTTGTGGAAGAGGAAGGAACATATACTAGTTTTCCAAATTTGATTATGCTTACTAGTATACAAGGAACAGTGAATGATTATGTTGTTGTAGTTAAAGAATCAGAAGATAATTTATTTTTTGAAAATAAATTTGCAGGTAGTGAGCAGAAGAAAGATGTTGTAGTGGAAAATATCTTAAGAGATATTCAGGAAGTCTGGGAGGCAGCAACATCTACAGCAATGTCCATAGCAACAATATTTAGAGAAATATCTACAATGATATTTTCAATAGTATTTAAAATCAGCAACAAAAGGCAGAATGATTTTCAGACAGAAGATAAACTAGACATAGAAATTGAAAGTATAAAAAGGTTGATGATGAAGGTGTCTCAGAAGAAGACATCAGCAAGAAAGTAAAGAAACAACATCAAGGAGAAGACAAGAACAGACTATGAAAGCATAGCTAGAAGGAAGATGCAGAGTAAAGCATGGAATCTCGGAAAAGTGCAGCAGAAGATTGATACAGCTTATGGACAACAGAAAAATAGGTTATGGGATCTAGGAGGCAAAGGTTGGAAGCACATGATCAGGAGATCATGATAAGCTTATACTTTGGGAGTTTGATGCAGGAGCATTAGGCTTGAAAAGCTAAATGTATTTTATTAGACATAGGGGTCTTGTGTTTTTAAGGAAATTGGGTTCAACAATGTAATTATTAATGTTTTGAGTTATATTTTAAGAATTAATTAATTATTGAGAGGATTTGTAAATGTTCCCGAATGATTGGAGAACATGAGAGAAGTAGGATAGTTGAGATTCCATAGGGAATGATAGATTTGTAAATTAATTATAAATCCTAAGTTAGAATTGGGTTATGATTTTAGGAGATTAGAGAGGATCCTTAGGGATAAAGGATAGATTTTAGGACTGAGAAGATTTTGAGGAAATTGTTGAGAAAGTTAAGGCTCAGAAACAGAATTGGTTTTAGAATCAATTTTATAAATTAAGCCTTAAAGGAATAGAAGATAGGTGGAGAGGTGTGCCAGTGTAAAGACTGAAAACACAAAGGGGCAACCAAGGAAATATTTAGACCATATGGTGTTACTATAAGTGTGTTTTACAATATATGTTTCTTTTTAAATCTGCAGACTATATGCATATATATGTTGTATGTGAGTTGTGAATGCAGGGACGAGCTCATAATGGAGATATGTTATGCAGCCCGCGTGAAGAAGGTTTCACACTGCGTTAGCAGTTGAAATGGTTGCTGCGACTTTGTTTAAACCATATGAATGGTGGCAGACTTAATGCACTGCCATAGTTATTACGCTTTTGTAGAGTGCGGCCAAGTCAGGTGTTTGTGTGGACACAGTGGAGTGCGTAGAGATTACCATCACGTCAAAGATTTAAGATGATGGATTGGTGTTGTCACAGCCTCGCGGAATGGTGAAGTTTGATTTGCATAGTCTGCACGTTGCAGTTGGGTGTGCGGCTCTCGTTCTTGGAGTCTGCATGGAGATGTAATATATATCTGTGGCATTTGGTATAAACAGTGCAAAGCATATGTGTTAACTTTCCACTGAAATCATTTGATTGAAATACTTCGATCTTTGTGTATTTGTTCTACGGTATTGACATCATTGGTATGTCCTTGGCTCACTGTGTAAAGTTATATGGGAAGCAAACTCTAAGGGAACGCAGGTGTGCTTCCTTAAGTGAATTCCATGATTGCTAATGCAATGAAATTTGTTATTTCACATTGTTACATCTATCAATGATTTCCTTAAGGATTACAGTGACTTACTTAATGGAATGAGATTTGCATAGTTAAAAATGAAGTTAAAAAATACATTGTAACTTGTAGAGCTACAATAAGGATCATTGTTTAAGATGATATGGAAACCAGAGTTACACACTAAAAAATGTGAAAGGGATAAATTCCATCATATGTGGAGAATAAATTTGAGACTTACTTATGTAACCTTGTTGTGTTCGAAATGACGATTCGGTCAATGGCAAAAGAGAATGGTGGACGGGTTTTAAAAAACCAACAAATGTTTTTTGCGTGGACTGAAAGAGGTAAGTAGTAATAAATTATAGTTTATTTATGGTTTAGACCATAGCTTGTAATAAAATTTTTCTCAAGGTTTACAAAAGTTGTAAATTCTGGTTAAGGGTAAATATCTTTGATAAAAGATACAATGGAATTGGAGGTAGAATTTGGATTAAAAGGGTGTCATTGACTTTTGACTTTGAAAATTCCTGGGCATAATGATAATGGCATTTGTATATGCATAGATTTTGGTTAAATGTAGCTTAGTTGCATCATCGGTCTGCACCGATTATGTCACAAAGTGGGTTGAAGCAAAGGCACTAATTAGAGCAACAGAGGATGCTATTTCAAACTTCATGTTTGAAGATATTTTTTTTCGCTTCAGGATAACCAAAGAGATAGTGACAGATGGAGGGCCTCAGTTCACATATCATTTTATCAAGAAACTGGTTGAAAAGTATGGAATTCATCACAGAATCACTTCACCATATCACACACAAGCAAATGGTCAAGTGGAAAGCACCAATAATTTCACTGAGGGAATATTAACAAAGATAGAAGCCAGCCACCAAAGAAAATGGGCTGAGAAAATTCCAGAGGTACTGTGGTCTTATAGGGAAACATGGAGGAATACTACAGGCTTCTCACCATATGAATTGGTATATGGTAAGAATCCTCTATTCCCCATAGCGTTTGAAATAAAGACATTACGAACAGCATTGCAGTTCGATCTGGACTTATGTATGACACATACACAAAGAATGAACTAGCTCAATGAGTTGGAAGAGAAATGGTTGGCTGCTATTCAACAGACAGAGATCATTCAGCAGCAAAGATATAGATAGCATGATGGGTTTATTAAGAAGAAAAAGTTCCGAAAAGGATATTGGGCTCTTTTGTATGCTTCAAGGTTCAAAGATTTCAAAGGCAAGCTCTGCACCAGATGACTAGATCCTTACAAAGTGGACACGATGTTCAACAATGGGATTGTACAATTGGTCACCATCAACAGTGCTAAGACATCGTTACTAGTTAATGGGCACCGTCTAAGGTTATATCATCAACCCTCTTCGAAGGAATCATTTGTTAACATTGTCGAGGACTCTGATCTTCATGTTACAATAGCAGGAGAACATTCTCCTGTGCAGCCTGAAAATTGAAATTCAAATAAGTGCAGCAGTTGAAAACCACCCTTGTGGTAGCTATTACACCTGTTTAATATATATATATATATATATATATATATATATATATATATATATATATATAACAAAATAATAATAATAATAATAAATCTAACTGTGAAAACCTCTTTCCGGGGCATAGCCAGACAGTTTGTAATAGCTGAAAACCACTCATGTGGTGGCTATTACACCCATATTTTTCTCACCGAAACATCATCTTCCCTTCCCAATCCATTTTATAAGATGATGGTATTCATTTGATTTTGTGTGTACCAATTTCTCCTAATTATTATGTTTTTTTTTAAGAATAATCTAAGGGTTGTCTTGGCTATTACACATGTAACAACCGACATCCATGAACATTGTTTCTTATGTTTCATCCCATAAGAGAAATAATTGTGCCAGCCAAACTCAACAACACGAGTGCTACAAGTAGTATGCTGCCAATTTGAAATCTTCATCCACGTCACCTTAGGTATGTCATTCAAAAGGTAACGTCATCATTTATGATTTGGTGATTATTTTAAAAAGTAATGATATTCCCGTGACGGTCGTAAGAGGCCATCACCATTAAGGTGGGGGAGGGGATATATCTTGAAATCATTAAAAAAATCCGTAGTCATAAACCTCTATCAAATCCACATGCACCCAATTAATAGCACAAATTCCAATGATGACTAAATCCGGCTGGAAAGAGCGTGTGTACTAGAACCCATTACTTTCCATAATGGGACATTTATGAAGAGTGGTGTGAGGTATGATTCGGTAATCCATAAAATCTATCACCTCCCATCAACCTCTTCGACTAAAACTTTGTATCCATATTGCAAACTCGTCAATTGGGATAACCAGAGACGCCGAGAAGAAGTGATCAATGCAGTGATATTACCATGGGTTGAGCAGTAAGAAGCAAATTCAGAAACAACAGTAGGATGGGTGGAGTAGCGGTCAGCCACTAGCTGGATTCTATGGACGCCTTGCAGAATTGTCTAGAAGCCTACCATATATTCAGAGACGTCAGATGGATTGAGTATTTCCAGAAGCTAGAAGGCTCGAACGAGGCAATGGCAATCGGATTTGCTCAGAATTTGAACAATAATCAGACCCGAGTTAGGGGCCTGCAATTTGAGGTGACTAAAAAGGTAATTGCCTAAGTAACTACATTTCCAGTAGAGGGAAGGAGGTGGTTGAACAGAAAAATAAATGACCCCTCCTTGAAATAAGACTCCTAGAAGAAGAAGAAAAACTGGAGAAGAAAGGGAGAGGAATTGACATGTTGTCACTCCCTTAGCCATGGGCAGATGTCGCCTTGGGTTTAATCAAATATATCACTTGTGAGGGAAGATCTACGGTAATGTTTAACTATCACGTCCCTCTACTTAATAACCTTTAGCACCAGTAAAATATTAATATTTCATTCTACTTATTAGGGAACATCAAGCATATGGTGGCAGCAGTAAAGACAGCAGCACACCTGGAAGCATGTGTGACCAATCACAGACTCATCAAATTGATCGTGTTGGATGCCCTAGGCTAGCAAGGAAATACCTACGAAGAATTCAAGTGAAAGAGGCGAAGGAAAAGCCGGGGGAAATAGGCCATGACTTCAGGAGGAAGTCAGGCAGAAGCAGAAACCCAAACTCGACCTGCCAAAGTCAGAATTGGGAAAGAAACTACTAATGAACCAATTGGGAATAGATGGCCAAAACAGAGGGTGAAATTTATCATACCCACAGAACCTTTTCCTACAGCTGGAAATTAGACAGAAGTAGAAGTATCAGAAGAAGAAAGGCAACCCTCCTCATCAGGTAAGGACGAAACTCATGTTCTATTTTTAAAACTTGAAAATCTAAGAAAGAAAAATGAAGAATTGAAGCAAATATTATCTGAGGAGAAGAAAATCTTGGATTTTGTATGCACGACATGTTTCCAAGAACTAACAGCAATGGGATATAAGGTCTATGGGGAAAACATCATCCCAATGGAAACAGAAACAGAATGGGAGGACGTTGTTACACAAGAACCTACTCAGGATACTGTTGTTACAAAAGAACCAGCAGTTAAAGCAGAGCCCCCTTTAATAATTGACCTAGAGGCCGATACACAAGAACCTGTGGAGGCCACTTCTATTGTAGAAGAAACAACAACAATGGACACAGAGGCTACTCTAGGTGGAAACAAAGGGGTTGATACATAAGAACACATCGAGGAAGTTGTTGTTACACAAGAACCAACAGCAAAGGTGGAAAAACCCCATTCAACAAAGGTTGTTACACCCATTATTGTTGTTGATATTGAAAGCAGATGAATATCGAGTCCCATCTCGAGATGGAGTTCTGCAAAAATCTTGTTAATATCCGAATTACAGAAGTGGAAACAGGAAGTAATCTCCCTTCCGGAGGGGACAATTTTGCTAAAAGAACATCGGAGAAAGATAGATGCCCTACATGAAATATGGATGAAAGAAGAGTTGAAGAAAGGATGGGAGAATTATAAGAAGAAGGAAGCCTTGAAGAAACAAGAGGAACACCTATTGTTGTTACAATAACAGGTTCAAGATCTTTCCATAGACAAGCAAAAACTTCGTGATCTCACCCTCAATTTGCTGTGGTGTAGGCGGCCTTCCCCATCCTATCCTATTTTTCTATGGGAACGTTACTTCCTATTCCAGATGAAAGTTGTTATGGAGTATAGACCCTATATATGTTCTTCCACTCGCACATTTTTAGATGTTTTCCATGCCTCTGATTTGATGAACAAAGCCTGTTGTGTGATTTATTCTTACACAATATCATTTGTGAGTATGTGAGTATGCAAATGGTTGTGACGGTATTCTCCTATATGGGGGATATGCAGTTTCAAGCTTTTTTGTCCTTCATGAAGAATCATATTGAGTGGAATTTGGCCATCAAATCTATGGATGCTAATGAGGAGAAGATGGAATTATGGGTCCAGGAAGAACCAGGATGGGCCCCCGAGTTAAGGCGAGAATTCAAGAGAATGTTGAGTACTCCTGGGATAAAGGAACCGGCTACCACTTATAGAAGAAGGATTTTTAACTTCTACCTCAATCAGTTCTCAATGATGAAGAGTCGAGCCTTGACTAGGTGCTTGAAATGCACAAAAGCCAGCAGTGCTAAGCTACTGAAGGGGGACCCATTTTCATTCCAGAATTTTGTGGTGGCTGTTACACATGTACCAACGTATGCACAAATAGTACAATCCCTTAGCGTTTTGTGGCTCGAATTGAGATTCAAGTTTCCTTTGATCTGGAATCCAATTGAGGATTATTAGAGTAATTATGAATTGAGCAAGTATGAATCAAAGTCTTGGGTACGGTAGCTGATGGCCAATAAGGGGTACAGGTTTGTAGAAAAAGATACAGCTAGCACTTATGATCTCACCGACCTACACCGGAGATATTCCCATGAGATATGAGTTTGCATGAGGCCATGCAAGTGTTTCAATTGGGGGGAGATGTTGGGTGCCATTTTTGCACACTTTTCCTACATTTTTTTTCCCTATTTTTCCTCATGACTATAACCAATGGGATTATCTTTGCCTCTTTTTCCTACCTTTCCATCTTAACTTGTGTTGTTTAACCTTATTTTCATTACTCTACCATTTCATCAATCATTATGATATATCGTGAATTTTTTATGACTAATTGAGGATGAATGTTTGGAGAAGAAATATGGTATTTGTGTTGTCTTTCTAGATGTCATTTGTAGCACAAAAGATCCTGAGCACGAGGCAAAGGAGCAGTTAAGGGTGTGTTGCTACAGTGAGATTTTTACACCATGATGTTGTTACACTTTGTTGTTACAGATTTTGGGCCCAAATTAAGGTATGATTCTCACCCTGTAAATACTTCAAACTATGTTATAATTTCAAGGGAATACCTATTCACATTAACAATAAGGAATAAAAGATCATGAAAATGGGAACAATCGAACTAATGATGAAAAGTATGCTTTATAATAGGAAATTGACTTCTCTTATCTCCACATGCAGGAAAGCAGAATACCTGGACCAATAGGGAATGGAAGCCAACCAACGGATGTGAGCATATGAAATCCTAGCAATTCCAATGGCTAGTAGAAGGCAAACAAATGCATCCAAGTCCAAGAACCCAAACGACAGCCACGCGTAGCGGGCTGTCATTTGAGAAACACTTTCGAAATTCTTGGGAATCGCCTTTAAAAGGGAAAAGGGCGAAGGAGAAGCGGAGTTGAAGAACAAGATGGGAGATTCATCCTGTAATAGAAAAATCAGGAACAATCTGTCTAAATTACATTTTTGTAACATCACTGGATGTGATATAGAGCTTTGCATAATCATCTTTTGAAGCTTTTACAGTGCTAAGGCTTCTGGTGGTCTCGGCCCAACCTCTAGAAGCTCCACACACGTTTTCACACTCTGAGTAGTTACAAAACCAATGCTTATGAATCTGATGCAGTTGTAACGCATATCTCCATTTAATACAAATACAACTCTTTTTCTTTAATATTGTTAGGAACTGAATTCTTAGATTAGGACAAGTGCAATCGTATTTTCTGACTTACAGCAATTTTTTGTTATCAATAGATAGTTCCAGGTCATTTTCTGTCATTGAATTACAGATCGTAAATAAGTTGATTTTAGCATTATCTGTCTTTATGAATTGCGTTCTCTTTCTAGCATAATGAAGCGTTCAACCATTGATCAATGTTGCTTAATTGAGTTATACAAAGAACTCCATTGTAAAATTACTTAATTACTTGTTGTACGAGTTATTTAATTTGCCCCAGTCATACTATTTTTTCATTACTATCCAGCTTAGTCATACTGTTGTTCCATTACTGCATGGCTAGTTATACTGTTGCTACATTATTTCTTAGTTAACTAGATTGTTGATTCAATTTGATTCTATTACTGATTAGCTTAGTTAGACTATTGTTTCATTTAATTCCATTACTGTTCAGTTCAATGCCTGCTTGGTTTATTTAGATTGTTGTTCGGTTCAGTTAAGCTATTGTTTTATTCCATTAGAGAAACACAAATTCCTGTTGCTCAATATTAGGTTAAAAATCCATCCAAGTCACCCCCCATAGGATAAAAAAGTTCAGGAAGTTAGTAAATTCTTCTCCACAATTGACAAGGAGCATCTGTATACCAGTTGACTCGCATATATTGTGCTGACACTCTTGGAATAAAAAGACTTACCCCGAGTTGATAATTAAATGAGGGAGCACTAGAGTTGTCAATAAAAAGTCACCTCTATCTGAACCAAAATTTTGGCGTCATTGCCAGGGAGAGTGTTAAGAGTCATCTTCGTTATTTCATATTTTCTCCATTGTTGTGAGGAATTGGGTATTGAAAATGAGAGGTAAGAACCTATGTACCGACAAGCAACATGCTTGCCCTTTAGCCCGCTCACTAGCAAGTTGTACAAAGAACCATAGGATAGGTGCTCTTGTTTTATGCCTAGGAAAAATAAGATAGAAGCAATCCGAAATCATTTGCAACCATCCTCACAACCCAAAGGACCAGTGATCCTTGCGAGGAAAACATATATAGACGAAATCATTAGGAAAGTTGAATCTCAAGAATCTATAGGACCCAGAACTGTTTCCATTCAAAGTCCTAATGTACTCCCTCAGGCAGCAGCCTCACCATCTGTAGCCTACGCCGAGAATCATAGCAAAATAGAGGGGTTTGAGCAAAACCTATAGACTGTCATTCATAAAGACATTGACCCTTCAAAAGAGGGAGGCTCTTGCAACTTTCAAGAAGGTAGGGGAGAAACTAGTGGAGGAATTCACATAGAGATATCAGAACCTAAGTCCCCTAAAGAAGCAATTGAAACAGAAGTTCTTATAATCTCATATCAGGGAGGTGTTGTAAAACCCCCACCACATTCACCTCCCAAGCCTATTAAAATCTCCCCTACAGATCAATAAGTTCCTGAATATTTTTGGCACCTCTTTGATCAGATGGAAAATAATCAAAATCAGAATCAGAGGTAGACATCGACATTAGAGTACCCTATTGTTGATCATGCTACCAATTCCCCTATGAAAGCCATTCCCTTACACAACATCCCCACCTTTCATGGGTTAACCACATAATATCCTGATGCATTTCTATTTGAATTTGATGTCTTATGCAGAAGATATGACTACACCACCGACCCCCAGAAACTAAAATTATTTCCCTCCACCTTAAAAGGGACTGCTCTTCGTTGGTTCATGGGATTAGGAGGGGGAACTATAAATAACTGGGACAAAATGAAGAATACTTTTCTCACCAAATACTAAGACTATTGTCGAACCCGAGATCTAAAATAATAAATCTTTCACATGTTTGTAAAAGACAATGAAACATTAGGGGAATACGTATAAAGATTTCAATACAATTTACAAATATCCCCATATACCACGTTGTCCAAGGAAATTTTAAAAGCCACAATGCTTAAAGGGATGAAGGAAGAATGGGTTGAAATGCTTAACATAATGGGGAAGGGAGATATTTATCAGGAAGAATATGACGAGATTATCTCCTTATGTATTAGATGCTCCCAGGGTAGCTCATGCAACATACCCGTTGGGCGTGACTCTATGAAGAAGGATCTTAAGCAAACCAATGGAAATGTAACTAGGGAAGAATTTGGAAATCTGTAAAAATTTCAAAACTGACATCCTGGGTACTTTAACAATGTAACTTGATGTTCTACAAGCCAAGCAAAAATAAGCTATAGCCGAACAAAACCTGGCCATATTTTTCCCAATATGTCGGATGAAGCACATCCATAGGAAGTGTCCTTTAGACATGGTCCAGACGTGTGCTATCTACACTAAGGATCATGCTATGGACTAGTGTCCTTCACTTCTCGGGTTGAAATTCATCTACAAGGAAGCAGAAGAAGAAACATAGCTATTCTATTTAATGAACCAGCATCAGCAATGGCAGGCACAACCTGGCATATCGCAAGACCTACCTCAATACTTCTCGTTGTCACAGTTCAGCCAGCAAAACCTTGCAATAACTTGGCAGACTCAAAACCCCTTCCCAACTTGGCCAAGCCAAGAATTTCCTATACCACCTTGGCCTACATAGCCTGCATTAGGAAGTAACTGGAAAAATTTCCCTATTTCTCCCCCTTATTGGTAGAATATCCCGTATCAAAATGAATGGCCAAACCCTCCTACTCAAAACACCAATTGGAACTGGAAATGACCTACGGGGATGGGCAATCTACTGATAGGAGTAGGGACCCAACAATTACCATCTCCTTACCCAATTCAACATAACCATTAGCCTGCCATATGCCCTCAATTACCAACCCAACCCAATCCCAACCCCAATAATAGACCGGTTCAACTAATTCAGATCATGGAGGATCCAAAACCCAATGACAAACAAAAAAAGTGCAACGAATTGAGGTTAAGATCAGGACGTACCATATTACCTATAGAAGCCACAACTCCACCTCAGTCCCAAGATGAAACATCCACAGGGCCTAACTCAACAAATATAACAGAAACAAGTAAGGATAAGGAAACAATTGACCAACAAAGACCTAAAGAACTTAGAGTGACTCCGCCTCCATTCCCTGAGAGATTAAAACTACCCAGACCTATAATCAACCCAGATTTTGACATCTTGGGGGAATTAAGAAACCTTTGTATTAAAATTCCTCTTCTTAAGGCCATCCAAGACATTCCCATCTATGCAAAGACAATCAAGGAATTATGTGGAAAAAAACAAATTAAGAAAACAATGGTTGCACCTATCGTTCATGTGGTAGGAACACTATCTGACTTGCTGTTAGATAGAGAATCAACTGTGAAATATGAAGACCTAGGAAACCCCATTGTAACCGTGAAAATTTCTGGACACTCATTTCCAAACACATTGGTTGACGTAGGGACAGCCATTAACATCATAACTATGGGAGCTTGTGAAAAACTGGGCATATCAGTTTTAGAACCTACAGCCACACTTCTGGAATTAGCTGACAGATCTATTATCAGACCGGAAGGTATAGTGCAAGACATCATGGTCTCGATGGACTCATGGGAATACCCAGCTGATTTTTTAGGCATTAATCCAAAAACAGGATGGAAGGGCACCCATTGATTCTTGGGTGGCCTTGGTTGGCCACAACAGATGCTTACATAGGCTGTCGAACAGGTAGCATGACTATCACTAGAGGCAACTCTATAAAAAATATCATTATTTACCTGCTTGCCAAACCAACTGTGCCCACGATAAAAATCCACAAACACCCAGATACATATTGGGAGAAAAACATCCGTCCACTTCTAACACTAGCAGAAGCCCTCTAATTCAAGGATCAAACTGAAGATGGTGTGATTAGTAACGTTATGAATTAGCCACCCAAACCTAAAAATTTGAAATGTCAAATGATGAAAATAGTCCTCGAACATGAAGGTCAAGAGGACCCTGTGGTGGACTTTGAGACTCAACATAGCTCCACAGCCGCTGTTCGTAACAATATACCTATTGAGATTGAACCAAGAAATATTTTGAATATTAATAGTAGCCTAGATGACAACCAAAAGCAAAAACTTATAAAATTCCTCTAGAAGCACCAGGGTGCATTTGTGTGGGATTGCCAAGACATGAAGGGCTTGGACCCACAACTGTTCATGCACCACATCTATACTGATAGGGAAATACACCCTATTAGACAACCCTAACGAAGACTAAACCTGCATTTAAAATAAATTGTAAAGAAGAGCTACAAAAAATACTAGATGTAAATTTTGTTTATCCCATCTCAGACAACAAATGGGTCTCCCCTTTGGTGGGCGTCTCGAAAAAGAAAGGGAAGTGGAGAATCTGTATAGATTACATAGAGTTAAATAAGGAAACTCAGAAATATCATTTCCCCCTTCCCTTCGTTGACCAAGTCCTTGACATATTAGCTGGAAAACAGTTCTTCTCTTTCCTTGACAGATTCAGCGGATACAATCAGATCCAAATAGCTCCCGAAGACCAAGATAAGACAACCTTTACCTACCCATGGGGCACTTTCGCTTACAGAGTTTTACCATTTGGATTATGTAATGCCCCAGCAACATTTCAAAGAGCCATAATTAGAATTTTTTTGGACTTTAAATTTATATGGATGATTTTACACCCTATGGGGAATACTTTGATCAAGCACTAGAAACATTATACAAAGTGTTAGAACGATGTATTGCTACTATACTATGTCTAAGCAATGAAAAATGCCACATGATGATGACTGAAGGGGTAATCCTAGGCCACTACATTTCTGCAGCTGGAATACAGGTAAAGCCGGCTAAAATAGAGGTAATCCTTATGTTGGACACACCTTGTACACAAAAAAAGGTATGCAATTTCCTGGGATATGCAGGATATTATCATAGATTCATAAAAAAAAAATCGCAGGTAGCTGCACCTCTGTATGCATTGACTGGAAATGTTGAATTCCATTAGACTGAAAAATGTGACACTACTTTTACAGACTTGAAGAATTTGGTCTCAACAACACCAATCTTGTGAGGTCCTAACTGGAAACTTCCCTTTCATATCTCTTCCGATGCATCTGATAAAACAATAGGAGCAGTCCTTTGCCAAGAAGAAGACCGAAAACCTTATGTTATTTATTATATCAGCAAAAACCTTACTCCTCCCAAATTAAATTATACAGTAATCGAGAGAGAATTCCGGCTGTAATTTATGCTATCAATAAATTCAGGCACTACATAACCGAATATCAAGTGTTCCTGTACACTTACCACTCTGCTATTAGATATTTAGCTAATAAACCAATCATGAATAGAAGAATAACTCGTTGGCTACTATTGTTGGAGGAATTCGATATAACAATCAAAGACCGTCCAGGGAAGGAAAATGTGGCCGCAGACTTCCTGTCTAGAGTCCCCAAGAAAGACGAAACACTAACAATTGACAATCAATTCCCTGACGAACACCTGTTTTTTGTAGCAGTCAAAACACTGTGGTACGTAGATGTGGCAAATTATCTGGCAGTTGGGAAAATGCCCAGACATTTAACGGCGAGAGAACGAAAATTGATTGTACAGCGCAGCACAAGATTCTCTTGGATTGAAGGATACCTATTCCATACAGGGGATGATATCCACATACGTAGATGCATAAGGGAAGATGAAATCCATGACATCTTATGCGCCTGTCACGATGAACCCTGTGGTGGCCACTTCGCAAAACGATGGATGGGGCATAAACTGTTGCAATTAGGCTATTACTGGCCTACGATTTTCAAACATGCAAAGAATTATGTACAAGCATGCAATAGTTGCCAAATAATGGGCCACCTAGGCCAAGTTCATGAAATGCCACTGCAACCACAATTGGTGGTGGAACCATTTGAACAATGGGCGTTGGACTTAGTTGGGCCATTCAATCCACCATCAAACCAGAAAGCCCGCATATTAGTTGACACGGATTATGTCACCAAATGGGTGGAAGCAATAGCCTTATCAAGAGCCATGGAAGAATCAGTAATTAAGTTTCTCTTTGAACTATTCGTACGATACGGCCTGCCAAGGGAAGTGATAACCGATGGGGGGGCACAATTCACAGGAAATAAGATCATATCTACCTTAAGAAATCACCATATTATTCACAGAGTTACGTCTCCTTACCACCTGCAGGAAAACGGACAAGTCAAAAGCACTAACAAAGTCCTGGAGGCAATCCTTACCAGGACAGTAGCAGCACACCATCGAGATTGGGCCACTAGGCTACCAGAAGCCTTATGGGGTTATCAAACAACCTGGAGAAATACCACTAGATATTCACCATATGAGCTAGTATTTGGGAGAGAACCTATCTTCCCTATCATGTTCGAAATTAAAACACTAAGAATAGCCCAGGAAGTGGGATTGGACTTAATAGACGCTCAAGCTAAAAGACTCCAACAAATAAATGAAATAGACAAAATTTGACTGCTTTCCTTGCAACGCACTACGATCATTGAACAACAACGAGCCAAGTGGCACAACAACCTAATAAAAAAGAAGGTATTTCAAAAAGGAGATTGGGCACTCCTCTATGATTCCAGATTCCAAGACTTTCCAAGAAAACTGCAAACAAGGTGGCTTGTTCCAAATGAGATTTAGGAAGTACATAGCAATGGTACCCTCACCTTGACCACTATAGATGGGTCTGGCTCAACATTTCTAGTTAACAGGCACATAGTACGCCTCTATCACAAACCTCTCACGAAAGAATATTTCTGTCAACATGCACGAAACAATCCCACCATCCAAGTTGTGGCGCAAGGGAGTGACAACCCCACAAACTCAAGTACATGAGAGGTTTGACAGCATCACTTGTAAATAATGTATATAATTGTTTTTCTTGTTGTACTTTTGTCCCATTTGCAATCCATTTTTCATTATAAGGTTGTGTTTTTCTATTCAGTTTTCAAACGGTTGTTGTTCAGCTGAGTTGAACAAGTTTTTGTTGTGTTCTTTTATTTTTGTTGTTTAGTACGAGAACGGTTGATGTTCAATTTTTGAACGGCCGTTGTTCAACCGAATTGAACAACTTTTTGCTGCATTTTTTAAATTTTGTTGTCCAATTCCAGAACAGATGTTGTTCAATTCTTGAACGGTCGCTGTTCAACCGAATTGAACAGCTTTCTATTGTGTTTTTTAATTTCGTTGTTCAATTCCAAAACAACTGCTATTCAATTTGTGAACGACCGCAGTTCAAATGAATTGAACAGATTTTTGTTGTGTTTTTTATTTTGTTGTTCAATTTGAGAGCAGCTGCTGTTCAATTTTTAAATGGCAGCAGTTCAACAAAATTGAACAGATTTTTACCTGCATTTTTAATTTTGTTGTTCAATTCGAGTACATATGATGTTCAGTTTGTGAATAGCAGCGGTTCAACCAAATTGAACAGCATTTTGCCCGCGTTTTTAATTTTGTTGTTCAATTCGAGAACAACTACTATTCAGTTTGTGAACAATCATGGTTCAACTGAATTAAATAGCTTTTTGCTGCGTTTTTAAATTTTGTTTTTCAATTCCAGAACAACTGTTGTTCAATTTTTGAACGGCCGTTGTTCAACCAAATTGAACAATTTTTTGCCCACGTTTTTAATTTTGTTGTTCAATTCCGGAACAGATGTTGTTCAATTTTTGAACGGCAGCAGTTTAACCAAATTGAACAGCTTTTTGCCCGCACTCTTAATTTTGACGTTTAATTCGGAAGTAGTTGTTTTTCCATCTTTGAACAGTTGTTGTTCCTTCAGCTAAAACAACCATTTTTAATATTTTTTGCCAAACAATATTTAAACAGCTACTGCTCAATGTCTTAATAGCCATTCTTTTTATAATTGAGTTACCTTGAGCAGGGAATGGCACTTGAAACAAAGAAGGAAAATGGAAAAATTCCAAATGTGATGTCCTTTGGCACTATAATTCTTAAACAGGAAGCTAATATTATGCACACATGAAGATAAAGGATAAGACACCCACAGTTCAAATATGATATCAAAAAATTCTGGACCTTATAATGATATGTATTTTTTCACTATTCGAGTAATATGGCCCTACAACATGAAGAAATGGAACAAGGGGTATTAATGGTATTATTTTTTCTACTTCTTTCACCAACCCTCACTCTTAAGGAGTCAACGAACCTCCCTTAGCAACCATTGTGTGTCATTCAAATCTTTAAGAGGATAGGGGGTCTCATTATGAGCCAGCCTACCATGATCATAAGGACTGGACAAGTGACATGCCTATTATGGCTACCACACCAGGGTAATGACTTTCTCATATATTAGAAGGATAGGAGGTCTCATCACAAGCCGGCCTGATCACTCTGTTACAATTCTAGTGAATGGCATTGTGACTATATGGCTACTACACCAGCACAGTGACCTCCTAATAGATCAAAATATTACAATCCAAAATCAAATACTACATTTACATACAAATATTAAGAGAGGAGAAGGGTTCTCATCACGAGCTAGCCTACCAAGTTCATAAGAGTGTAGCAACTAACATGCCCATTATGGAAACCACACCAGGGTAATGACCTTCTTAGTAACTTGAAGGACAAGAGATCTCATCACGAGTCAGCCTGATCATTTTGCTGCAACTCTAGTGAGTGGCACCATGTTTACCTGGCTACCATACCAGCATGGCGATCTCTCCATCAAAGTGGAAAAACAACTATTCTTACATAGGGATCATGGCTCATTTTTCAGGTTAAATAGCAACACTGTCAAGGCTATGAATGCCTACTGGCAGCAGTGGCTCTGCTTGTGGTATGAAAGAATGCTCCTTTAATAACCAATTGTTGTTACATACACCTTGTCTTCCATTTTCTTTTACCACAAAGCTATTATTCGAATTAGTGACAATCATGACTTACCATAAGAATAAATAACAAATATTTGTTTACATATTTTGAACTTTGGAATGACAACACCAATCATTACTTGACTAAGTCCTGCTTCCGTCATAACTTTTCAATCATGCAAAGACATCATATCGTAATAATGGCAATACTATTTTCTCTCACGTTCCAGTCATCTCCGCATAAGATACAATTATGAAAACTTCTAAATCTGACCTTTTGCTACATATGTAGTAATTACTTAACCGTTGATCCTCCACGCACAAATTTACCAAATTCTGAGATTCCCATGTCTGCATTCATAACTGGCCAAATCTATCCTATACTTGAGGGCGTGGGTGCCCTTTCTTCAAGAGAGGCGGTGCAATTGGCCTTAATTCGGAAAGCATGTGAAATCCCTGCACAAATCCCATCAGACGCATCGATAAACACTACAATTAAGGCATGAATACTATTTACGCTGAGCCGCAGTCTCTCTTCTGCTTGCAGACAACACCCAATCGAAAAAGCAAAGCCAAGAAGGAAAATAACCAGAGGAAAAGAGCATATCAGTTATGGGAGGAAATACCCTTCGAAGCGAACCTGCAAACTTTCCGATCTCAGAAGTGGAAAGTGCCATCCTCCAGCGAGCTGGATGGTTGACATATGTGCATAGATTACAAGGATCCAACACGAGAATTGCAATTGAATTTCTACAAAATCTGCAGGAAGGGAAAACCAGAGTTAACGGCCGAACTATACCAGTTATAGAGGAGATCATAGCAGAATTTTCTGCAATTCCAGCGTAAGGGGAAAGATGGGCAGAAAAGCATCTACTCCTGAGAGAAGTAGTAGCAGTATACTAGGACCCAGACGAACCATTGGAATGAAAATCTAGAGGGATTAACCCTGCCTCTTTACACTAGCCATGGCAGGAGTTGGCGGCATTCATCCAGAAATTCATTACATGCGAAAGACGTCGAGATGTGGTAAAACCTTAATAGCTCAAACTTTTAGCTGCACTCAAAATAAAAAATTCAATTAATCTGCCCACCTTTTTGAATTCTGTATTGCATGATACTGTTGTTCGATTGAGAAATTCCAAGAAGCCCCAAGCAGTGGTTAGTCACCATGGCTTAATAAAGTTAATCATCATTCATGAGCTAGATAGGTAGCAGTTATCATGGGATAGTTTCATCAACACAGAAGCACAGGAACCTAAATTAAATCCCAAGGGAACCGAATTTGAGCCCCCTAGGGTAAACCCTCCAAGAAGAAAAATAACCTGAACTTCAACATCAGAGCCAAACAGGAAAAAATGACCCAAAACACCCCAGGGAACTTCGAACACCAATGAGGAAGTAGAACCATCCCATGCACCCTTACAATAATTTGAGGAAGAAATGGCCTAAGTCCTAGGGAAAATACGGACAAAATTTGAATTAAGAAACTCTTTGGAAGCAGGGGAGCAAGAAGAATTTGCAGATAAAACCGCCTCCCCCAGCAGCTCTGGTCACACTAACATCCTACCCAACCAAGAGGAACCACAAGATGATGAGGCTCTATCTACCATTAATAATTACGAAGTATATAGTGATGGATAGGTAGAGGAGAGATTGGAATCGCAAGATGATTTAGGTGACACTGTCCTTGTGGAGTAGAGTACACACATAGAGATAGCCCCTTTGTCACCAGGAGGCAGCATCGCTCCTCCTAGTCAGGACCCTCATACTGAGGTCAATTCTAAAGAAGTAATTAGAAACACCATTCTAGAAGTTATCCCTGAAAAAGAGAATTCTACTCCCCTATAACCTACTGAAATAAGAACAGGTAAAGGTTCAGACGTGAGGAGAACTGAGAAATTAAGAAAGACCTGCAAGAGATTGGAGAAATTGGTGAAATATCTGAGGAAGCAACTGAAAAGAGAAAGAAGGGCCAGGAAGCCAAGAACATAAACCTCTATTGCAGGGACTCAAACAAAACCAGCAAATACTGTTGAAAGTGAAACACAAACCGACTTAGCTGGCACTATGGAAACTGGAACACAAACCAAGTTGATAACCACTACTGAAATGGAAGTACAAACCAACCTGGTAGACACCACCGAGGCTGAAGTACAGACAGAACTAGCAAATATCATCGAAACATCCACCCAAACTCAGTAGAAGGTTATGGAAGAAAAGGGGATCCAAACAGAGGAAGCCCCTGACTATGCCCATTTAGTAGAGATAGTTGCTAACCAGAGATTAAAAAATGAGCTAGTGCAAGTACGGCATGAACTAACATAGTGCAGAAAGGAGGTAGTGCCATTATGAGAATATCAGGCACTGCAAAATAAGTTCATCAACCTCTCTGTCACAGAAGATGAGACATTTTCCCAGCTTAGAGGAGAGCAGGCAAAGGTTAAAGCGATACAAAGGCAGGTAGAGCAAGCTAAGAAAGAAATCTCTACAATTTTCTCTCTATACGATGATGCTTTATCATGTAGAGCCCCAGCAACTAACTATGCCCTATTCCTAACAGAGCGGTATCTACTCCTGAAAGTTAAATTTGTTAGAGCAGGGAAATCCACTACCTTTAGGACCATAAAAGAATTTGTCTAATGCTGTAATGATCAGGATGAGCAGGTCCAGTGCCTCTTATGTGAGCTCTACATGCATAACTTCTTCTTAGAAGAAGACACTGACAACAACCCTAGCCCCTTCATAGGGGATGTGCAGCTACAAGCCTTCCTTTCATTTGCCAAAAACCAGATCAGATGGGCCAAAGCCTACGACATCTTTCAGAAAAGAGAAAATAGTCTAGATTTATGGGTCAGGGGAGAGCCTACGAAACCCTTGAAACTGATCATTCAACATAAAAACTTCATGAGAAGGCCAGGTGTGAAGTCTAGGCTGGGACCCATCCATAAATACATCATAGAAAATGCACGAGAATACTTTGAGGACATTTTTTAAGAGTCTTAGTAGCAACCAAGAAACAGTGGATGGCCTCCACAAACAATGTGAAAAATAGGGAGCCATTCAATTATAGGAATTTCAAGGTTGCTGCCTCTAGGTTCCTCTCATACATCAGCCTAGTCTACAGCATGGGGCCTGCCTGTTTGGGATGCAGATACATAAATCCTCTCCTCTGGCTTCCTCCCGAGGATTATAATCACAATTACGAATTTCCGTAGGGAGTGACTACCACGCTTTCAAGACTCATAAAAAGAAAACAAGGCTTTAGAACATACAACGAAAAGGCCTACCCTGCCTACTCCTTAACACAGCTACATCTCAATAATCTATTTGCATGAGGGCATGCAACTAGGAAAGAAAGGGAGTATGTTGGGCCCAAATTAAGGTATGATTCTCACCCTGTAAATACTTCAAATTATGTTATAATTTTGGGGGAATCCCTCTTCACATTAACAATAATGAATAAAAGATCATGAAAATGGGAACAGTCGGATTAATGATGAAAAGGATGTTTTATAATAGGAAATTGACTTCTCTTATCTTCACATGCAAGAAAGCAGAATTCCTGGACCGATAGGGAATGGAAGCCAACTAACGGATACGAGCATATGAAATCCTAGCAATTCCAACGGCTAGTAGAAGGCAACCAAATGGATTCGTGTTCAAGAACTCAAACGACAGCCACACATAGCGGACTGTCATTTGAGAAACACTTTCGAAATTCTTGAAGATCGCCTTTAAAAGGGCAAAGGACGAAGGAGAAGGGGAGTCGAACAACAAGACAAGAGATCCATCATGTAATAGACAAATCAGGAAAAATTTGTCTAATTATGTTTTGTAACGTTGTTGGATGTGATACAGAGCTTTGAATAATCATCTTTTGAGGTTTTTAAAGTGCGAAGGTTTCTGGTGGTCTGGGCCCAACCTCTGGAAGCTCCACGCATTTTTTTCATACTTTGAATAGTTACATAATCAATGCTTGTGAATCTGATGCAGTTGTAATGCACATCTCCATTCACTGAAAATATAGTTCTCTTTCCTTAAGATTGTTAGAAACTGCGTTCTTAGAGTAGGACAAGTGCAATCGTACTTTCTGACGTACGACACTGTTGTGTTAAATAATTCCAGTTCCTTTCCTACCGTTACATTTGAACTACAGATCATAGATAAGCTGATTTTAGTATTATCTGTCTTTATGAATCACGTTCTCTTTCTAGCATAACGAAGCGTTTAACCTTTTGATCAATGTTACTTAATTAAGTCATACAGAGAACTCCATTGCGAAATTACTTAATTATTTGTTGTACGAGTTATTTAGTTTGCTTTAGTCGTATTGTTGTTTCATTACCAACCAACTTAGTTATACTTCTGTTTCATTACTGCACAATTAGTGATATTGTTGCTTCATTATTGCTTAGTTAACTAGACAGTTGATTAAATTCGATTTCGTTTCTGATTAATTTAGTTAGATTATTGTTCCGTTTAACTCCAGTACTGTCATTTCAATACCTGCTTGGTTTATTTAGATTTCTATTCGATTCAGTTAAGTTGTTGTTTTATTCCATTAGAAAAACACAAATTCCTATTGCTCAATCTTAGATTAAAAATCCATCCAAGTCACCTTCCATAGAATAAACAAGTTCAGGTAGTTAGTAAATTCTTCCTCGCAACTGACAAGAAGCATCTGTAGACCAAGTGACTCGCATATATTGTGCCAACACTCTTGGAATAAAAAGGCTTATCCCGAGTTGATAATTAAATGAGGGAGCACTAGAGTTGTCAATAAAAAGTCACCTCTATTTGAACCAACAACAAGATCGAGTTTCACCTTCGCCAGCCCTGTTAAAGCATCACATAGTGATGGATTCACTCAAAGGGTGGAATTATAGATCAATCATATCTTATCCTCCTCAAGCTTGTTAAAAAATAACGAGGTATTGGTCAGCAATGATTGGGGAAAATTGGAAATGGATAAAACACTCTATGGTAGCAAGTCACTCTTGAACATGACACTCATTCACTTCTTCTCTATGAATTTTGGGGTGGGTAATCTGCTTGATGGTCTATCATACCTATGGTCTATCACACCATCCATCACTTCGGTTTTGGGTCAATGCTTCCAACTCATTCAATGTCACCGGTATGTTCAAGAGAAGTCACTCAGTTATTCCCCATCCTTTACAATACTCATAAATCTTCATTTCATGATCACCATCCCTGAAAATTTCTTCATCAGTTACATTATGTCTCAAAAATCATTACTCCTGATTTGTGTCATTGATGGGGGAAAAATCAAGGTCGTCCTACAACGATTTGCTTCTTGTCGACATCAGCTCATCATCCAAGAAGTTGACTTAGAAACAACCTTTTAGTACCTTGGAGCTTACTTTCATCAGCAACATGTTTCTCGCTTCTGGCGATAGGTTGACATCAAAAGCCTTTGACCGAAAGACTTTGTATGGTGTTCGGCATCAAATCATCTATTCACACCATGCAGAATGTATTGCAGTACCTTGAGAGTCATTATCATCAATGGTGGTAACTTCTCTCGTGTCTGTTAACTACTTACATCATTGGCTAGTAATCAGACAGTGTCTTCCCATGTTCGACTTCAAATCACATATTCGCATGGTTAGATTCGTAATTAAGCAATTGAGTGAATGAGATAGAAGACACTGAATCTAGTTTCATCCATCCAGGATGCGATTTCAGGAGTAGTACCGAATCATCCGTACAATGGTCTTTAAATAGATAGTCATCCTATCATGGGTCTATATCTGTAGACGACTTTATGATTTTATGATATTTTATGTGTTGAGTATGGTTATGCCTCCCTTAGCAATTCATGTCCAATATGAAAACATATCATGATGTAATGTATTGTAATTGATGCAGGTCACCATCTCCTTCAGATCCTACTCATCACATTGTAAAGCATATCAATCAACATTATCACTTTTAACTTCATGCTTTAGGGGGTAGTTGTTATAGTTCAATTTGGGCATCACTCCCAAAACCCAGATCAGTATCAATTAGGTTTTATCATACTCTAAATTAGTTGCGAGATGCCCTAAACAATTCATTCCATTGATGCTTTTCCTTCATGAAAGTTTCATTACTTAGATGCTAGTTGAAGTGTTCCATTGAGCCATCAACGCACCCCTAGACTGTAATAAGTGCTTTGCAAAGCATCTAGTCCCATGAAAATTTATGTTGCAGAGGATCTAGGCCCACTTTAAGGTGCATGGTTCGACTAGGAGCGAATTTTTCATTGGATTCTAAGAATCTTCCCACCCTCTAGTGGCTTCTAGAAGTTGTTCGAGCTATCACATCATCTGATAACTTCAAATATGGATAGCATGGAGCCATTGAACCTCTTATCGTCCTATTCCCATGAACAAGGAAATCTCTTCATCCATTTTTGGAAAATCCATTCAATGATTCATTAATGTCAAACTACCTTCATCTACTTATAAATTCAACATTGATCATAGTGCACAAGAGAGCAATAATTTGTATTATTAGAGTTATGCTGGTGAGATCACAGCTCTTGGAGGTGTCGTTTGCATGTAATGTTATGTTGTTGGAGTGATGATTGTTGGTGTGATGAGGATGGGACTGAAGCTAGAGCGAGTTGACATCGAATCGATCCAACTGGTTGTAACTTCTCCTTCTACTTCATAATAAAGACATTTGTTCCTTTCATAATACATGTGTCAATGATGTTATATGTGTATTTACAAATGCAATCGATTCAATTTTTTGAACATGAATATACGATATCCCTTTATGTCATTTTTTGTCTTCTTTTTGTCATTGTAGGTACCAATCAAACGAGTTCATTCAATTGAGAGCGGCGAAAGCGACGAAGGGAGGTGAGGAAAAGCTAACAGATTACAAGTAGGTTTTATTCCATTATCTATTCATTTTAAGGAAAAGGTCGAATATCTTTCTTTTTGTTGTTCTAAGTGCGACCACCACACTTAGGGAAAGCATACTTATCCGTAGGTTTTATTTCCGTAAAACGGGTGGTCATCCTTAAGCCACCGCTGGTTGAGATCTTGAGCTCTCCCACCTTATTCCATCTTCTCAAAGAGCACATTCAACTTATTAATGTCATGCACTGTTGTATTTTTGTATTAGAGCTCCCTTCTTGGACTTGTATATACCCCTTCGGATTAAGGGGGAGAATGTTGGACACCTAATACCCTAAGGGTTGGTGTGGAATGTGAGCAGTCAAAGGGAGTGCAAGAGACCTTGTAGTATGGAATCCAATGGTCATGTCAAATATATTATAAATGAACATCTTATGCATAGTAAATGTAATCTCACGGTTATCTTTAATATTTTGTCCAATCCACATGTGTTTGACAAATTAAAACAATGTTATAAAATTAAATTCAAATAAAATATTTATAAAATATTTTGATTGTGAAATGAGAGATGTTTTTTGGGCATGTAGTATTGATGAGCCATGGTATTGTAACAAAGCCTATTTACAAGTTAATATAAACTAGATGTGAATATTAATGGTTAAAAATATTGTTATGTCCTAAGTATTAAAGTTTTATGTGCTTATTAATTAAATTTAAATGTGGTTACAAAACCATTATATTAATTTATAAGTTAAAATATATCTTAACTTATAGCTACTACTTGTATGTAATATATTTTAATGTGATATTTATATTATGATTTTTTTAATTTAAAAATTTGTTTGTAATTTTATAACAAATTTAATGTTATTATTTTTATTACTTTTACTTTTAACCTTTTAGTATTATTTAATTCAGTGGATATCTA
The DNA here is from genome assembly GCA_034641835.2 of Pinus albicaulis. NCBI lineage: Eukaryota > Viridiplantae > Streptophyta > Pinopsida > Pinales > Pinaceae > Pinus > Pinus albicaulis. The sequence continues at coordinate 47,729 of JAXQQM020067582.1, read as the reverse complement.
AATTCGTACAAATCCTTTACATCTTATACATTCAAACATATTGAGTGAGACATGTTTGTATTCTTACATTACACCTACATGTCTGTTGTAGAGCGCAGCATAATTTGGTGGATGAGATTTAACCTCCATAGAATATTCTAGAATATTATTACTAGTATAAGATTGAAATTTATATTCAAAGTAATTATGTCATTTTTACCATTTTAGTTAAATTGGTCAACTTAAAAAATGTGATGTGAACAAGTGTCATATGAAATGAGTTATGATTTTTTGGGCATGTGGTATTGATAAGCCATGGTATTGGCCCATGGTATTGTATGAAAATCTATTTAGATATTAAAAATTTCCTTGGTTAATAATCTTATTCCATGTTTTTTAAGTTTATATATGTTTAACTTATATATTAATTCATTTTATAATCATGATCAATAACAATATTTTAAAATAAATTTATAATTTAGTTAATTTTTATGAGTTTTCAAATTTTAACATGTATCATGAAGTAATTGTTTTGATGATTAGTATGCATTGATGTTTATGGAAATTTTCCAGTCATTTAATATTATATATATATATATGGATGTGCTAGTTAATTGGTAAATAAAAACTTAATACTTGTTGTAGTCTACTTGTCCTATATTTTGGAGCTTTTCTAAGCATGTTTTTCGTTAGAATTTGCTAGCGAGGATTTGTTCGAATCATAAGTTTGTGTTATGAATTCTTCATGATCCTAGTACCATATGATTTTTTAAGGCATTTAATCCATTTATGTATTCAAAAAGGTATTTTAAAAAACAAAAACTTAAGATTTGACCAAAAGCTCTAAGATGTAGAAAAGCTAGACACCACCTTTACAATTAACTCTTTTTCTAAGTTATCTCTCTTTATATATCAATTTTAAGGATAATGCATTAATTTTTTTTCTAATTAAAAATATGTCAAAGAAAATTTCCAAGCTTATGTATATGTAACTATATGAATCATGGTTTTAGTAATATTAAAAATAAAGTGTCTATAAATTCTTAAGAATATGCGCTTTATCCTAAGAATCATAGGTTCAAACTCACAAGGTAGAATGTGTACACCTTCATAAAATTTAGTACTTAAATCATTTCTCATAGGTGGCTCTGTAGTCCCATAAACAGGGGGATACCATACACCAATTTGGTTTTTATCTTGGTGGTGACCTTAAAAAATATTATTATTAGAAATAAGGTTCAAGGAGTAGGCTCCCCCACCCTAGTGGTGTCTTAGCTCTTGCTAAGTCATAATTCCTCATGTATTTGGCTTATGGGTTGTTGGATATACTCTTGGTGTTAGTTCATAAATTCTTGGTATATTTAGCTTATGGGATATTGAATATACGCTTTGTGTTAAAGTGACAACAAATAGGTTGGTCTTGGGCCTCACCCAAATTACTACAAAAAATTACGAGTTACTGATTCACAATGGTAAAAAAGAAAATTAAAAATAAAAATAAAAATAAAAAATATTACTAAGAACTAGAATATATCCATCTTAACTCTAGATCTCCATGCCTAAAGAATCCAATCTCTTGAGGTGTAAAATTTTCCTCAAGTTTTTCCTCAAGTTTTGTACTCAAAAATAATTTTTCATCTTGAGAGATTCAATCCCTCTTATAATTTGATATATCCAAAGTTAAGATGGATGTATACCGATATTAATAAAATTACAAGTAATTTTTTAGATAGAAAAATTCATATATACATATTAGATTAAAATAAATTAAAATAATGATTCATATGCATAACCATGGTGTTTCACAACATATAATTAATAAACATATAAAAACATAATAAATTTAATTAATAAACATGTAATTAGAAATACGAATTTTTCTATGTATAGAAATATGTGAAATATATATAAAATATAAATAATACCATATAAATTAAAATAATGATTCATATTCATAACTATTATATTTCACCCCAATGGAGTTGACAAATTAGCAGGTATTGGAAAATGTGGAGTGGGCTCACCACCCTATGTCTCTATCTTGACATTGTGTGAGACTATAAGCGGCATATGGGAAGCATGCATGCCCATATGATGATCCATGCCGTGATAGGAGGAAAATTAATTCCATTTACAATGGTCATTTCAGTCTTGTACCAAAGGAGAGGTTGGTGGTTTATTCGATGACGGTCGAGATTTCGAGTGTGAAATAGGTGAAAGGATGTTTGTTAGTTTGTTTTTTCGTGTGTTGAGTAGTGTGGAGCGCTTCACGGGGAAGATTCCTTGTCTGAGCTCAGGGATGACAAGGGGAATCCTATGCAGAATTGGCCTTCAAAACTAGAGCATGTGGGAGTTTTAGAGAAAAGGTAAAGAGAAATTCAGAATTGTGTCGAGCGACAGAAGAAATCTCGAGAAACAACTAGGTTATATCACTTTTATAGGTGCTTGCTACTCATTCTCAGATTTATTTTGGGTGATCCATACCAGGTATAAAACTTTCGGTTCAATAGTTCTCCTTGTGTTCGTTTTTTAAATGATTACAAGTTCTAGTTGTGTTGGGTGTGTTGGAGTAGAGGAATGGTCAGGCGAAGGGTGTTTTAGCTTGCCTCTTTTGTATGCACTAGGGGAGTGAGGACGTTTGGCAATGTTCTAGTGGGAAGTGAATCATTTCCTTAGGTGTTTGAGTGGTAAAAGTGTTATGAAATCCAATTTATTTGGGTTAGTTGTCTCCAGGGTAGTAGGGAGCCTCTTTGGTCTATTAGTTGTGTGTTTTTGAATTTCTTGGCTCCCTGCATAATTTGGACTGAGATTTATTCAACCATTTTGGGGTGTTTGGTGGGTGTTTTCTCCACTGGGGTTAAGTTGGGTAGTGATGAATTGGAAAAAAATTTCTTTCCAGCTTGGAAAATACTTAGGGTGGCTTGTGGGGGTCTTCCTTGAAAGTAAAATTTGCATTGGGGGTCATTAGTGTCTGAGACTTCTAGTGGGAAGAAGGCACACCCCATTCTTCTTAGCAAGTTTAGTCAGTGCATCAGAAATGCTTTATTTATAGGACAATCTTGTCTAAGGAGGGAGATTAATATGCATCCTCAATGAGGATGGGCATGTTAGGGGATGGAGGCGAGAGGTCTTCAGGGGTGGCAACATCAATAGGAGAAAATACATGGAGAAACCATATACGACCCACATATCTCTCAGTCCTTTCACTCTATGAGAAACACCTCCTCAATGGACAACAATGTGAGAATATTTTAACAACTGAGTAGCTCTTTGGATCAGCTCAACTCGGCCCAACAATATTATCACAATGATGTTATTGACTTCATGAATCACATTCAACGAAATATGTGGGAGATGCATGAAAGAATGGTCAATTTATGGAGAGATTAGCAATGCATCCAGGAGCATCTTGATTGTTTGGAAACTAGGTTGGCGCACATGGAGGGGCATTTTCACTGTGAATTTAAACCTCTTCCATCACCTAGCTCACCTCCAGATCATCATGTCCTCGTAAATTCTGATGATATATGATGATTATTTGTTGTCCCATAGTTTTGTGGGTGTTTTGGCACCTTTTTCCTATTAGTTTATGTAAATAGTTCACTCTGGAAATTTATTATGTATCTCAGCATGCACCTATTGGCCAAAAAATCTAGGAAGAGTGAGGGCAATAGGTGTTTGAGACATGTCATGAGAAGATGTAACTTTTTTCATTAATGGAAAACTTGGATTAAAAAAAAAAAAACTATTATATTTCAAAATTGTATAATTACATTTTAATTCATAAGCAAATATAAACTTGTCAATTAAGGTTATCTCTAGTGGTTGGGAGGAATGAATGAGATGCTCTTGACCTAGGTTTAATTACCACAAATGACATGATGAACTTTGACGGAATATGTATATTCTCCATATGAAATTACATAGAGATTTTTACACTCAAAAATAAATTTTCATATTAAGAAATTTGATCTCTTAATACTTAATAAATTTAGAATTGAATAAATAAATACTAATTTTATTTATTTAAATCTAAAAAAAGATAATAATACTTCAAATAATTTTGTATTTATTTAATTCAAAAATTAAGGCAATAATACTTAGGTAATTTAGTAAATAAATATATGATAAATCAAAATCATAATAATTTTAGCTATTGCTTATTTCTTGAAATCATTTTAATGAATTTTCCTTACATCGCCCTTTTTATGCATTTGGAGGTTTTTTGATAGCTATATAAAATATAATCTATAAAGAGGTGAATGCTTTCCCTTCTTTGTAAGTTATATTACAAAACTTGTATTTAAAGGTTAAATTTTCATATTGAAAATTTATTGACAATACATCTTTTTTTATGCATTTGGAGAGAGTATTTATAATCGATTGAGTGGTGATTTTTCCTTACAAAAATTGTAGTTAAAGGTTAATATGAAAACTTGTAGTTAAAGGTTAAATTTTCATATTGGAAATTAATGGAGAATATATAATCTTTGATCCCTTTAAAATATATATCATGTAAGAGTTGATAGGGATGATTTTCACGCTCTATTTGATTTTTGTTTTTAGAAAGAACTGCAACTAACGTTTTTGAATGGCTTTAGCTAATGAGTTTTAATTTATAATAGAATATATATCAAACCTCGTATTGATGAACCACTAGTTGTTTTGGACTCATCAAGATAAAATAGCGTTAATGATGATGCATTTTTTATGCATGTATCTTTCCCATGTAGGTGTCTTTTGATGATTCTTACAAGCAAGGTTTCACCTAATATAAGGCATTAAAAAGATTGCATTCGAGTGTCAACATTGAAAATAAGACCTTAAGGTTGGTGGGAATTTTCTTATCCTTAACTTTTGCAAAATACACATATATGGATTAACTTGAAGTGATTTTGATGCCTATGTTTATTTTTGTTCCTTTTAGAGAACTGCATGTTTTGTCCTTCAACACCGCGTTACAAGATACATCTTGCAACAAAAATGAAACAAGCATCAAATAAATGAATTATTAGTTGCACTAGGCTTGTTATGAAAGGGTATCCTTCTCACGTGTATTTCCTATCATTCAATTATTTTTGGCAACTTACAGAACCTCTGCTCATTCAAGTGGAAGGCATTATAAAATTTTCATATAGTGGACAACATTTCATCTTTTCATATTGTGGCCTCCAAAGATGAGGGGTATAACACGTTATCCTTAACCTCACTAAAATACATGTAGAGGGGTTAACATGTAGTGATTATGTTGCAACATTTTATTTGTACTTGTATTTTATGTCATTAATTGGCTTTTATTCTCAAATTGCAACTCAAGATAAGATACCCAATCAATGAGACAAAAATTGTATTTTACTTATCATGATGGAGTAGCACTAGGGATATCATTATCAATCTCATTTTCTCACTATGTAACTATTATTTTGTAATGTAATTAACTAACAAAAGTGGTGAATAAAAAACAATTATTTAAAGACTACAACTATAAAATATATATATATATGAGATAATCACAAAAAATATAACACTACCACATTTTAGGCTTTTAGTGGTAGTTTTTTCCACAATTATAAGTAGGAACTAGGGATGGTTTTGGAAAAACCCCTCCAAAAACACTAATGATAAAATTGGCCCTTTTAATGATAGTTTAAGAAAAGTTTTGAACCATTCCCATGTGCATTTTTAGGCTAAGTTAGTTTTTAACTATCCCATAGGTATTTTCAAGTAGTTTTCAATCCCTCCAACAAAAGAATGTTTTGGGGATATTCAAAATACACTTAAAAGGCACATTGAATATGGGGGGTGGAGCTTTAATTGTTGTTCCTTTTGGGGTATTTTGAATCACGCACAAATGTTCATTTGAGAGTAGTTTAAAACCCTTCCCAAAGGCAATGTTGGTGGCACTCCAAAACCTCCCACACAAAGTAACTCTTGCCCTTGTGGTTTGAGGGGGGGGGGGAGGGGGAATGGGATCAAGGGATTTCATTGTGTTTAAAAACCACCTCCTAGGGGGACTTTGAAGGTATTTTTGAATTTCCTCTAAATTTTCCGTAAGGGAGGGATTTGAACCACCCCCAACATTTCCTTTGAGGAGGGTTCAAACTGTCCCATCCCCCAAAAGTGTCCTATGGGGGGACCTGACATTATGCAAGGTAAGGATCAAATGAGGGTTGAGACTTTGAAACCACTTCCCCAACATCCATTGGGGAAATATCTCTTATATATATACCTTACCTCTTAAGGGTTGGTTTATTTGGGGGATGGGGTATATTTTCCATTAGTTCATATGTACATCATGTGTTACATGATCCCTATATGTCATTAAACCAATAAATTCCTAACATAAATAGGCCACCTACAAACTAAATTATATAATCATCAATAACATGTAGAACACTATGTTAAACAATATGTTAAAATATATTTCTAAAAAGTTGTGTCCTTGTCGTTTCACACCATGCAACATGGATGGTTGAATTACATTCAACACTATAGAATAAGTCATGTGATAAATAATAAATAAAATGGGAAATTATGTTGAACATAATTTTAAAGTATATTTATTACTAGTTGTGTCCTTGACTTTCTATACTACGCAACATGGGTGGTTGAATTGCATTAAACACTATAGAGTGAGTCGTGACATTAACAACTAATAAAATGGGCATTGTTCAAACCCTAATAGAACTTATCCTTTTTCTAAGGGTATTTAATTTGATATCAAAAGAAATTTAAATATTTTATATTTTGACAAACTTTAAATTTCAAAGTACCATTATTAGTTCTCTTTCTTAGTGTTTTTAACAATTAAAGTAATCAAATAAGATATACAAGGTTGAATTAAAATGAATTTTGTGTTTGTCCAATAGGCTACACTTTGGCAACCAAGCTCCAAGATATGTTTTAATGCATCCATGTAGAATGAACTAATTAGGAATGTAATTGTTTCAAGGGAACTTGAAATTCAAAAAGCACGAGTCGTATAACATTATAACTTCACCTATAGTTTGATGCATGTTATAATGTGTTAGATCGCATGTTCAAACTTTTGTTCTTTGTATTACAAGTTTCACTACTCTCCCATTTTATTTCTATGTTTTGAAGCATACGTATCAAGAATAGAAATATTTATGGAATTTAGAAAATAGAATACCAATTCTTATGGAGAGATAATAACACGTAATTATTGTTCAACTACTCAAGTTGTTGTCTTTTAATTTCTTATATAGAAGAGTAATTCTCTTACTTCACGTATTTCTAGTTCAAAATTAATCCCATCTAATAAGTGTAGGGAAATATATTAAATAATATCTCTTCCTCACCATTTGAGCTTCAATATTCAATTTCTCCCCCACTTTAGATAATATGATATTTTCATAAATAAATTAAGAAAAAATTTAGGAGGTAATTACTACATTACTCTTTATTCCTAAAGACCACAAAATGTAATTTAGCTAGAACTGAATGGAACAAACTTTAAGTGAACAAGTATTGATAATTACCAAGGACATATAGATTTGATAGAAAAATGACTCTGCTACAATATTATTTTGACCGCTTAACCTATATCTATAACTTTTGAAAGCTAGGCTATGGGAATCAAGGCTCCACTTTTAAAATGTTCATTTTAAAGTTTCTTATGTTTCATTTTTTATCGTTGTACCAAAAACAGATCTTATACAAGGAGTTGTTGCTTCGTGGATTTTTCCTATAATCCACTAGACCGTGTATGAAGAAAGTGTAATCAGATCAATCCCAAACACATGCATACAAACAATGAAATTGAAAAAATGGAGCATACCTTATAATTAAAGACATTGTTATTTGGTGCATCTAGCTTTAGGGATCCACCAGAAGTCTTGACTCATTTCCTTAAATTGCAAAGAACCTACACACATTCAAACAACAGATCTACCAAACCACATATCCTACAAAATCCATTAGAATGAATACAGTTGAAATCTAATGTATAACATATAATAGGCATGATAAATCAATATGGTGGGAAAGGAATCAATTTTCATTAATAATTCAAAATTATACAATATATCATCAACATAAGGGCACTCCTCCTCAACTTGCAATATTGGTCTCCTCCTAGATCATAAGATAGTCTCTAAGAACATAGAAATATATTAGAGCTCTCTCACTTATTTTGACTAACTATCTTCCTCTTCACATGATCATATTATATAGCCCTTTTTCTCTCTCTACGAGGATGTATCTATACATCTAGGGCTCGAGAAGTTAGGAAACTTCCAAAATAATTAACCTTTATCCAACTCATGGACATGTAGGTCGAGCTTATCTCCTCATGAATGGAAAAATCTAAAAGTTTCAATAAATACGTATCCAATAAAAGGGAAACTTACATCCAAAGAACCATGAAAAATTAAGAGGAAAAGTTATGCATTTTGGTCAACAATTCAAAGGTCTCTCTAACTGACTCAATGTGGGTAAAATAGGCTATAACATGTGTCCCCTAATGCATGATTTCAAAAGAGAAACTGATGGATGAAATGCATTACAAAAATATAACACTCGAAACGGAAGGACAGAGCTAGGAAAGGAGAGAAAATCAGATATTGAAGTCTTAACAATGTTATTATCATCCCCAAGTCGATAACACCCATTCTTGGTCACAAAGAGAAACTGAACATGGATACCAACTATACATTGTGGGTCCATGACACGAAACACTAAGACATGGCCACAAAGAATACATAGTGGACTCATGAGGAAAATCAAAATATCATACCCACCAACAAATACAATGTGGATATATGTCATAGTATACCTCAATAGGACTATGGATGCACATAAAAGAGATGTGCCCCAAAGTAGTCCTTAAAGTATAAAAAATGATACATAAAACCACCACATCTTGGGAAAGGTACCATATAAGAGTGAAATGTACCTAAACCAAGGTCTTCTACATAACCTCGATGGTATGAATCTACAACATATGAATAGATGTGTTGATGTCGAGCATGGTAGAAAACACCTCAGTACTGGCCATTGAGGTATATCGTTAAAAAATGCAATGGGACTCACCAATTATGAAAATGGGCCCCAAGATACCCAACATAGTCCACTAAGTGTGAATAAATGCGATGACATCAAACACTCATAGACTCGACTAATTGAGAGTAAATGATGTCAACCCACTATCAATCGCAAGGAAGCATGCCACGGAGGTCCATAAGCTCCAAGGTACTACTAGATCCTAGATCAAGTTTTTAGATTGATTTGGGCTGACCCAGGTTCAAGCTTACTGCGAACCAACAAAACCCCTGATCATTGGCCCTTTCGGCAATGACCTGCAAGCATATCACAGTCTCACCTGAAGTGACTATGGGTGGATGCAGAACCAGGTTTCTCCATCCTTAAGGGACTGGGAGATGTGGTGTTATTATATTATCTTACACTTACAACTTCTAAATCACTTCACCACATTCAATTAATCATAGAAACATGCCATTTAAACCCATAAATAATTATTGTGTTGAATTAAAAATTCAATTGTAATACTTATGTTCTATAATGGATCATAAGCAAATGCACGCATCAATAAGACAAGAACACAAAAATATCATCCACAAAAATATTGCTTTATTAGATTAATATTTGAATACAACCAATCTTCACCTGTGCACTAAGATACAAGTTGTGTGTGCATTAAGCTGCAAACTCTTCCCAGGCCTCTGCGCACTCAGCTACAAAGCCTTCCCTTCGTTACAAAAATACAAATCACAATGAATTTCCCATGACCCTCTATATCTATTATTGTGTAAAAATAAAATTTCAACCCTTTATATACTATTACAATGTAGGGCTAGATCATTACAATACCATGGGCTCCCCAAAAGAAGCAAATATGGCCCAAAAACCCTTTACAAAATTGTGCGCTTTACAAAAAGCAGGGGATTCGACTTGCCCCGAAGCTCCTATGACACTGCAAGGTATATTTAAAACGCTCCAGAGCATTGTCCACTTCATGCTCTACTCCACGAAATGCGGAGTCTTTGCCAAAATTTAGGCCAAGTTGGGTTTCACCCAACAATCCCCCAACACTCACATGTGACTCGTCTTGAGTCACTCAGCTGATTTGCCTCTGATATTTGCTTATATGCTGTCGTAGGCACTGTTGAATTGCTGCAGGATCTCTAAGACCTGTTTTTATTCACTACACACTTCATTCAACAATTCTTTTGTCACCAGTCCTGTAGTCTTCTGCAACACTGCCTCTTGTCTATGTCGAAGATCTTGAAGATTCCTATCCACTTCTTGAGACAATTAGAGAGCCTCCTCCTGCCATGGCTACTTTTTCTATGTCAAAACCTACTCTTCTTTCCTCAGCTCCTCTATTTTTCTCTAGAGTGTGTTTCCTTCATTGATCTTGTGGAGCTTCTGCAAGATTGGTAAGGTCTTCGCAGTTGCCGAAATCTCCTCCTGTCGCTTTTTCTTCTGTTGAATGTCTTCATGTAGCTTCTACACATTTGGATCTTGCTGCAGTGAATTACAAATCTATAAAGTCTCATCCAATAGCTTCCCACAATTTTCCACTGTCGCAAAGATGCTGAACACTGTAGTCTTTAGGTAAACCTCCCTCTGCTCGTGCACTTCACTGATATTTATCTCATTTTCAGATTGTAAATATGTGATCTTACTCTTATATATGTTTACTACAAGGCCAACTTTGTGACCTTGTCTTCCACTAATTCCTCTTCTCAGACATCAATGTCTGGAATCTCACGGCATGTGGCTTCAACCACCTCCTTCAACTTTTTTTGTTTTTGTAATGTCTATCCTTCTCCTGGATGGCCTCGTCGAGCTGTTGCTTCAGCGAAGCTCGCTCTCTTTCTACCTAAATGTTCAACTTTGAAGTGAGATCTTCGCATTGCTTCAGCTCATCTATAATTTATGTTCGTAGCTCATGTAATCTCTGAATTGGTAGTGTTGCAATGTTCATGTTTACATATTTCTATCCTTTCACCTATTGATACACCTCGGCAGAGTCAAATTGCAAGGCTCCGAAAGGTATCCACACTATCCATGCCCCAATTTTGGGCTCTACTAATATTTCCTCCCAAATCCTTTCATTTTCCAGTATTGGTTGTCTGAATGTCTATGCTAGTATCTTTAGTTCTTGGATGCGCTCTTCGACACCTGTTAGATGTGCATTGTAGCGATCATCTAACTTATTCCATGACTTTGTCGTTGCTTCCTATATTATATCCCAAATATGATCCAAGTCCCCATCAGTGAGGGCCAACGATGTTATTTCCTTTGTATTATCTGCCTTTTTCTTCTTTTTGGGTCTTTTGGCAGCTTCAACACTTTCCTTCCTCTTTTCTACAACAAAAGGGTCTATCTTAGTCTTTTTAGACTACTTGTTCTGCTCATCTACTCCAAGAGGATCCTGATGACCCTTGTGATGTTGCTCCTCTTGTTCTATTTCTTCCTCATCCTTGTCTTTATCTTTCCCACTCGCTTCCCCGTGCTGCGATGTTTCCTCCTCTGTCAGACTATCTTCTGCCTCTGTCTCCGTTGCACTCATCCATTCTGCAGGCCACTATTGTGCTTGTGCAAAGAGATCATCTTATTTTACCAAATATGGTAGAGGATTCCATGACTTTCTTGTGTATTTGCAAGCCTGTATATAAATTCTGTGGAAGTCAGCTTTGAACTTCACGACAGAATGATATTGATGGTATAGGCTTGGTGACAGGCGGGATGTTGGTTCACCAACACGTGTAATTCCATATTATATAACACAAAACATCATGTTTTTATGTGTTTGTGACGGTTGATTGGTATATCACATTGAGGCATACTGCGTAGCTTCATAAACATCTTAAGCTACTGGAGGAGATTATGAATCCTCTGGTTCTCTCCATGCCAGCATCACTATTATCAAAATTTACCATGCATCATGAAATGTAGTACCTTTCTCCTGAACCTCGCAGTAGTCATCCATAAATTTTTTGCAAAGGTATGTGGCGCAGTTGTATTGAACCTTGTTGGTGCACTGTGCTGCTAACGAAACTATTGCAGTAGAGACTTCATTAGCCCGACACTTTCTCATGATCTGTCCATCTAATATGTGTGTTGCAAAGCGAAATACCTAGTCATTGATTGAGTTAATATCATATCCTTGATTCCCTTTTTAGTCTGAACTTCTTCTTCATGTTCTTAGCTATTTATTCGTCCTGGTATTTTCCAGCAAATTATTCTACGGGGTTCTGTCCTTGGTACAACAGTATTGTGATTCTCAATATCAAAATTTCATTGATAGGGATCCTCTTTCCCATCTAGAGGCATCCATCGTGCACCAACAAGAGTAATTTTATGACACAAGATGTGATTCCTAGACTTATGTCAATTGTGGCACATTCAACATGTTAAATAACCCTAATTGTGCTAATCCATCCACCCACCATTGCAACTCTAACCTCGCCACACCACTGTCAGGGAAGTGTACCTACTTTAGATATATGCTTAGTGCGAACTGTGGGTATTTCTTCCTGTCATTAAAAGCGTACTCCGCGAACTTCAACTGTGGAATTTTCCCGAGGATTTCTCTAGCAAATGACACTTCCTGTAGCAAAAGGGGTGTAAAGGTGCCATACTTTGAATTCTTCAAATATTTTACCAATTTTGCGTCTGGCTTTCTAGGTGGAATATATGGTGGGAGAGGTCACAGAAACTCTACGTCATCTGTTTCCATTTGCGCCTACTCTACTTATTTCTCATTTTCTCTTAACTTTTCGGGTTCTTTGACATGTCACTTGTCATGTTTCTTCTTTGTTCTTTGTTCTTTGACCAGTTTCTTTCGTGGAGATATTTGGTGTTTGGTTTGTGGTGATGCCACTGCGGGCTTCTTAACTGGTGCTATGGGTGTATCAGTTGTGGCTTCTTCCTGATTCTTGCTAAACCCTTGTCTTTGAATATACGAATAAAATCTTTAGTATTCATACAACAACGCAAATTTTGTAATTTCTCCCCACTTAGCAATTTTCGAGCTCTCGGGACAACAAAGTGCCAAATCTTGGCGAGACGCGTCTTTTTATAATAATTTTGAACTTCTAACCTCATAATTAGCTCAGAACATGTTCATTAATTGCATCTCTTTTGCTAGATCCTACCAATATGTCCTCATAAATGCAACTTTCTATGACTTTCAATGACAAATTTCCCTTTTAACAGTCATATTTTTCAAGTGAACTTCGACGCATTTCATATTGTAGTGAACAACCCTTCTTACGAACTTCGACATAATCCATACTATAGAGAAGAAATTTCTATGTGAAAGCTCTCTCTCTATCTCTGCAACACATTTTATAGTCCAGTGCCCACTTTCAACTGCAGGTGGCACTAATACTTTCCTTCCTTCTTTAGAGAAAGGCTGTAGGGGCAGGGTTTTCCCTGTAAAGCTTCAACGTGCTACCACTTACTCTTCCTTGACCAATTGTCCATTTAAATTTACTAATTGAATTGTGCCTCCATCAGTGATATGCTTGATAATGTATGGGCCCAACCAATGGATTTTGAATTTTCCTGGAAATTTTACAAACTTATTTTCATAAAGGAGAATAAGGTCTCCTACCTGGAACTTATTCTTCTTAAAATGTCTGTCATGTCATGCTTTTTCTCTTACTTTCTTCACCTTCTAATGGAATCCTGCTATAAATCTATCTTCCTCCAAATCAAGCAACTGCGACATTATTTCCTCTATTACATTAGGGTCTGCCATATCTGTAAAAGTTGTAATCCTTAAGCTAGGAAAAATATACCCCATGGGCATCACAACTTCTTACCCATAAACTAATCTGAAGGGTGTCTGACATGTCAACTTCTTACATGTGGTCCTATAAGCCCATAACACTACTGGAATTTTAAGGTCCCACTCATCTATATTCACATTGCATACCTTAGTAAGTGCATTCTCCAAAATTTTATGAAATGCTTTCATTGTTCCATTGGCATGAGGTGATAGGGGTACTCTCCTGATGATATAATTTGAACTCCTTAATGGTCTTATTCAGGAAGTGTGAACCTTGGTAACTCATCAAAATATTCAGACATCCAAATCTAGACAATATGTACTCAAAAATAAACTTCGTTGTAGTCCCTTACTTGTTGTGCTTGGACCAATCTTGTTAAGTAATCAGTCACTGTAATTATATACCTTGCACCAGTCCTCTTTCCAGGTGGGTTGATGGGTCCAAAAAAAACAATGGCCCACTTATAAAAATCCTGCAATGTAACTTGTGGTATCAATGGCATCTCATCTCTTCTTGAAGGCTTCCATGTTCTTTGACAAACATCACATGCTCAGTTGTACTCTGCATCTTTATGTAGTGTAGGCCACCACAATCTTGTTGTTACACCAATTTTTGGTCATCTAACATGTTATTATTAGATGGACTAAAGTACATCATGTAAGACCAATTTTACCATAGCAAAATTGCTTTCACTATGAAAAATAATTTAATAACACATAGTTTATTAAGTTATTTCTGGTCTACACACAAAACCCCATGAGGAATAATTAAATAAATCCTTATTTGTTTGATTTTCCTCTAGGGATAATTAATTAAACCACTATTTAATTAATATTCTTGGTCATATTTAACCCAAAATAGGAAAATTAAGTAGATAAATCATTATTTATCTTATTATTTTCTAGGAATAATTATATAAATCATTGTTTAATAATATTCCTTGTTAAATTTGACTAAATCATTTTTAAATAATTGAATAAATCATTATTTATTTAATTATTACTCAACCACATTCTTAAAATAATAAATAAATAATTTATTTATTTATTATTTCCAAATAAAGGGATTTTACCAAATTAAAGTTCCTTTTCCCTCGAGCAAAAATAATAAAATATTCCATAAAATTTGGATCTAGATCTGGTTAATAATATTTTAACTATGCACCAATATCTAGACTAACTCGATATTTTGTTATAAATACAGGGGTTTTTCCATTCATTCACTACCTTTTGTTGCCTAGAGATCACTCTTGATCTATACTTTTTGTCTGACTTTGATCCTCCCATCATTGTCATATTTTTCTACTTTTTTCTTGTGTGCTCCCTTTGAGTTCCATTTTTGTATGGGTTTTCTACACCATCAAGAGAGAGAGATATTAGATCTAAAG
This sequence comes from Pinus albicaulis, assembly GCA_034641835.2. Taxonomy (NCBI): domain Eukaryota; kingdom Viridiplantae; phylum Streptophyta; class Pinopsida; order Pinales; family Pinaceae; genus Pinus; species Pinus albicaulis. The sequence goes on along the minus strand of JAXQQM020067582.1, from coordinate 32,576 downwards.
CATCGAGGACATACAAGAACCCAACCCATTGAGGGGGACTGGTAACATCTTCCTATGTTCCCTTCCCAAGTGTCATAATACAAAAAATTCTTTAAATAATTATTATATTGTTCATTGGATGCATGGAGCAACTCTTGCTTATTATTTGTTGTTTAATGTCTTTAACTGCATAGATATGGATTTCTGTAACATTTATTCTTATCACTAACTGTAGATCTAAAAAAATTAACAACCATCTTTGATGTTAGGGTTTTTTCTTATGCACAGCTAAAGTGAGCTTATTTTGTACGCTTGCAATTAGAATTCACACTAACAACTAGCAGCTCCACATGGGTTTATAATTACGACCGTTGTCATTTTTTAGATCCTTGCATGACCAGCTTCTTCAATCCCTACATTTTTTTTGAGCTTCTTATTTTTCATTTCTTAATGTTGTTTTTAACCTTTAAAACCCTAAAATAGTAAAAATTCTAACTTCCATGTGTTTATGGGGCTATTGCGTAGGTAACATGTATCAGCCACAGAAGAGACAACACTTTTTTCTGAAACCTACTCCCGAGATAGCCGGAAGTGCAGGTCACACTTTTTGGGCCAAAAACTACGACCTAAGCTCTCAGGTAGCGGAAAACAGTCTGAAAACTGCAACCTTAGCGGAAAACAGGTCAGAACCTGCGACGTGTTTTTGCGGTATTTTTCTATGATTTTTCTGGGTTTTTCTGGGGCACTGTTCAGGGTTTTTTGACCTCCCTCTTCACCTGTCTTGGACCTGTACTTTCTTAGTTTTACTCGTCTAAGTAGGAACCAAGCCCCTTAGGGCTTCAATATGCTTCCACCTTTTTAGGAGGAGTTTAGCTGAAGGAGGTCCTCTGAGATTTCAGTGTTTTTCAGCCATTTTTCAGATCTGAACATGTACTTTCATATCCATTTCAGATCGGTTATTTATAAATCCAAAACACCTCTTTTCAGTTTTGTTTGGTCCTCCTTTAGGTTCCCCTTTGTTTCCCTTTAGGTTGTAGCCTTTCGCCACCTATTTTTCAGCATTTTTCCCTCTAGTTTTTTGTTGTTTCCTGCCCCTCTTTCCAGAAAAGCCGACCTTTAGATCCCTGTCCCTCCCGACCTTAGATCCATTGGCCATTTTGTGTGTTTTGACTAGATTTCACTCACCCATAGAATAATTTTTGGGAAGCCCTCCTCCTTGGGTTTAAATTGATACATCTTTATCTGTTTATTTTACTATCAAATTTAGTTTCCTTTACTGTCATTTTCAATTTTATTTACAGTTATACATAATATTTTTTCTTTTTTCTCTACACACATCTGGGCTTAATTAAAATTAACACACTTATCACATACACGCAGACCCTAAACGAATAATGCCTGATTTACACCACCAAGCCAAGACTTAAACATTGTAATCAATTGATCCTGCAACTCCCTGCCCTTGTTTACCTCTCTTAAAAATTGTTACGATTCATGTCTCATGGTCATTGCCCCAAACCGTTTTACCTAGAGACTCAGGAGGCCTTCATTCAGTTCTATTGGGGCACACTTACCACATACATATACAGGTTCGTGTTGCGTCCTCAGCACAGTCTGTCGTGCGATTACGGTTCCTTGAGTTCCCCTTCTAGTTCTATCACAGAGTGTTGAACCATAGTTAAACAGAGGGGGTGAATGGTTTAGTGCATTCAGGGTCTTGTAAAACTTTCTTTTACACTTATTTACATCTTCAATTTGTGATCAACTTAATGTACAATGGAACAACAATCTTAATAAGCAGCAGGTACTAAGCAGATTAAATACAGAATATCAGCACATAATCATCATGCACATAAATGATAGATATAAATGACTATAAGGGAGAAAACCACATCTTATTATTTTTGTGATGCAAAGGCAAGCTCCAACTCCCTCTCACCACTGATTTTCTGTAGGCTCCAATCTACATGAGGCTACTACCTCAATTCTGCAAGCTACAACTTGCAAGGGAGATCCAACTCCCATCTATTTTCTGCAGGCTACAACCTACAGGAGGCTCCTACCTCAGCCAGCTTCAACTGGACATCTATCAAGCTAAAAATTGATATGGAAGCACCAACTTCCTCACACTACTATGAAAACACATGTTGATTTACCTGGATATCAGCTCTGTTATATTCCTTCTTCACTGCTGTCCTCCATCCTTCATATCTACCTTATATTATCTCTGGATCTTCACAGCTTCTCTGTCTTCTCCTTCTTCTATTAACATCACTCTCTAGCCTATGTATTACAACGATATTACATGTTTACTTATATAGATAGCCTTTTCCCTATTTTCATTCTACGGGGAATATGATGAGTGACCACGACTCTTTACCTTCCCACCATCTCATTTTCTAGCTCATCATTTCGGGGAGTTTGTCTTTAATACACTCAATTCAGTATTACAGGGGAGATTTTTGATTTGCCTTCGGAGACTTGCCTTTGCATCACATACAGTAAAAATAATTAACTCATTTACATTGACAGTTACAGCAAATATGTTTCGCTTAACCCTTTTAGCTCTTGGCTCGTTGTGTATTTGTCTTTTTGTTGCTGTCACTGTCTTTTCAGTTTCTGCTACATAATTACCCTGTTTCATCTGTCATCTGTGTCTTTTGTGTTGCATTCACCCACACTTTGCATATAAATTTAATTATACGTATCCATATGCACATCACCCATAACCTTAACACCGATTTGTCACATATTCTAAAGACGGAATTCTTTCACACTTTACCTTGGCTTTTATCCTTTGATTGACATTATTCATCATGGCATGTTAATAATATGTTAGGTCTGTAATTCATAGTATAGTCCCTTATTGTTGTTAGTGTAACCCCCTTATTGTTATTATTGTACCCTTGTAAACCCCATTTTGTTATTATTGTGCCCTTAAATTATTATTATTAGGTCGGCTAGGATTACATTGTGGCCCACTAGGATTACATTATGGCCCCATGGACTCCTATATATAGAAAGGAGGTTTTGTAAATTGTATCATCCAAGAATTTTTTATTTATGTAATGTATTGGAGGTTTCCCCCTCGAAGTGGCTTATTTCTAAGGCGTTGATATCTCTTTTCTTCTATTTTTGGAGCTGGTTACACAACATTTGGTATCAGAGCTTTGGATTCTAGGGTTTCGCTGCTCCAAACAGGTCATCGTGGCATTTTCGCTATAACTTTTTTTCTACAAAGTTTCAGAAGCTGAAATTTTTAGGGTGCGAAGCCGAGATCCTGAGGAAGATTTTCTAAAAATTTCAGAGCTTGGTTCGCAATATTTTCGGAGATATGATCTGTGGAAGTTAGGTATTTTTTCAGGCTCCTAAACAGGTCATCGTGGAATTTGCTCTATAAATTTTTTTATACGAAGTCTCAAAATCTGAAATTCATAGGGTGCGAAGTAGAAATCCTAAGGAACATCATCAAAAAATTTCAGATCTTGGTTCGCAATATTTTTGGAGATATGATCTGTGGAAGGTAGTGCTTTTTCAGGCTCCTGAATTTCATTTCAAATAGGTGATCGTGGGAAAATCTTCATTACTCTCTCTCTGAGCATCGGATTTGAGTGCCGTAAAAAGTGGTCACTAGTACATGGACTTTAGTTTCTTGGATATCAATTTCAGAGCTGAAGGACGAAACAGTGACATGTGGAAAGTCGTACAAGTTCACTATACTGAACCAGTCCATAATTAGGTCATTGTGGGAGATTGGACACAACTTTGTCTTGGAGAATCCAAATCAAGTCAGACATGTGGCATTAGAAAGATAATTCAGAGGGCTACATCACTACCAAAATTAAAATATTGAAGTGCTTCAATTACAGAGATAATCCAATTTCAATATCGAGCTCCTCAAAAGCAAGAAAAGGGTGTGTGTTTTTTTTTTGCGAATTGCATAAGTCTTGTTTGAAGAATCAATTTGAATTGATTCCAAGGGAATATTGTAGAATAGATATCAGTATTGGGTTCTAAGAGATGCCTCGTAAAAATAATTCAACACCCATTAAGCCTTCAAAAGGCTCTACTATGACTCATGAAGATGAAGAATTGCAACATGATTTATCAAAATTACAAGAGCAAGTGCAACAAATTTCACTCTCGCAAAGAGCAACAAAAAATGAAATGAAAGTTTTGAAGAAAGGCGTGGAAGCTAAGATGGATGGCATGGAAGCTGGCATGGAAGCTAAGATGGATGACATGAAAGACAACATGGAAAACATGAAGAATGATCTAAGAACATACATCGAAGGTTTGACAAAGTTGATACAAGAAATGTTTCCTAATGGTGAAAAGATAGTAGAAGAACCTCATGATGAGAACAAAATAAATGTCAATCGTGATTTCATAAACTCTAATGTTGGCGAGAAGAACCACCATATTCCAAAAATGGATATGAGGAAGTTTGATGGAAAGGATCCTGTAACATGGATACTACAGATGGAGCAATATTTTGATCTCCATAACATGCAAAACACACAAAAGGTACACATTGAAACTTTACATTTAGAACAAAATACATTTGTATGGTATCGATGGCTTTGCTCCCGTAAAAAAATTGTCACTTGGTCAATTTTTACGGAAGAAATGATAGCACATTATGAGGATACAAAGAGCAACACCTTCTTTAGCCAATTGATAAATCTCGAACAAAAGGGTTTAGTGGGGCAACACATTGAGGAATTCCAAAAATTGAATATAAGGGTAACTGATATTCCAGAGGAACACAGGATTGATCTCTTCATAGGCACTTTAAGGGATAACATACAACATGAAGTTCGCGTTTTGGAACCTGATTCATTGGAGAAGGCATTCAGGTTGGCAAGAAAAGTTGAATGTAAAATTATGGCGACAAGGAAGCCTACCACTCAGTTCTATAAAGAAGGAAGTGTTGCTACGCCTAGATTTCCACAACCTACAAGGTTGACACCACAACAATTGGAAGAAAAAAGAGAAAAAGGGCTTTGCTACAGTTGTGATAGAAAATACACTAAAGGTCATAAGTGTGCTGAGAATAAATTATTCTACATAGATTGTGAAGAGGAAGAAGAAAATGAACAAGAAGAGGATATACACCTGGAACCAGCCCTAGAAGAGGAAGAAATGAATCCGACCATATCGTGTAATGCACTGGCAGGAATTACCACTCCTCAAACTCTCAAGATAGAAGGACATATCAAGAAGAAAAATGTAATAGTGTTGATTGATTCAGGTAACACCCATAATTTTATTCATTGTAAGGTAGCCAAGGAATTAAATTGTTTCCTATACCCAGCACCAGAATGTCAAGTGATGGTTGCAAATGGAGGAACTATAAATTACTCTGGAAAATGCCATAATATCAAGCTAACCATGGGGGAATATGTGTTGACTAGTCCAATGCTTTCCATTCCTATGGGAGGTGCTGATGTTGTATTAGGATTACAATGGTTACAATCTTTGGGGACGGTAGCTTTTAATTTTCAAGAACTTTTCTTGAAATTTTTTTCAGAAGGAAAGGAAGTCGAATTACGGGGTATTGAAGGGAAGCCGGGAAGGATAATAAGCTCTAATGTCATGACAAAGCTTCTAAAGAAGGAACAACGAGGCGTAATTGCACAATTATGCTCACTAGAAGTTCCGACATCAAAATCATCTATTTCTGCAGATCTCCAACAAGTCTTGGACAATCATTCCAAGGTGTTGAAACTCCCAAAGGACTCCCACCTATTCGTGATCATGATCATGCTATTCATTTGATTCCAGGAAGTGTTCCTCCAAACATCAGGCCTTATAGATATCCTTACTTCCAAAAGAGCAAAATTGAACGTATGATTGCAGAAATGTTAGAGGTGGGTATAATTCAACCTGGTCAAAGTTATTTCTCTGCTCCTGTAGTTTTGGTACACAAGAAGGATGGATCATGGCGAATGTGTCTGGATTATAGGGAGCTCAATAAGCTCACCATTAAAGACAAATTTCCCATTCCTGTGATTGATGAATTATTGGATGAATTACATGGAGCAATTTATTTTACCAAGTTGGATCTTCGTTCGGGATATCATCAAATTAGAATGAAGACTGAAGATATTCCAAAAATAGCATTTCGAACTCATGAGGGTCATTATGAATTTTTGGTCATGCCTTTTGGCCTTACCAATGCACCTTCTACATTTCAAGGGTTGATGAATTCATTTTCAAACCCTTCCTTAGAAAATTTGTGCTAGTATTTTTTGATGATATACTAATCTACAGCAGGTCTTGGAAGGATCATGTTGAACATGTTGACAGGGTGCTCAAACTATTGCAGGAGAAACAATTATATGCAAAAACATCCAAATTTTTCTTTGGAGTACAAGAAGTGGAATATCTGGGTCATATTGTATCTCACGAGGGTGTTAAAGTAGACCCTAACAAAATTAAAGCCATTAAGGAATGGAAAGTCCCCACAACCATAAAGCAATTGCAAGGATTTCTTGGGTTAACAGGGTATTATCGCAAGTTTGTTAAGAATTATGGGAGAATAGCAGCACCTCTAACAACATTATTGAAGAAAGATGCATTTTCATGGACTCGTGAAGCAACTAAGGCCTTTGAACATCTTAAAAGGCAATGTGCCTAGCACCGGTCTTAGCTACGCCAGACTTCACAAAAACCTTTATTGTGGAATGTGATGCCTCAGGAAATGGAATTGGTGCAGTTTTAATGCAGGAAGGAAGACCCATTTCTTTTGAAATTCATCCAATCAAAGGAAAGTATTTACAGAAACCTATTTATGAGAAGGAAATGTTAGCAATACTACATGCACTAAAGAAATGGCGAACTTACCTAATGGGAAGACACTTCAAGGTAAAAACTGATCATGATAGTCTTAAACACTTTTTGGAACAAAGACTATCGTCAGAAGAACAGCTAAAATGGGTCACAAAGATGTTGGGTTATGACTTTGAAATAATCTACAAAAAAGGAAAGCTGAATGTTGTTGCAGATGCACTCTCAAGAAAGAATGAAGATGTGGAAGCATTGCTTTGTGCCATTTCTATTATCCAACCAGATTGGATAACTGAAGCAAGAGATGAATGGAAGAAGGACAAAGATGTATGGATACTCATTCAAAAGTTGTGGCAAGATCCTAGTACATCTGATACATTTAGTTGGAAAAATGATTCCTTATGGTACAAAGATCGCTTATATCTTTGTAAGAATTCCCAACTAAAACAAAAGATTCTTCTGGAATTGCACACTTCTCCTTTAGGAGGACACAGGATTTTTAAAAACTTACCAGAGGGTGAAGAAAGAATTTTTTTTGGATGGCCTTAAATCTGATATTCGAAATTTTGTGGCAGAATGTTTGGTTTGCCAGCAGAATAAAGTGGAAACAATTAAGACCCCAGGACTTCTACAACCTTTATCCATTCCAAGTCAACGTTGGGAGGAGATTTCAATGGATTTTATCACAGGTTTACCTAAGTCCGAAGGAAGAGTGTCATCATGGTGGTAGTTGATAGACTTACCAAGTATGCACACTTTTGTGCATTATCTCATCCATTTAAAGCAAGTACAGTTGCTACTACATTTATGGACATAATTCAAAAGCTACATGGAAGCCCAAGGGTCATTGTGAGCGACAGAGATCCCATTTTTACTGGAAATTTTTGGACGGATTTATTTTCTTGTTTGGGTACTCAATTAGCTCATAGCTCATATTATCATCCTCAATCTGATGGTCAAACTGAGATAGTAAATAAATGTTTGGAAGGATATCTTCGTTGCTTTGTATATGATAAACAAACACAATAGGTCAAGTGGTTACCTCTCGCTGAATGGTGGTATAACACTTCCTTCCATACTGCAGCAAAAATGACCCCATTTATGGCACTTTATGGATATCATCCACCATCCATCACATCATCTTTAAGAGAAAATTCTAAGGTTCAAGCAGTGGAAGATCACATCGAGCATCAGAAAGAAGTTCTCCAACTCTTAAAGGATAACCTGAATTTGGCACAAAATCGAATGAAACAACAGGCAGATCAACATCGCAGCGAGAGAATTTTTGATGTAGGAGATTGGGTATTTTTACGGCTACAACCATACAAACAAATGTCCCTCAAGCAAGCTAAGAAGGATAATAGATTATCGCCAAAGTACTATGGTCCTTACAAGGTGTTGCAAAAGATTGGTACTATGGCATACAAATTGGAGCTTCCTGCTTCTTCGCGAGTACATCCGGTTTTCCATGTTTCATGCTTAAAGAAGGTTATAGGTGAAAATATTCCAGTTCAAACAATATTGCCAGAACTTGATGAGGAAGGAAAAATCATATTGGAACCTAAAGCGGTCATGGAAACAAGAACTCGACAGCTACGGAATCGATCAATTTCATAGTATCTCATCAAGTGGAAGAACTTACCCACTGAAGATTCTACATGGGAGGATGAGAATTTTATACAGAAGCACCCGGAGCTACTCAAGTGTTGAGGACAACACTTTTTTGAAGGAGAGGTGCATGTTAGGTCCCTATATCACTAGTATAGCCCCTTATTATTGTTAGTGTAAACCCCTTATTGTTATTATTGTACCCTTGTAACCCCCATTTTGTTATTATTGTGCCCTTAAATTATTATTGTTAGGTCGGCTAGGATTACATTGTGGCCCACTAGGATTACATTACAGCCCCATGGACTCCTATATATAGAAAGGAGGTTTTGTAAATTGTATCATCCAAGAATTGTTCATTTATGTAATGTATTGGAGGTTTCCCCCTCGAAGAGGCTCATTTCTAAGGCGTTGATATCTCTTTTCTTATGTTGGGTGGTTACACAACATAATACCATAATATATGACTTTGGTTAAGACCCATCATAACCAAATATATTAAAACCATGCATTCCGCTCTATAATCATATAACCTTTAATATATAAAACATTTGTAAAGGTTTATCTTTCCGCCCGTGTTGCACATATATCGATGCCACATCCTCGATTAAATGACTTCCATCAATCCTGTTCGCAATCCGACAGTCTTCATCATATTGAAAATCTCAAAGTTTATTACCCTTCCATACTTTGGTTAAATGTACCACAGTGCCATCATATAAATACACTTGGGTCCCACATCTTTTTACCTTAGTTAAAAGAATGCCGAAATCTTATTTATCTGGACCCACAGGTGTACACTGACGATCAGAAATGTCAGTTTTCTCCGTTGACCATTCTAATCTCAACCGATGATTTACTCTGCGTCAGATCAGATGATCATCGCACTTCGTCTCTCTTAACTTCCCAATCCGATGGAATTCACACACCAAGTTGCATGTTATTTAAATGTTCCCAACCTATGCGAAATAGGTGGTTTTAGAATGCCACGTGTCGCCCTCTTAACGCTATAGTGTTTGTTTCACCTTTTACCACTTATCCTCCAAAAGTAGTGCGAAACAACAACTTACTAGTTTTCTAATCCTGCCTTCAGTGTTTCGCGGATTTCAAAATATATTCCACTTATCGATTTTCTATCGCATTTTGGCATTCCACCGTTCTATGTTATAATCCTCCTTTGTCCTCCGATGCGATTTAACAAAGGAAGACCACATACTTCCGGACTTGAAAAGACCTTTAGGTTTCGGCTTTGATCTTCATCGCGTCTGCTCTCTTTATTGCACTTCGGCGAATCCTGTCACCCAATGTGCCTTCGTCCATCTGATCTCCCAATATGAGATATTCCTCCTACCCCAATTGCGATATGCGATGAACTTCACATCGCTACTTCACATCGCATCGCACCTTCGCATCGTATCGCATCTTCGCATCACATCGCATCGCCACTTCGTAGTATGAGATGAACTTCGCATCGCCGATGTGCGATATTGTGCTGTGCCACCACGTGTCCCTTCGCATCGCCACATCGCATCGCAACTTTGCATCGCCACTTCATTATCTCTCTTCGCGCTTCGGTGATTCAACCTGATTCTCAAGCGCTGATTCTCCTGAGCTTGCGATGTCCGATATGCGATCGAGTCGCACTTGATTGCGATATAATCTCTGCCATCGATCTCCTTTAATCTCATTCGTTGAACACTTCGGTCCACGATTGTACTTTTGGGCTTTAGGAAAGCAGGTCCTAGTTCACTGCACTATGGAGGCATTCCTTGGTACGGAATGGTCATCAGGCTTGTGCTACCACAGTGAATGACAATCGTCGATTTGCGGTCAATGCCCAAAGGGCGGGTCAACTACGGAGGCACCCCCTTGGGTTAACCATCGAGCTGTTTGTGCCCCTGCGGTACCGTTGATACCAGATCAATGTTAACCGTGCTCATAAGATGTGCACGATGTTTAACCTTCACTGCCTCTGCTGCCTTTGCTGCCTTTTCTGCATGCCTATGCCTTCGTTGTTCAATTGCCCTAACTGCCTCTGCTGCTTTCGCTGCCTCTGCTGCACGCCTTTGCCTTCATTGTTCAACTGCCCTCGCTACCTCTGATGCCTTCGCTGCCTCTGCTGCCTATGCTTCTTTGCTGCTTCTGCGAATCTCTCCTGAGCTTGTTCTTTTAGTTATTGCACTTGTTGCACGCACCGATCTCTCCTGAGCTCCTTTGCCATCAATGACAATATTTCCAACAGTATCCCCCTTTGGAATTGATGGCAACACATCCACCAACACTCCCATACTTCCTTCAGGACTTCCTCCCCCTTTTGTTCTGAGAAGTATCTTGTCTTTCTTCCTCTGCCTACTTTACAAAGGCCTTGTGGTTTCTGTCTTTTCATAATACTATGATCTTGAGGACCTGTTGCATGCACTTCTCCATTGCTCTAGCTCTTTTGTGACAATTTTTATTGACTTCTCTCCCCTTGGAATGATGCTTTCTTGTCTGATATTGACTATCACTTGTCTTCTGCACTGGTATTTTTCCGTGTATGCAACCTTTATTTTTTATTTTTAAATTTCTGATCATGTTAGAGAGTAACATCTGCAGACACTACCCCTAGTTTTTCTCTTAGATATTCGAATGGTTCTTTAACAAGAGGTTTTGTGAATATGTCTGATGTTTGTTCCTTGTTTGGTACATATTCCAACTTTACTAATTTCTGTGCTACTTGTTCTCTGAGGAAGTGGTACTTTATTGGGATGTGCTTTGTTTTTGAATTAAGTACAGGATTTTTTGATATACGTGTTGCACTTGTATTGTCACATTTGATAGAAATGGGTTTGTTAGCTCCGTAATTCTAGTAGATTGGTAGAGACTGAGCTGTGGAGAGGCTGCCGAACCACTTCAGGATTCTGGATCTAGCCCTACGAATGGAGAGGGATCTCCAATAAAGTTCAAAGATTGATTTATCTTTAAGGGTTTTATGGGTATGATATTAGGCTAGTTATTAAGAACGAAGGTTTTTGTTTGTTTTGGATGGTTGAGCATGATGTTTAATTGAGTGGAAAGTCCTAAATGGGAAGAGTTTCAAAGGTGTGAAGTTGCAAGCAATCAGAACAAGCTTTGGCTAAAAAGATAGATATAACGCTAGTTTTTAGTCCATTGGGCTATGGAGTCATAATAGGGCTTTTAATTGTGCAACAATTCAAGAGTGATCCAAGGGGAAAGTCATCTATATCACAAGATATTTTGAGATAAAATGATGGAATGGAAACAATAAAGTGTTGGAGGGGTGGAAACTGATAATAATTTCAACAAGGATTTATAGTCAGTCCAAACAAGAAAAGCCTCGTAAGTAACTATTTAAAACCAACCAAGGATAGGGCTAACCATAGACTTCTTGGGAAAGTTTGTATTAAAGCAACTCAATTGACAAAAAATCCAGTAATCCACATAATTACCTTCAGAAAGTATGGAAACACATAAGAGAAACAAAGTGCAACTTAATATCAGATAAGGTACTTTGAAACCTAGTTTGCTTTCAGCAAACACTTAGGGAAACTTTCAGAATCTACCTTTGGAGAATAGAAGCTAGAAAACAGGGCTCACCATCACTTTTCTAGTCTAACTTCAATAAGCAAATAATGAAAATAACATTCAAGAATAATGTTTAGAGAAAACAGTAGGACGAGGGAACACCAGCATTCCTAAGTGCTTAAACTATATTGAATCAATCTTAAATAAACAATTTAGAGGAAAACATTGAGATAAATCTTATCAGTCAGAGAAGGGTACTGTAAATAGTAGGTCCTAACTCTATGCTTGCTATTCTTTATCAGAGAATAATGGACAATATGGCATACACAAAAGGAAAAACAATTACAAAGAAAGAAGCACTTCACCAGTGATATAGACCAGGATCCTCAAAACAACCTTATAAAGCGGGGCTTGTATTTTAAAAAGGTCGAGGGTGCAATGCGGTAGTGGATGAAACACATGGATGGAGATGCAATCGGATCTTCGCGATCGGAGGAGGAAAACGAGAAAAGGAGCCGTCTGTTTCTTATGGTAAGTCGTCTGCCAGTCAGTCGATTGTGGAGGATAGATCGAGAGTTGGGGGAGTTCTTAGCGGGGAAATGGGCTTTGGTTTAGAGCGATAATGGCGAGTCGATTTGGAAAAGTGGGGAGGAGATCAACGACTAATAATTGATCGGGAGATCACCAATCGGAGGTTGCGAATAAAATAATAAGTGCGCCCAATGAAAACATTCGATGCGATATTCTCCCGATCATTGATTGGTTCAAGATCAACGGTCGGGATTTGTTTAAAACATGAACTGGCGGAAATCCTTTATAACATATGAAAATCCAAATTTTAATGAAAAACAAAGGTTTAACGGCTTCAAAGGTGGGTTATATATAAGGTTTGCCGCCCGATTGCGGGGCCTCAGGGTATATGCGAAAGATTAAAAGAACCGGGGTTCAAACATATAAAGGGCCAATCGCATATGAACAATGGTGCGGGCCTTTTCAATCTACCCATTTAGAAAATCTCCGATGCGAGATTTTTTAGACTGTCGATCGGCCTTTGGATCAACGTTTCTTATCATTCAAAACATTGCATCGGTGGGTTTAATGCAAAACATAGGAAAATGGGTTTTTGTGAATATAAGAAGGAAAAAAATGATCATACAAGGTTTATTCATAAGTTTAAGCGCCTAATTGCGGGCCTTTGGTTTTGTGAAGCGGCAAAGGGATCGGGGGTTATGTATAAAAGGGCCAATTGCATTAGAGGTTTTATAAAAGCCAAAAGACTTGCGCTCTCCAATTGTTTCCGATGCGATAAGAGCTCGATGGGTATAGCACCTGGTTCTAGGGTGTGGGTATATATGGGGAAGTGGTTTAGGACTTAGCCCAAAGGGGCTTAAGCCTATAGTCAAAAAAGCTTATTTTTTATGAAATTTTCAAGGTTTTTTGATGGATTTGGGGGTTTCGGTAAGGTTCAAAAAATGAGTTTTAAACCTTATAAAGGGATTTTCATGAAGGGGAAAGGGAAATAAATGAAAAACAGAGGAATTTTATGAGGAATCAAGGGGGTAAAATGGAGGTTAATTTGAAGTGAAAGGAGGGGGAAAATGGGATTTTTGCAGCAGTCTTTTCTTTATGAAAATAGAAGATTTTCAACATTTCGAAAGGGAAACAATAGTGAAGGTTAAACAGAGGGCATGATGTCTTCATAAGGCTTCAAGAGATAACAATGTTTTGCAATAAAACCTGTTTCTTGAAGGCTTCAAAAATGATTTAGCCACCATTTTGATATGACAAATTTTATAGGTGGGAAACACGGTTCATCAATACTTACCTTCATGTCTTGGAGAGTTTGTTTCATCCACATTATTTGTGTGCAACATTCTGCTGCTGCTATGTTTTCTTCTTTTGCTGTAGATAAAGAGATAGAAGTTTTCTTCTTGCTTAGCCATGCCACTAGAATTTTTCCTAAATAAAAAGCACCTCCACTTGTGCTTTTCCTGTCATCCACGCAACTGGCCCAATTTGCATCTGTGTATGTTGTTAGTGTGCAATTTTTTCCTTTTGGATACCATAGGCCATAATGTGAGGTTCCTTGTAGATATCTAAATATTCTCTTGATTGCAAGTAAGTGATTTTGTTTTGGTGCTGCTTGATATCTTGCTACAAGTCCTACTGCCAACATAGTGTCTGGTCTAGAAGCAGTTAGATATAAAAGACTTCCTATCATGGATCTATAAATTTTTTGATCTACATCTATTGATCTATCATTAGCACATAGTTTGCATCCAGTGATCATGGGATTTGACACAGGTTTGCAGTCTTCCATTTGAAACCTTTTCAACATTTTTATTAAGTATTTTTCTCACGAAATGAATATTCCAATGTTCTTTTGTTGAATTTGAAGTCCTAAATAGAAGGTGAGCTCTCCAATCATTGACATCTCAAATTATGATTTCATTTCTTCATAAAATCCTTTTGCTAACTCATCTTTGTTGCTACCAAACATGATGTCATCTACATATACTATTACAATTAAGGGTTCATCTTCATTAGCCTTTATGTACAAATTTTTGTCTATTCCTCCTTTCTTAAACCCTTGTTTTTGCAAGTATTTGTCCAGCCTTGAATACCATGCATGAGGAGCTTGTTTCAGACCATATAAGGCTTTCTTTAAAATGCACACATAGTCATGTTTCTCTATTAATGAGAATCCTTCAGGTTGTTCCATGTAGACTTCTTCCTCTAAATCTCCATTTAGGAAGGCAGACTTCACATCCATTTGATATACCTTGAAATCATGATAGCATGCAAAGGCCAAAAATATTTTGATTGCTTCCATCTTGGCTACAGGGGCAAAGGTTTCATCATAATCAAGTCCTTCAATTTGTGAATATCCCTTGCATACAAGTTTGGCTTTATTTCTGATTACCTGCCCTTGTTAATTCATCTTATTCTTGAATATCCATTTTGTGCCAATGACATTTTTCCCAGTGGGTCCTGGAATTAATTCCCAGGTATTTTTCTTCTCAAATTGGTCAGTTCCTAATTCATAGAATTTGCAATTTTTGTATTTGTTGGCTTCTTCGAACTTATTTGGCTCTATTTGAGATAGCCACTTGTCTGATTTAAAGTACCTGCAATTGTAAACTGTTGTTTTATCCCATGTTCATTGCATGGGTCTGCAAAATCATAGTCTGTGAATTCACCTCCTCTATCTGATCTGATGCATTTTAGCTTGCATCCTATTTGATTTTCTGCCAATGCCTTGAATATCTTGAATTTCTCAATTGCTTCAAATTTATATTTGAGAAATTCCACCCACGTCAATCTGGTAAAATAATCTATTATTAGCATGAAATAAGATTCTCCACCTGGTGCATTAGTTCTTGAAGGTCCACACAGGTCCATGTGTACAAGCTGAAGTGGCCTACTTGTAGATAGTTCATCTTTGGTCTTGAAAGATGTGTGGGTCTGTTTGCCCAATTGGCAGGATTTACATATGGTATTTGGAGGCTTTTTTATTGTAGGCATATTTCTGACTGCTTTCTTCTTGCTCAGACTGATGTTGTGGTTAAAGTTTAAGTGTCCCAATCTTCTATGCCATAACCATGATTCATCAAGTTTGCTTATGTGGCATGCTTCATTCTCTTCTTCCAATATATAGACATTACTTTCTGTTCTAACACCTTTGATCAAGGTCTTTCCTGTGGTGCTCGCTCTTACTTCACAATCTTGGGCTCTGAAAAGGACCTCACAACCTTTATCACACATTTGACTGACGCTTAGTAGATTGGCTTTCAGCTATCCACAAATAGTACATCTTGAGCCTTTCCTCTTCCATTATTCAGACTGATTGAGCCTTTTCCTTTGATTTTCCCTGCTTTATCATTTCCGAATGTTACATTTCCAGATTTCTTTTCATCAAAGGTTACAAACTTGCTTCGATCTCCAGTCATATGCTTGGAGCATCCACTGTCCATATACCATTGGCTTTTCTGATCTTGAGCTATTAGAGCCAGGTCACATTTATTCAACTTCTTTTTCCACTGCAGGCAACTATTTGTTTGGCACCTTTTCTGAGAAGATGGACCACATTCTTTGAGAGGACATTTGGAAGACATGTGTCCGATTTGATGGCATACAAAGCATTTGATTATATTTTTAAATGGATTATGTGTACGAGTGAACTCTCCATTGTTCATAAATCTCCTTGGGGTTTTAAACATCAGTGTTTGTCCATACGTTCTGCACTCCATGGCTTTATGGCCGAACCCCTTACAACAAAAAGAATACCCATGGAAACGATTAGTGTATCTGGTGAAGGGTTGTCTTCTCCATTTGGTTGCTTGAGGTAGTCTTTTCATTTTCTGCATCCTTTGCTGGTTGAAATCGATTATTTTCGTCTGATAGTATGCAACAATACGTCCCAGTTTGTAACAGGCAAAACAAATGACATTTCTCATAGGAGGAAAGAATCTCCTTTGAGATCTTCTGAACTTGTTCAATTGATCTTCAGGAACAATTAAACTTTTTGCATCTGCTTGCTTCTTCCTCTCATTCTTTGTCTCTCGATGTTGCTGCTTGTTTCTGTTTGTTTCATCACACATCAAGTTCTTGCTGGCTTCTGCTTCTATGGTTCCTTTTTGAGCTGCTTCATCATTCCTTTCAATGTCTACCTTCTCCGAGGTCTCCATGGAGGCAATCTCATCTCCGAGCTGCTTACACCCCCTGCTCCTTTCTTCTATCAGTCTTCTAGCTGTAATAATCTCAGATTGCTGAGAGTTAATTTTTTCTTTTACAGCTTTCACAAAAATGATATTCTGGTTATCCTCTACCTTGGATTTGCTGGTTTCTCCTTCGTAACCTATCCCAGTCTTTATGAGAGGAGATCTTTGAGCATTTAGTATTTTATTCAACTATTCAGTGCTTGTCATTCGAGGAGTGTTCATTGTCAATTCCCTTTGGGTGTGTTCTAATTTCTTTCTCAGGCATACTACTTCTTCTTCCAATGTTTCTTGCTTCTAAATTTTATCCTTAATTTGCTTTAGTAACATGTCTTCCACCTTCTTAGCTTCTTCAAGTTCTACTTTCAATTGAATGAGGTCTTCTGAATTTGGTACCTCTTTTACATATTTGAGAAGAATGTCTTTCTGTTTTTTGCACTTGAGTTTAAGTCTGTCTATTTCCTCTAGGGCACTTCTTAGCTCCCCCTCAAGATCTACCTCACCTTCTTCCTCATCTTCTAGAAGGAATCCTTCAGACTCTTCCTTGGCCATCAACACAAATTCAGAGGTTCCTTCTTCATTTGAGGATTCTTCTAAGTTTTCAGATGCATTGCTATCTTGTTGAGCATAAAGTGATTTTCTGTTGAATCTCTTCCCTTTCTTCCAGTTATTTGTTTTGGTTTTCTCTGTCTCTTGAGTCTGATTCTTTGTTTTCTTGTAAGGACACTTTGATGCATAGTGCCCAACTCTTCCACAGTTAAAGCATTTAAATGGAAGCTTACCTTTATACTTACCTGAGCCTCTATCCAATCTTCTTACAAATTTGGCCTCTTCTTCATCAAAGCAGGAGCATGTATCTTCCTTTTCTTCTTTGCTCTTCTCAGCCTTAAAGGCTGCCTCCCTCACATTTGACTTCCTCTGTGGAAGTCTCATCTCATAGGCTGTTAAGTTTCCAAGTAATTGGTTCATGGTCAAAGTTTCCCAATTAGCTGTTTCTTCTATGGCAGAAACCTTGGGATTAAAACTGGATGGTAAAGATCTCAATATCTTTTGAACAATTACACATTCTCTAATGGTTTCTCCTAGAGCTTTCATATTATTCACAATTTCTGCAACCTTTAAGAAGAAGTTGGCAACATCTTCTTCTTCATTCATTTTTATATTTTCAAATTGGGCTCGATAGAATTGTAGTTTGGCCATCTTCACCTTTTTATCTCCCTCATGGATACTTTCTAATGTATCCCATATTTCTTTGGCAGTCTTGTTGTGCATTACTTTGATAAATTTTGCCTCACACAGACCACTTAAGAGAGCATTCATGGCTTTGGCATTAGCTATAAAATCTTGTTTGGCTTCTTTCTCTATGTCAGAATCCTTTGGGGCATATCCCAAATCCACAGCAGCCCAAACTTCTATTCCTAGAGACATTATGTACGTCCTCATTCTTATTTTCCAGAAGGCATAATTTGTACCAGTAAACAAAGGGGATTTATTTGTTGAGCATCCTTCTAGACTAGCCATCTTGGGGACCTAGGATCTCCTTCCAGTTGTTAAACTGATACAAAAGGAACCTGCTCTGATACCAATTGTTGAACCCTTGGTTAAACTGAGAGGGGGGGTGAATCAGTTTAATGCAGTCATGGTCTTGTAAAACTTTCTTTTACACTTATTTACATCTTCATTTCGTGATCAACTTAATATACAATGGAACAAAAATCTTAATAAGTGAGCAGCAGGTATTAAGCAGATTAAATACAGAATATCAACACATAATCATCATGCACATAGACAACAGATATAAGTGGAAACCCATAAGGGAGAAAACCACATCTTATTATTGTTGTGATGCAAAGGCAAGCTCCAACTCCCTCTCACCACTGATTTTTTGTAGGCTCCAACCTACAGGAGGCTACTACCTCAATTCTGCAAGCTACAACTTGCAAAGAAGCTCAAACTACCATCTATTTTTTGTAGGTTGCAACCTATAGGAGGCTCCTACCTCAGCCAACTATAACTGGATATCTATCATGCTACAACTTGATATGGAATCACCAACTTCCTCACACAATACTGAAACAACATGCTGATTTACTTGGATATCAGCCTCATTATATTCCTTCTTCACTGTTATCCTCCATCCTTCATATCTGCCTTATATTATCTCTGGATCTTCACAGCTTCTCTGTCTGCTCCTTCTTCTTCTTACACTCTCTAGCCTCACTATGCATACCAATATTACATGTTTTATACAAATAGCCTTTTGACTGTTTGCATTCTAAAGGAATATGAAGTGAACAGGCATGACTCTTTTCCTTCCACCATCTCATTTTCTCGCTCATCATTTCATGAGGTTACAAAATTGTCTACTCATTTCATAATTAAATTGGATTTTTTCTTTGCCTATGGAGACTTTCCTTTTCATTACATACACTAAAAATAATTAATGCATTTACATTAACAGTTACAACAAATATGTTTCTCTTAACCCTTTGAGCTCTTGGCTTGCTGTGTATTTTTCTTTTTGCTGCTGTCACTGCCTTTTTAGTTTCTACTATTTATATTCTAGCTCTGTTGCATAATTACCCTATTTCTTCAATTATTTGTGTCTTTTGTGCTGCGTCCACCCACACTTTGCATATAAATTTAATTATACGTATCCATATGCACATCAACCATAACCTTAACACCGATTTGTCACATATTCTAAAACCAAAATTCTTTCATGATTTACCTTGGCTTTTATCCTTTGATTGAAATTATTCATCATGGCATGTTAATAATACCATAATCTATGACTTTGGTTAAGACCCATCATAACCAAATATATTAAAACCATGCATTCTGTTCTATAATCATATAACCTTTAATATATAAAACATTTGTAAAGGTTTATCTTTCCGCCTGTCTTGGACGTATACCAATGTCGCATCCCCGATTAAATGACTACCATTGATCATGTTCACAATCCGACGGTCTTCATCATATTGCAAATCTCAAAGTTTATTACCCTTCCATACTTTGGTTAAATTTACCACAGTGCCATCATATAAATACACTCGAGTCCCACATCTTTTTACCATAGTTAAAAGAATGTTGACATCTTATTTATCTAGACCCATAGGTGTACACTGACGATCATACACTTCAGTTTACTCCATTTACCATTCTAATCTCAACCGATGATTTACTCTGTGTCAGATCAGATGATCATCGCACTTCGTCTCTATTAACTTCCCAATCCGACGGAATTTTCACACCAAGTTGCATGTTATTTAAATGTTCCCAACCTATGCGAAATAGGTTGTTTTAGAGTGCCACACATCACCCTCTTAACGCTATCATGTTCGTTTGATATTTTACCACTTATCCTCCAAAAGCAGTGCGAAACAACAACTTACTAGTTTTCTAATCCTGTCTTCACTATTCCGCGGATTTCAAAATATATTCCACTGCATTTAAATATATTCCACTTACCAGTTTTTCTATCGCATTTCGGCATTCTACCATTCTATGTTATAATCCTTCTTTGTCCTCTAATGCGATTTAACGAAGGAAGACCACATACTTCCAGACTTGAAAAGACCTTTAGGTTTCGGCTTTGATCTTCATCGCGTTCGCTCTATTTATCTCACTTCATTGAATCCTGTTACCCAATGTGCCTTCGTCCATCTGATCCCCCAATATGCGATATTCCTCCTGCCCTGATTGTGATATGCGATGAAATTTTCATCGCTACTTCGCATCGCATCTTCGCATCACATCGCATCGCCACTTCGTGGTATGTGATGAAATTCGCAATGTCGATGTGTGATATGGTGCTGTGCTGCCACATGTCCCTTCGCATTGCCACATTGCATCGCAACTTTGCATCACCAATTCATTATCGCACTTCTCGCTTCGGCGATTCAACCCGATTCTCAAGCGCTTATTCTCCTGAGCTTGCGATGTCTGATATGTAATAGGGTCCCACGTGATTGTGATATAATATTTACTATCAATCTCCTTTAATCTCATCCGTTGATCACTTCAGTTCACGACTATACTTTTGGGCTTTAGGAAAGCGGGTCCTATTTCGCTGCACTGCGGAGGCATTCCTTGGTATGGAATGGTCATCAGGCTTGTGCTACCACAGTGAATGATAATTGTCAATCTGCGGTCAACGCCTGAAGGGTGGGTAAACTGAGGAGGCTCCCCCTTGGGTTAACCATCGGGTTGTTTGTGCCCCTATAGTACCGTTGATCCCAGATCAACGTTAACTGCGCTCATAAGATATGCACGAGGTTTAGCCTTCGCTGCCTCTGCTACCTTCGTTGTTCAAATGCTTCCTTCGCTACCTCTGTTGCACGCCTCTACCTTCGCTGTTCAACTGCCCTCGCTGCCTCCGTTGCACGCCTTTTCCTTTGTTGTTCAACCGCCCTCGTTACCTCTCGTTGCCTTTGGCCGCCTTTTCTCGCCTATGTTGCGGGGATTTCATCGTCGATTCTATGAATCTCTCCCCGAGCTTGTTCTTTTGCTATTGCACTTCATGGCACGCATCGATCTCTCCCAAGCTCCTTTGCCATCAATGATAATATTTCCAACACCGAGATCTCCTCCATTTTTCACCTTCATCATGTCTGGTTCAGGACCTAATGCTAGTGACAACCCCGACCCTGATGTTGGAAATGCTACTAGTGGTGCCGCAACATGAACTATTCCGTCTGCTCCCTTGCTCCCTTATATGTTAGGCCTAAGCCTTCCCAATTTTAGCCATTTGATTAATGACCCCATACACCATGATCCTAGTTGGCTTGCTATTCCAACCAAGCTTCCTTCAGACATCCCCAAGTTTGAAGGAAATGTTGGATAGGATCCTACCAACCATGTTCATTTTTTCCACATGTGGTGTTCATCTAACTCCATCTATGATGACTCTATCCGTCTCCGGTTATTCCAGCGTACACTTACTAGAGAAGCTTCCAATTGGTATGTCGACCAAGCCTCCTCCTCTCATACTACTTTTGCAACCCTTTCCAAGGATTTTTTGTCTTACTTCCAGCTTCCCCTTCATTATGACACCAGTACCGAACTCTTGACCTCTTTCAGCCAAACTTCTGCTACAAGCCTATCTGACCATATTCAAGAATGGGAGCAGGAGCAAGAGCCTATGTCGAACCCATGTTTTTGAAGACCATGTCTACATGGACTGGTTTCTTAGATCCATTTTTTCTGCTATTGGAAAATATGTCGCATCTCACTTTCCTCATACTGAGAGAGCTGCCCTCCAGTTTGCGTTGAAATATGACCTGATCTATGCGCAATCCAGTTATGTTTATATCATCTTACTTGATCTCCCTAGACCTTGTGGTGCCAACGCACCAGGGGAATCCCATGTCGTCGACGGTATCGTTGGATCCCTTTCACATCTGTATACTCATCCTCCCATGGGTTATGGTTTCCCTCAGGGAAGGGCCAGCTCCTCCAGCACTTTTCCTCTTCCCAGCAGCATGTATCCAGGATACGACATGCCTCCTCCGTTTGCCCAACCTATTTACCCCAATGTTTCCCAACCTCCTTATTATCTGTATCCATAGCCTGGTGCTCCAGCTCCTCCAACACTAGCACCTTAGCCTCCCTTGCCTTCTTAAACTCCAAAATAGTAGCCATCCCCCCCTTAGGGTTAGATGTATGTGCAACAGAGTGCGACTAATCCTTCTACTTTCAAAAATAAGAGGAAAGGAAACAAAAACCAATATTCCCCAAGTAATCTAGGAAACGATACCCAAGGGAATATATCTAACACTGCAACCCAGAAACAGGGCACTCATCCCAAGAAGGACAAGCCTATTCGCGCGAATAAAGCTTGTTCTTGTTGCGGTGTCTATGGTCAATATGCCCATGATTTTCCCCTTTTATCTCAAATGTGTTAGATGTGGGAAGCTCAAGCAGCATCCCGAGGACAGTAAGCCTTCCCTTTGGTTCCTCCTAATGCTACGCCCATCCAACCGGTTGTGTTTACCAATCCTTTCCCCCAGTAAGGGTATGTGGTTGCCCAACCCCCTGAAATTCAGGCAGCTACTCAACCTCCTCCATCTGGTACCTATGATTACTATATCCTCATGATGAACTCTAACTAACCTAATACTACTGAAATCAACCTTCATACATGGTCTCGTCAGTATAACAATCCCCCCGCTACGGCTGGCACTGAGACCCCATCTTCATGTCCAATGCAGCCTATTTCAACACCCAATGGTCCTTTACTGATCCGTTAGCCTAAGGCAGAGGTTCATACAAAGATCCCCAAGGGGCCATTACACCAAAATGATGCTTTCGTTAAAGCCGCCCACTCCTACAGTATAATATATGACTTGGTGCAATCCCCTGTCACCATGTCAACGTTGGAAGTCCTCCAGTTGTGCCCTTCACAACAAAAAGTTCTACTAACTTCTATGGGTGTTTTTGATCCTTCAGATGATCGTTTTATTGTCTTTGATGTTGATAAGTCAGAGCATCCCCCCCTTCTTGCATTCGCCACCTTCCAAATTCCAATCAAGACCTGGAATGCCAACGTCTCCCGTTGTATCATTAATGAGGGGGCATCCACTTGCGTGATGTCCTCCTCTGTTTTGAAGTAGCTCAGATCCCCTGAGTTAGCCCCTTCCACTATCACCCTTCGTCCGTGGGATGGCCACTCTTCTAACCCCTTTGCATGTTCCATAATTGTCCTATTACTCTTGCAGGTAAGACTGTTTGTTTTGACATTGAAGTCATTGATGCCCCCTTAAAATACAACATTATATTGGGTCATAGCTACACTTATGTGATGTATTTTGTACCATCTGTGGTTCACAGTAAGATGTTCTTTCCTCATAATGGAAATATCGTCACCATCTATCAGTTGACATATTATGAACCAAATTCCCATACCTCTCGAGAGTCCATTAGTTCTTCGGTGGCCAATAAACAAGCAGTTGAACCTCTGACCAGTGTCTCACTCGGAATATTTAAAGATTCCTCCTTGCTTGGTTCATTTCCTGGTCTCCCCCCTCCTATATCTGACCCTAGCTTGTTGAATGTTTGCATGATGAAATCGTCTCAGTCTGACCTCAAAAGGGTCGGTTCGACTAGTCAGCAACCCTGCCCTCTGCAACCTGCTCCTAGTACTTCAACTCAGCCTTCAGGACCTACTCCTCAAGGCCCATCATCTATATTTGGTGTCCATGATCATCTCTTTCCTCCTGGAACAGCTCCCCCTGGCCTTAACCATCCTATAGTTGTCCCGCCTAGCCATTACCCCTCCGGTCAGATACCGATTCTTGCTCCCCCTCCTGGAGTATTTTCGGTACCTTTCATCACTACCTTATCTCTTCCAAACATGACCCTGGGGATCCCAGTCTGGTACATTGATCCCCCAGCCAATACCCTACCTGATCAGCCCAAACCTTACACTGCTTTGACCCCGGTCCAACCAGTCGCCATGACCCCTCGCTTTGCTTCTGTGCCTCAGCGACCTCAATAGGAACCTACTCATGTTGCGAAATCCTCAGGTGAGGGGGGGAAATCCTGAAAGAAGGCACCTAAGGACAAGGTTTCCCAGACAACCCCTGCTTCTCCTCAACCTTCAAAGTGTACACCTTTGTGTGCTTTGTGTGATGTTCTCGGTCATCTCACCCATAATTTTCCTGAATTGCCTCATATCAAGCCCATGGTCAGTGTAGCGTTTCCTGAGTCTAAGGTCCTCAAAGCCCCTATTATTTTACTGACTACAGCCAAGAAACCCAAGATTGTGCACACAAACCACCCTTGTGCGATGTGTGATCTCCATGGCCACTATACCCACCTATATCCCCACCTTGCAAACTACCACACCTCTTTGGACGTAGTTCGCGAGTACGAGGTTGACCACAACAAGTCTGCCACTCCTTTACTTGTGTGTTATGCTTCGATAGAACCAAAGGACAAATCCACTCCCATTGGCATTTCCCCTCCTGATGTCGAGATGACGGATTCTTCGGCCACTATCCTCTACCTGTCATCATTTGTGAGATCCACGATGGAAGACCCCTCTGGGGCTTCCCCTTCTGTTTCACCTGACCTCCCTTCAACGATCACCTTGGGCTCAAAATTGGTGTATCCCTCATCTACTTGTTTCTCGGTCACCCTCCATGATGATGTGCATGTGAACCTCTCTTCTCATGATGATGACACAAGTAGCTTTGTCGCACCACGTGGCCTTTCTTCCACCAGTCACCCCATCTTCTATTGTGCTGACAACATTATGGAAGTAATCACCACCCCTGAATTTATCTATCCCCCCTTACATCAAACCCAGGCATTCGAACCAAATACACCTTGTGGCCGTTACATTGACACCGAATTTTTGGGTAAGGGGGCACCCATATTTGAGAGTCTAGGATAAGCAATTCTCCACAACCCTCCTAGTGCATCTGGTCATGTCGACTCTATTACCATTATTCTTCCCCATTTAGAAGAACCTCTAGAGTTCCATATCACTTCAGATCACTCTAGTGATGATCCACTTCATCATTCCTTCATCTTACATCAACAACGCAGTCCCTTAGACATTGTTGTTGACCAGCCTATGTGTTTTCTAGGTGAGCACCAGTTCATTATATCCAAATCCACTCTTTGGGATAGTGGCACCATGTATGTGAACCCAGAATTTTAGTACATTTGCTTCAGATATGCAGTACCATAAGAGATTGGTAATCCTTCATTCATTTTCTCGAACTGCATCTATCCATTCTTCCCTCGGAAGATAACCATAACATAAACAAATGGTGAACCACATCATAAAAATGGGTTTAGGTTCCACTTTTCTAAATACACTTGGAATTACCATAACATGCTTGGGGGCACCTATGCCCCTCAACCATAAAAATCCCATCACTCAGCCAAAAACAACACTGAAACCCCCTTTCTCTAACAGGTCGCACTTTTTAGGTCATTTCCTAGGACAGCTCGTAGTTTTCTACCCAATACCTGCTACATAGGTCGCAAAACAAACCCCAAAATGTGTGACCTGGCATGTTCCTAGGCTCTGGGTGCCTAATATGAAACTTTAATCCACTGAATGGAAAGAGTATGGTTAGGAATATTACCTGCAACTGAATGATCTTGATTCCAATGGTCATTTTGTCTGCTACGATCACTGCAAGATTTAGGGCCTTTTCTCCTCTCTACATTCACCACAACTACACTTGCAAATGAATCAAATTGGAGGGAAAATGCCTTATTAAAAGAGAAACCCAAGATTTTTCTTTTGCCAGCTGCGAACAAACCATAACTTTGATTGATAAACTGTTAAAACCATTGCAAAGCTCTCACCGAGTTCTCAAATGGGTATCCTTTCATTTTTGGTGATTTGATACTCCACTTGGACACATTTTTTCCAAGAAGGGTCACTTCACTACTTCTCAAAACCAAATTTCTTCACTTGCAACACTTGTACTTGGGGCACCATTTTTCCTTCATACTTGTCGATGCTCATGTCAATTTTCGTCATGAGTAACCATCTTGTACTCATGTTTTTATGGTCCCTGTCGGGCCTGTTCTGTGTGGCAGCATCATCGAGTCACCATTGTTTAGGGCATCTAAGTGAGTCATCATGGCAACCATGGCATTTGTCCCAAGTCCCTTTGTCTCCCGCCACAGTCTTCCATCCTTCATTGCTTTGTCCCTCTCTCGTGTCACACATTTTTTCCGTCAGTCATACTATCCCCTATCCCCTCCAAAGTCGAGTCAGTAGCTTCTAGGTCATCCATGCCCTTTATACTCTAACAAGGGAAGTCCTCAACCTGCTACTCAGTACCCCCCGATTCCACCATCATCCCTGGTGTCAGTCTATTAGTCGCTCTACTATTATCCCTCTTTTCTTAGTTGAGGATTCCTTATTGCCTCACCTATGGAGGACCTCCTTTTGTCAACATCAACTTATTCATTCCATAAGACAGGTCTAGAGAGCGGTTTACCTTGGTTCCAGATTCCACTCTTGTTTGGTGCCTCAGATCAGGTAAAGGGACCCTTTATTTCCCCTTGACTTGATTGTTTCTCTGTTCCAACTCCTTACGACATGATAAAATCTGTATACTTGATGTTTTAGTGATGCAGCAGATTGTACTAGTGATTCCTGGGTGTGTGTGAGATGTTTTGTGACTCGTGATGGGGTGGCCTTTAGGTGTACCCCCACATGCCCGAATGACCTCTCTACTATCATTCGCATTTTGAGAGCCCTTTCCTATTTTACAGGCCTCTAAGGCCTCAAGGTTGTACTTATATCTCATGTACTCATATATTATCGTATAAGTCCTATTTGTTGTCCTAGGCCTAGTTTTTATGCCAGCATGTACCATATATTCTTACCTAAGAACACGTAGCGCACCATTATTCTTTGTACTTTGTTATCTCGCCTTGAGCATGTGCATGCTCTCCCCACCTCATGTAGAATAGGTACTCACCATAAAAGAGACTTGTCACACCCGTAAGTCTCACCTCCTAAGGGTCTTGTCCTCTCTCGCTTTAGTCTCCGCCTTATATTTCTCTCTCTCTCTTACTCCCTGTCTAAAGGATTAAGTTCTTTACAACGTACTTCAACCATATGATTAGCTCCACGAAGACCTTGGGGCAACTGCTACACCATTTTTTGGTCATCTAACCCGTTACTATTAGATGGACCTAAGTACACCATGTAAGACCAATTTTACCCTACGTAAAATTTCTTTCACTATGCAAAATAACCTAGTAAACAACCTTTATTAAGTTTTTTATTGTCTAAACCGGAAACCCAATGACGAAATATTAAATAAATCTACATTTGTTTGATTTTCCTCAAGGAATAATTAGTTAAACAACATTTTAATTAATATTCCTGGTCATATTTAACCCAAAACAGGAAAATTAATTAGATAAATTATTATTTATCTTATTATTTTCTAGGAATAATTATTTAAACCTTATTTAAATAATATTCCTTGTTAAATTTGACTAAATCACTCATAAATATTTAAATAAATCATTATTTATTTAACTATTACTCAACCACATCCTTAAAATGATAAATAAATCATTTATTTATTTATTATTTACAAATAAAGGGATTTGACCCAAGTCAAATTCCTTTTTCCTCCAACAAAAATAATAAAATATTCCATAAAAGTTGGATCTTGATTTGGTTAATAATATTTTAATTATGCACCAATATCTAGACTAACTCAATATTTTGTTATAAATAGAAGGGTTTTTCCATTCATTCACTACCTTTTGTTGCCTAGAGATCACTCTTGATCTATACTTTTGGTCTGACTTTGATCCTCCCATCATTGTCATATTTTTCTACTTTTTGCCTGTGAGCTCCCTTTGAGTTCCATTTTTGTCTGGGTTTTCTACACCATCAAGAGAGAGAGATTTTAGATCTGAAGCGTTGAGGACATAAAAGAACCCATCCCATTGAGGGGGATTGGTAACATATTTTCTATGTTCCCTTCCCAGGTGTCATAATACAAAAAATTATTTAAAAATCCTTGTCTTGTTTATTGGATGCATGGAGCAACTCTTGCTTATTATTTGTTGTTTAATGTCTTTAACTACATAGATCTGGATTTCTGTAGCATTATTTTGATCATCAAGGTGATTCAGAATGACAACCATCTTTGATGTTAGGTTGCTTTTATGCAATGTGCCTAAAGTGATCTTTTTTTTTTGTATGCTTGTACTGAATTCACACTAACACCTTCTCATAAAATCTTTTCGTAGTAGATATTAATCTTGCATAGTGTCCACAAGTTGCACCCCCATGAGCCTCTACTATAATCATCCGCCTTTTCGTGAACAATAACATATATGCGCGTATCTCATCCGGTCCCATCTTATATAAGTGTCATGATATCAATGAAAATTCAATTGCCTTAACCACCAATTATTTCTTTTGTTGTGTAGTATACTCTAAGGGCCATTCTATCATCAATAAGTGAAGAATATCTGTTAGACTCCTATACCAATAGGTTTCATATTTCATGATTGACTTTATGAGCTCTGTAACATGTTCATACCTTTTCTTGTTGCAAAAGGTTTTCCATATTTTCAAAAAATCAAAAAATTTAAAAAAATGTAAAGAGGGTATACCCTAAAAGAAAAATCAAAGGGTAAAAAGAATAAAATGGTCAAAAAAGTGAAAGAAATGAACCCCAAACAAAAATAAAGGCCAAGGAAAGTGTGCAAGTCTAAATGCCACTACTATTTCATTTTCTTAAATAAAGCAATTGTGTGCAGCTTGTTAAACTTTTGCCACAATTTATGAAGAGTCAAACTGTTTAAACTTGACTCATTCATTTTTCAATTTCATGTTGTAGAATAGAGAATAAAAATCTGACCAAACAGTTTAATCTTGGCAGATAAGTAGATAGGTAGAGTTAATAAAAGGTGCTCAACAGTTTAATCTGAGCCCTTGGATGTAATAAGTGTAGACTTAGATAGGTTTGCCATGTAAAAGAAAAAGAAGATTGATAAGGGTTTTCCAGTCCAAGTGCACCCTAATAAAGAAGAGAAAATGGTAGGGTAAAGTAAGTAGGGTAGGTAGATGTTGTTGCAAAATTACATGTGATGAATGATGGTTCTAAATGTGTTCAATTTTACTTTCATCACAAGTGCAAAGGCAGATACTACATTGGAAAAGTTCACAGCAAAGCAAAGTCAAGATTATTAACTTCCCCTTCATTTTTCCCTAAAGATTTCACTAATTCCCCCTAAGTGCTAAGGTATTTGAAGATTAGAGGGGCTCAAGGCATTTCCTTGACTTTTGGAGGGACCGGACCCTCGGCCCAATAATTGAAAAACCTAAGTACTTGAAATCATCCATTATCACATTCATTCACCTCTCAAAATATTTTCCTAAGTAAAATCCCATTTTACTTAGGAAAATCCTTCAATTTTTCATGAAAAGCCCTCAAAATTACTTTTTATTCTAAGTCTAAGTGATGAAAGTATAATAACGCCATTTACTTTTGAATCTTCACTTTCTTGGTTATATTTAAGTGTTTTTAGTTTACATTGTCCCTTGTCATATTAACTCTAATTTATCTATTAACTCCCTATGAAAATCACCTTTTCCTATTATATATAAATCCTTTGGTAATAATATTCCCAAAACCCATGTATTATAGCTATTTTAGCCAAAAGTATTTTATTCCAACTTATTTAAATCAAAAACCCACAATATACCCCCTTTTGGCTAAAAAATATATCTTTAGTTCTATTCCCGCCCCCTATGGTAACTAAATCGCATTGATTTAATTACTATATAATAAAAATATATACGAAAAATCTCTTAAACATATATTTATATGTGTTTAAAAAACAAAAACAAACATTCCCCGACCATTTTTTCCGTATGGGATTAATTAACCCTCCAGGTTAATTAATAACCTCCCTGCCAATCAAACACCTCTCGAAATAATTAATTAACTGTTAATTATAACTGGCCCGCGCCTGTTAAACCTCCATCAACTCCCTATCCCGTCCACCGTGCGATCGCCCGCTCCAAGATCAATGGCTCGCATCGATTCCGCTGGCCATCCCCCATCCGAAAGTTAACGCGCAAAATGAAAAGTGGTTTTCAAATAGTGTATGCCACGCGTCACTTGTTGTATCGATTCGCTGCCATTCCGCCCAAAACCACCCTCCTCTAAAAAGCAGTGCGGAAAAAACTGTAAACCATCTTCCCCCCTGTGACTCACCTCTAGTACATGCTGACGTCATTTGTTAAAAACCCCGCCACCCCGTTTGACTTTGCCAATAAAACAAAAGTTCGCGTCGTTTTCATTATTCATTCTCAGAGAACGACTACACCTCCATGCATATAAATTCAAATATTCACTGCTGAAGTCCGTCAACCTTTGTCTCATCGAAGAAAATTGCAGTCAAGCTTCCCAGAAGCTCGTCTGCCATAACCAGTACCCGTTCAAATCACTGTTCAAACACCCTAGTGTTGCTCTCACTTGATTGTGAAGTAAAACCCTTTGTAACCCAGTTGCGCCACCTGAAACCTCTGTTAACCAATTCCCAGTTATATTGCTTGAATTTCAAAATCATTCTAGATTCACTCTAGACCTCTCAAAATCAAATGAAACCTTTTCGACCTTCCCTACAAACCAATGCTTTCTTAACAATTTGTTTTGTTTTACAGGTGATCAGAAGACCATATCCTTGGATAAACAGTCTTAATACTAGTCATAAAACTTGTTTACTCCAAGATTGTTATCAAATCTATTCAAACAGAGGTTAGAAAGCATAACAGCTAAAGAGTATCAGTGGTTAAAGTGTATCAGGTAAAAGTCAGAATGAAATTTAAAATGAAGATACAGCGGTCAAAGAAACTATTGTGATCAATCCTAGATGAATTTTGCAAAACTGAAGGAGGTTTATGTTCTTAAGAGGACCATTTACAAAACCTCTCTCACTTTTCTAACAGCTATTATGGTTTTGGAAATATTAAACAATGATGGAAAGCACTTTTTGCAGAAAATACCAGTTAAGTCATCATTTTGCAGAGAATATTGTGGTAAATAAAAAATACATCATAAAAAACTGAAGGAGTTTTTTTTTCCTAAGAGATATATCTACAAAAACCTATCTCACTTTTTTCACAGTGATTTCATAATGAGAGATACATGCACATCTTTACAGGCTATGTTTCAGACTCTGTAAAACTCTGTTTTACACATATTTTTACAGAGCCTTTTGTGCACATCTGGAGAGGAATTTGGGGAAACGGAAAGAGGTTTATCTCACCAACATATTAATCCACAATAACCTCTTTCACTTTTTACATATCTATTACTTATTGAGAAATAAAAAGATATCATTGGACCCCAAGTTTGCAGAATTGTTGGAGCAGAATGCACAAAGAAAGGAAGCAGTTAGTGACTTGGATGCCTCATCATCAACTAAGAGTTGGATCAAATTCGAATTCTCCTCTTTGTCATCACCTATCCATCAAAAATAGTGCCAAATATATGCATTATTTTGAGTATCCTTTACTTAGGTTCTATTTATGTAAAATAGTTGGAGAGATTTGTGAACCAATTTTGATATTTTTTTCAAGATATTTTAGTTTAGAATTTGTATAAATACTCCACTCTTGGAAGAATTTTGGGTGGATTCTACTACTTCGCTGTGACATTGATGTTTTTGGAATAAAAAGTGTTTTGGAGAAATTTATTTGTGGCTTGCTGGATGACAATTTGAAGCTCAGGACTTTTTGCAAGATTCATGTGTCGGACTGCAGTTCAATAAGTCTTTCTATCCTATGTCTTAAGTTTTATATCTGTTTATAATATCATTGTGTCCATTTCTGAATAATTGACATAAAAGAATAACTCAGAATTTACTTAATTGTACTCTGAGTTCAGTTGTGATTATTCTAAAATGTTTTCTTCTAGATTGGTTATAAGCAATGAATTCTTAAATGCTCTTGCTTCGCTAATCTAAACATTTTGATTACTATAGTAAAGAATTCTTCACTGCTCTTTATTTGTAATCATTCCATTTCTTTCTTTTGAACATGTTGAAAGATTCTTGAGTGCCTTTCATCCCTTCAAAACACATTCCATCCACTTTAATTCCTAAAAATTGTTCTATGTTTGGCTATCTTGCCCTGCAAAGCCATCTTGTGTGTAGAAGATTAATCCAGTAAAGCCATCCTTTGACTCCATAGCTCAATGGCCTGAAAATATTCAACCTTGCCCTTAGTTGGCGAATTCCACCATTTTCAAACAAACTCTTGGATTTATAACTAGCCTAAAACTTTCTAAGAACAAAGATAAATTATAAAGAGAGAGCCCTCTCTCGATGCAGATTGGCTAGATTCTGCATCTGAAGGTTGGTTTGTGGTTACCTCGGGTATACTTTCCTTTTCCACAACTTCAAGGAAAACCTGAGTGATAACAATAATTCACA
>JAXQQM020078947.1:0-164566 GCA_034641835.2 Pinus albicaulis | reverse complement strand
GTAGTAAAATTTCCCATACATGACCTGTTCTAGCGTCATTATAGAAAATTTCACATGCTATCTTCTATAAAAACATGTCTTTCAAACTTGTGTCCCCTATTCGATCTATGGCGAATATATATATCTTCATCACCATTTTCATATGTATCCACTCTACCATGTGACCATTCCACCGAGGTCCTCAACATGGATGTGTTGAAACTCATAGATTCCCTCAATATCACCTTGAACATAGTAGTCTTTACCATGCCAATAACCATCCTATTACTATTACTTCTCATGATTAAGTATGGGTGAGAACATCCATTAGAACTTTGATCTCTAGCTAGACTCCCTTGTAAGATTTCCCAAAATTGTTAAAGCCTAGTGCCAACTTGAATACCTATGTTGCCAAATTGATTTACTTGTATGTGAATCTATGATACTTGCATTCAAGCTCTAGGGATTAGATGTGTTGTTAGCTCTTACCCACCCTCACCATTCTCGAAAGACATGAAAATATTGACATATTTTTCAATCCAATGATCCTCCAACATGTCTCTGGTCTTAAAATTTTCTCATTTAGTTTCAGCACCTCATAGCTATCAAAAACACTTCTCACTTTGCCTCTCTATTTTATTCATGGTTGTCCATAGAGGAATTTTCACCAACACAAATCCAACCATTCCACACTAAAGTATAGTGGTGGAAAAACAACATAAATGGCATTTTAAGTAAATATTTCTAAGCAAATGGGGAAAAAGTTCTAAATGATGGACAACAATACTATAGACAAATCTAAATGATAGACAACAATACTACAGAAAAACTATAGGAGTGGTCCACTCAAACTATCTACACTCTACATGTTGCTAACATGTTAAAATAGGAAGGTAGATCTTATACAAACCAAAATAGTATTTGAGAGATTTGATTAATAAAACATTGTCACACTTATAATTACATGAATGTTGTCCCAAGATAGGCATACTATCTTGGACATATGAGTAAACTAGTTGAGGAAATATCTCAATCACATACCAATATAAGAACCATATGATTGGAAAGAACCTCTCAAATCCAATTAAACCTAAAAACATCTTAAAATCTATGTAAAAATCCAAAAAAAAACCTTAACATTCCACAAATATATTCACATTTAAAAAAACAAAAGTTACATATTCCAACATTTATAATAACACTATCAAAAAAATATTAAAAAAAATTAAATTTTCAAAATCCTTATACTTCCCTAACATCAAAATACCTAACAATATATTTTAATAATTCTTTTTAAAAATGTTAATATTCTTTTTGGTTTAATTACTTCTACACTCTGGGTGGTCTTTTAAAGAACCTCATATGAGAAAACATTTCCTAATTTTATTAGTCCCTGCCTACGACAGCGCAAGGACTATATCGATCGATTCAATGTTGAATCAATGTTAATTTTCGTTGACCAGTGCATTTAACCATTTTTTTTACCAAAACACTAGCTTTTAGCCAAAGTTTCATTTTTGAGGTCTTATTTTCGGGTTGCAACACTTTTGCATCCAAAATAAATTTTATCCAAAGTCTCGATTCGCCTTGAAAATTGGATTTCTTAATTTTATCCAAAGTTTGGACTAGTTTTCATGGACCCCCTGCAGTGGGAATGGTCATTTTTCCTTTCTCCAAATTTTGGATTCACCCTATGATTTCACTTTGAAAACTTTATCCAAATTTCAAACTACTAGAGCCCATGGGGTGGAAACCGCCAATCGAACTTTATCCAAAGTTTGGATTTCCTTGGTTACCTTTTTTATTTGATACTTTTTGGCTACCTGCCATCACTTATGCCACTTCTCTCCACTTGGCTACCTTCCATCACTTCTCGCCATGTACCATTGCTTCACCTCCCATCACTTCTCACCACCTACCACTGCATCATCTCAAGGGAAATACATATATTTTTCTCACCACTACTCCATTCCATGCCACCGCCAACATACAGAAAAATATAGGTCTTGTTCTTCCTACCATGGGAACTCATTCTACATCCTACACAAAATACATGAAATAATGAGTGAACATCCTACAGAAAATAAATGCAAAACTACAATAATCAGTGAGCATCATTGTGTACGCAATAATGAGTGAGAATCCTGTAGAAAATACAAGCAAAGACCTGCAATAATCAATGAGAATCATTGCGTGAAATATATGGGTAAGTTTAGTTACTACTCATTAATGAGTCAAGCTCACGTATGTTACAATGTTTTTCTAATTTTATATTAACAAGATTGGAAATAAACCTCATTTCTTTTCTCCCTTTGATACATCAATTGCAATAAACCTCTCACCTACCTTTGATACATCAATCTTTGATTTTGTAACTTTAGCTCTAAGTTTCGATAGCCTTAAGCTTAGAATCTCAGGATGTCATGGACTGAGTATTGGGTTCAAAATTTTGTATTAACAAATGACTCTTTATTATATTTTCTTTAAGTGATCACCGTTAGCTCCGATAAATAAACGACTTTCCTAGCCTAAGGTCATCAGTTACCATAGTGAAGGTCCTGAAAGGTCTTTACTTCAATTCTCTTTGTCATGAATTAACATCTGCGGAAAGAAATGTAGTATTTAATTTGGGCATGAGCTCCTTTGAAATGAAATCACTAAGATCTGAGCAGGGTGAAGGATGAGAGCTCTATAGGCATCTCCCTGTGAATAGTTCTGTTGAACTATTTTGACCTATTGCTAAAGATATATTTTTACAACTTCCTGTTAAGGGAGCTGACAAACATATAAGAATATACTATTAGAAACTAAAGGTATTTCTTTACTTCTAGACTCACTCTACTAATTTAATTAGTTTTGCGAAAATTTGGAAAAAAGAATAGGCTAAGTGTAGTTGAAATATGAAATTCTCCTTTGCTAAATACAATTTAGGAAATAGATTTATTACGTAAGTCAATTTTTCCTTTCACGTGGAATAACTAGTCAATTTTTCCTTTCACCTGGAATAACTCATGTATTCATCTCCATAGTAAAGTAAAAACACACCCTATAACTAAGTTTGGTAATTTATTTTTCAGGTTGGAACCAAAAATCCTAAGGTAGGATAAATACCACCATTTCTTTTTTCAAAATGAAATTATTGTATTTAAGTTCCAACATCCAAAATTGAAATAAATTATATTACATAGTACAATTTTACTAACCTGAGAACCTTTTTCAACAATTTGTTTGCACCTACAGAACCTTTTTTCAATGATTTACTAACCTGTAAACCTTTTTTCAACGATTTGTCTGCACCTGCACATAGTTTCTATTATTTCTCTATGGATAGCTTGAACAACATCAACATAAAGTCATTTTCTCTTTATCGGAAGTCGACAACTGCTTTGATTCGAAGTAATACAAACCCTCATTCCAGGACATATTTCATTGAACACAAAATATATTTCTGCATGTAGGGCATTTTGACTTTCCCATAACAACAACACGTGCATCAGTTGAGTTTCCTTGAGTATAGGGTTGTTGTACGATACCTATACAGTTTTTTACACCAAGTCGTATTGGTTTTTAGCATGGTATCATAAATAAAACATGTTAACTAGTTGATATTTTAGAGGTCTATTAGCTAGTTTAATTAACTAAAACAACAATACATGCATTACGTGTTTCCATTGATCGATAAATCTTGAACGAACCTGACACTTCTCAATCATATGATTGAAAAAGGACCACTTTACATTTTTGAGGAGTCAGATGCTCATTGTAATTGGGCTAGGGATAGTGAATGAGAATAAAATTTTCTTCCAATTTACTAAGGATATGAAGGACTATGCAACTACAACAAAACCTGTGCAAGCAAACCATCTTGCCTTAACTTTCAGATAGGTATTTTTCTTATAAACATATATTTCATGATTCTTCACAAGAGGAACATCTTCATTTCCTTCCACCACACTCTTCCTATAATACCTTGTCATT
Organism: Pinus albicaulis; assembly: GCA_034641835.2. Classification (NCBI taxonomy): domain Eukaryota; kingdom Viridiplantae; phylum Streptophyta; class Pinopsida; order Pinales; family Pinaceae; genus Pinus; species Pinus albicaulis. The sequence goes on along the minus strand of JAXQQM020078947.1, from coordinate 160,609 downwards.
TCCTTTCATGACTCTCTTCTTATATTGCCTTCTCATTTTAGGCAAGGGAAGAAATATGTGCCCAATTCTCAGGTGCTTATCCACTGCATTGTAAGGGAAAAATAGCAGAATGAATGAATGTAGGTGCCTACCCACTGCATTCTAAGGGAAAACAAGCATAATGAATAAATATGGGTATGGAATGAAGAAACATGCAACATAATTGAAATTACATTAGGCACAACCATACGATTCAGAAGCGACAAAACATGGACCTGAATTCAGCAAAACAATACGATTTAAAAGGGGAAAAATAAGGCCCCTTTCCATGGGAAACCGTCTAGTCGGGTTTATCCAATTGTAAATTCATGTATGCCTTCCTGTATGAAGGTTTGACAACCCCAAGTTCCTTTACACTTTCCTGTATGAACGCTTGACAATCCTAGCAAATACTATTTTGTAAATATTTGGCTAAATATTCCTTCACCATGGATTGCACATTTGGAGTTGGCCAACTGAATATTTGTTGGAATTAACTCCCAACCACAGCCATGAATAAATGTCGACAGCAACCCACACTTCAATCAATTTTGTGTAGGGAAAGACATAGCCCAGGATTTCTAAATCCACAGGCAGCTCACGAAAAATCCAAACAGAGTACCTACGACCATAAGTCTGTGTTATTTATTACCTGCTGCAGTTCACCCACTTACCTCCACCACATTTGCAAAACCATGCAAACCCTTGTTTTTTTCCCATTTCCTTTGTTATCCGCTTACAACACTTACCGCACTTTACCACACTGCAATGCGCACTTCGCAAGTTTTACACTTTACCTTTCTGCTGCTCGCAAGCTATGTTATTTGTGTTGTGATGCCATATTTCTACCGCAGATAGCAACATTTTAAGTTTTACTATCTAGATGCTCATAAATTATTTTAAGTTATTTGTGATGCAATCGCAACAGGGGCACGTGTCAAGCTCATGAGGGAAGCGGAAATATCACATCGCAAGCTCTGGAGATAACAGATAAGTGCCCACAAGATTAAGTTGTTTTGGATGCGATGCGATGTGCCACGTCACATCACACATCGCAAAGTTTAAGGTTTCCCGTATATGCTCCAAGCTAAAATTTAAGATCGTCGATCTGCGATGGAGGCCCAGATGTGATGTGTTCTCAGAGCCGAAACATATAAGTTTTCAAGTTTGCCGATTTGTGTGTTGAATGTTGTTTTTTTTTATAAACAGCAGAAACAGAGCGCAGGACGATTTTGGTTTTTGAACGTCTGCTCAGCATTGAATTTCTTTAAATAGCATTAAATTTTCAGGCTTCGGCCATTTTGTATAAAAAATGTGTAATTCCGTATTGTTATGGTGATGGAATAGAAAATTGAATTTCGTTCCACTTCTGTGTAATACGTTGTCTATCTATATGTTTCTCTCTTAATTCCGTAACAATTGTGCACTCTCTGTGTTGTGGGGGAAGCATCCCTTTGTGTATTGAATTCGTTCAATATTTCCAACAATATCGATTGACATGTTTCACTTATCGATTTACTTATATTTTGTAGGCATGCAAGTGTAATTCATGCATGCAGATCGGTTCTGGGTGCTGCATGTGCAATGTGGTGGTTCTCACATTGGCACATTCGAGGGCATAATTTAGATTTATAATATTTTAATATGCAGCATGGTTCGACGTTCAATGAAGGCAATTTAATCCATATTCTTTGATCTTTAGAGAAGCGCATCTGAAACTTCATCTACCCTTACATATCTCCTGTCTAGCCAAATAAATCATGTATCAAGAGGATAGTGGCATTATTTGTGTATTCAAATGGTTAAATAACAGAAATTTAAATGGTTCAATAACAGAAAGAGAGATGAGGATCAATAAACCATGAATATGACAAAGAAATGGAACAGTTGCTCAAAAATCTCATTCCAAAGCTCGACGAGTTCCATCGCACTATTATTAATCTGACGAAATTTTCATAAAATAGTTTGTTGTAGGCTAAAATCATTATGGTAAAAGTAATTCCCTCATTAGACTTGAATATGATACACTTATTTGTATGTTTGATTGGTGTTTAACCAATTTTTAATGATCAACTTTTTGAAAAATAGTTATATTTAATTCATAATAAGGGTCTATCAAAAAATTGACTATATTCCATGCAACCACACTTACTCAATTTGATATTACATCTGTTTAAATTAAACAAATGTATATTAAAAATTACCCACCTCCCTTTAGCAGTTCTCTTTTGTATAATAAAAATATATAAATCATTATATATAAAACTTTGGTTCATATAAACGTTTTGGGATCGCAAATATTTTTCTCAAAGGCTGGGAATGGACCGTGGATAGCAGACATATAGGCACTGATGGCCTCGTTTGGTTCGCTGGATCCGTTTCTACAAAGGAATTGCAAACTTGTCTTTTTCTTACTGTACAATCGTATAATCAGAGGGTTATGTAATGCTATTGGGGTGTTCAGAATTTTATTTCTGCATATGCGGATTGATCAGGTCTTTGGACTGCATTATAACCAGTTAAGGATTTAAGCCTCGACAGGGACTACCACTACTTGCAGCTTTTCTTGTTATTCCCTGCCTCCTTCAGGAGGAAGGGACTATAGCAATCAGATTTTATCTATCTATTAGATGGACACGGGAATTAAAGAAGTTTTTTCAACTTTTAATCAAAGTTTCTGAAACGACACAATAATCAATAAAAATCTTTTTATGTTTAACCAAAGTTTTTTTGAAGCTTTTTTATTTTGACGAATCGAAAAAATCACCATCTTATTTGGCCTCATACCGAGGCAGTAAGAGGAAAACTAAGAAAAATAGCTAGGAGAAGGATAAGTATTACAAAATTTTCAAATCAAAATGAACTAATGTTATCTTTTCTCAGCATTAATTCTAAGACATTTTATGTTTAGGAAAAATATGTCTTGTGCTGCTCGAAAGTGAAAGTTATATTTTGTTAGGAAATAGTTACATATAGAACATGTTTCAATAAAAATATATATTATTTTGTTAAGAAGTAGATGTATGTCCACATAGGTGTCAATCAAGCTATATATGTGTTGCCCATTGTCGCCCACTGCTAGTAGAATGTAACTGACTACACTAAAGCTATTACTTCTTACTTTACAACTTCTCTTGGAGGCTTCAGGACGACATCAGGGATGAGAAGAGTGAAGCTCTTATGCAATGGTCTCAAGGTTGTTCGCTCCGTGGATATTCTAAATTTAATTTTCTTGTAGCTCTTATGCAATGGTCTCAAGGCTAGTAGAGTATACATTTCATGATATTTCGTGAAGCTCTTATGCAATGGTCTCAAGGTTGTTCGCTCCGTGGATATTCTAAATTTAATTTATTTTCCCTGTGTGGAGTTCACTCTGTGTATATTCTAAATTTAAATTTATTTTCCCTGTGTGGATAATAAATTCTAAATTTAGTTTATTTTCCCTGAATCAATCTAATAGTCTTAGCATGGTTTTATATTGATTGTGTTGATATTATAAATTTAGTTTATTGGCCTTGAATCAACCTAAGCAACAGAATGGTTTTATTTTCACTTGTTGATTTCTGATTTCTAATGGCATATTTAGTTTATTTTTTATCTAAGTTACAGTATTAGCATGGTTTTATATTGAATACTGGTTTTATATTGATTGTGTGGATATTCTAAATTTAGTCTATCATATTTGAATAGACTGAAGCAAGTTTCCGAGGAACTTACTGTAAAGACTACAACTACCCGAAGTAGGTTTCCATGGAACTTACTGTACAAACTACAACTACCCGTACGAGTTGGAAATAATGATAAAGGGCCTGTAGGACCTAGTACCTCTTTTACTTCACTGTGCTACCCCAAACAGCAGGAGAATTGGCGATAAGCTATTGAACTCAAAGTTGACTCTTCATAAAAGAAAGTTGATAGCAAAGCCGACTGATGAAATGGAGATAGCCAGCATTTCTTGGAGCTGCTTTGATAACGCTCGCTTACAGATCTGTATGAAGAACTATTCTCCAGGCTGATCATGCTCGTTCCTCTTATTTTGATTTTATCCAAACAGAATAACGCATTGTTTCTTTCTTTTATCGAGTGTCACACTTGGACCTTATGGACAGATTCTCACGTTAAAACCAAATCCTCATTTTTTTTTCAAATACAATGATACAGATGTGGGCGAGGCATCTGAAGTTTCATCAACATGTGCCATTTTTTCTCCATAAGCATTTGATCCAATGTTGATCCTCGCAGTGACCCATTTGACGCATCATTTGATTTTGTGTCAAAAATTTCTTATCCCCACGCCGAGGAGGTTTAGGTTCCCAGTTTCTCATCCCCATGCCCAGGAGGTAAATTAGATTTAAACCCTTAGCCCAAACTAGGTCCAACAAGTTCAACAGAATCCTTCTTTTGTCTCTCAACATAATCATGTAGACGGGAGCCAATCAATATAAGACCTGTTGTTGTTACTGATGTTTATTCATAATAATATAAAGAGCCGAGTCCAACCAGGCCCAGCAACCCCCTCTGCATTCCTTTTGCATGCACTGCCTTAAGGTTTTGATAGCATGAATAACCAGGGGATTAATTGCCAGAAGATACGAAATCCCCCTTTTGCCTGCTTGAAACTAGAAGATCTGGATGCCCCCGCCCCAGAGGTGTGGGAGCTAAAAAATCAATTACCCTTAGCGAGGTTCAGTTCGAGTTAGCTGTTCCCTCCCAACCGTGTAGTCTTTGGTTGTTATTGATGGCCGATGGAGCATCCTTCCCTCAGTTGATTGAACTATACCAGATATAACTAGTTGATGGTAATAATAGAAAACAAGGAGTTCAACTGGTGGGCTTACTAATTACTATGGTGTTTCCCATGCTTCTTAAACGATTTAGGGATGTAGTTTTTTAAGCCCACATTGAATAGAGGAGAAAAACTATAGTGAAACGGGACAACACCTTAGCGAAAAAATGAGACAAGTGGCATTAATTAATGAAACATGTAATTCCTTGCAATTCATCTTTATATAATTCTATATTTTCAATTACATTTAAAAAATAATTAGAAAACTACTGAACTTTATTTATCTAGGAATTTGCATCATGGTTTGCTCTCCATCATGGTTTGGTTGGCAAAGATATCAATAATGGAGAAACGTGACCACCTGACACATGCATTGTTGGATGTTGATGTCCCAGTGATGCTTAAATGAATTTGATGAGTAAGCTTAGGTTCAAGGGTGTCTAGATACCTAGCCACCTTCTTTCCTGTTGCTCCTGAATGTTCAATTTTATTCATTCCGGTCCAAGTCTGCTCTCTTCACCGACACACCTTTTGCCATTATCTCTATAATTTACTCAGATCTGAATAGCATACAATTCTCACTAAAATTTCAGAATTCCAAATCTAGAATGGTTGAATTATATACAATGTTAAGTGAACTGGATGAACTTCAACAATCAAGATTATGACCTAAGTTGTGAAGCAGTTGTTATTCTGTGAAAGAAAATGTCAAGCCCAAAATATTTATTGCATTTGCAAGTAAGTGAACTCTTAGTTATTCGCTGTGAATATAAATAAGAATATCCATGTCCAGATGGATTTATGAAGGCATCTTGTGCCTCTGCTATTGAGAAAAAAATGTTATGGTAAAAATCCAAGAGAAATTTTGATGGGCATTGATATCCAATTTTGAAACTTTTTAGAAATTTGATTAACCTGAATAAAGTTTATTTATTTCAAATCTCCAAAATATTTCAAAATCTCCAATCATGTTGTTAGATACAAGTGCATATTATGTTTTCTTACTATTATTTGATACGCTTCGGTTACAACATGGAATTTTTTCCTAAGAAATGTTTGGGAGTACGAGTCTGTTAAATTCCTATGCTGTGAAACCATGGTGTTAAAGCCTTTGTATTGTAAGATGAGGTTGATGTTGAAAATATAATCCACCTGCTGATTTTATGCAGGAGGAAAAAAGGACAGTAGGAGAGGTCCTTGTTGCACTTTATTGTGCGAAAGTAGTTTCCAGGCTCTACAACAGCAAATTTCCTCTTTCGTCTTCATTTTTTTTAACAAACAACCGCTTACTATTTCTATTGAATAGCCATTCTTATTTTTAAATATACCTTACAGTCATTTGGAAAACAGATTCTTTGTTTTTGGTACACGGGAAGGTTTTTTTTGTTTTAATTTTTTGATTCGGACCACGTTGGAAGTGGATCCCACTTGCCAACTCAATAGCCTCGTCACCACCGCCAGCGAATGAGAAGGGTATTGTGCTCATTGAGAGATCTTCGCAATCAACAAAGAGTCGGTCCCACATGCCATCACAGCTTGCAGTACATGGACCAATCACGTCTTGTCACATTACTTTGGAGCTGACATCAGCAACCCAAGAACCGGACCCGAAATCAGTTTATAAACTGCGCCCTAACGTTTTCGCATCACAAATGGGCCTGATGTCATCAGGGCAAAGTGTAATGTGATTTTTTCATGAAATTCGGCTTATAAGTTTTTTGAAGTCTGCGAGCCCCAGTCCTCAGCCAATCACAGGCCGATCGTGTAGAGTTGGGGCGTGGTGATGTCATGCAAGTTTGTAACGCGATTTTTTATTGGAGTTTGGTTAAATCAGTTTGAAGTTTGGAGGTTCGGAGTTATGGTTTGTTAAACTTTTATGTTATAACATTTTTTTTTTAATATGGTGCGATAAAACCTTTGGGTTATATTTAAACATATGTTATATGTGCCTTTTGTAATAGGAGCCCGGTGGGCCATACACTTTTTATTTTTTAGTTATATGTTTTTTTTCTGTTATTACATGTGTTGCGCCACAAAAGAAAAGAGCCCATGAGGCTAATGTAAAAAAAGTTTTTTTTTTATAAACACAACAGTGTATTGGAAAAACAAAGAGAGTGTGCCCGTAGGTAAAAGATAGACAGACAAAGAGTGTGTAATTTTAAAAAATAGAGTGACAGAGAGTTTTTTTCTTGGCACTATGTTTGTGCAGCAGTCCAAATTTTTGTAACCCCTCTGTTAGAGGAAGTTTTTCTTTTGTAATATATTTTACAGTGAATGGAATAGAATTCTTTTTGAAACCTCTGTCTGGTAGTGAGCAAATTTTTGTTTTAATTCACTGTGTTGAAAGGAGGGTATTATTCTCTCTTTTTTTTGTTATGGAATTCTCAGAAATTCCAACATGGTATCAAAGTAGTTCCAGGCTCTTTGAAGGTGTCAAAGAAGCTGAAGGAAGAAGGATTTGTTGCATCAGTTCACCAGTAGAATGCCAGCAAGCCCAACAGAAGTAAATTCCAGGTATTTCTAAAAAAATAGAGTTTTTGTTTTGTTTAAAAAGAGCAGTCCTCAGAAACAGAGTTTCGTCCTTTAAAGAAGGAAAAATATTTTGTTTAGAAAAACACAGTCAAGTTTATTTCAGAGTTTAGTCTATAATAAATGGCTGGACCAAGCACTGGTATGAGTATTGGAAATACTCAGCTTCCCCAATTTAATGGGAAGAATTGTGATTACTGGGCCATTACCATGAGATCCCTATTTTCCTCCAAGGACTTATGGGAATTTGTAGAAGAAGGTTTTGAAGAACCAGTTGATAAACAAGAGTATAATGCCTTAACACAGGCAAAGAAGGATTTGCTGAAGAGAAATAGAAAGAAGGAATCTAAGGCCCTCTTGTATCTCTATCGATTAATACATGAGAGTGTGTTTCAAAGGATAGCAGCAGTTAAAAGATCCAAGGATGCATGGGATACTCTGAAGATAGCCTATCAAGGTATGGAGAAAGTGAAGACAACAAAACTACAATTGCTGAGGAGAGATTTTGAAACTCTCAGTATGAAAGAGTCTGATAACATAGACTCATTCTTCACACATGTGATTGGGATGGTAAATCAGATCAGTTCTCATGGAGAGACACTTGAAGAAAGAAGGATAGTGGAGAAACTATTGAGGAGCCTACCCTCAAGGTTTGATGTTATTGTTGACACCATTGAAGAGAAAAAGGATCTCTCAAAGTTCATGGTAGATGAACTTCATGCATCACTGATGACTCATGAACAGAGATTGGGAATATCTGTAAACCCATGTCTGGAGCATACCTTCAAGACCCAAATTCCTTTTGGAAGAGGAACAGGTCAAGGCAGAGGAATAGGAAGAGGCAGAAGCCAAAATAGAGAAGGAATAAATAGCTCTACACATTCACATGGAAGGAGCAACACTTAGAATCAAATCCACAGCCAAAGCAGTAGCTAGCAAGGTGGACACCAACATGCTCAAGGAAAAAGGTATGACAAATCCAATGTCTGATGTCATTATTGCAAAAAATATGGGCACTATGCCAATGAGTGTAGGAAAAAGAAAAATGACATGAATAACAGGCAGAATGCTAATGTAGCAAGAGAAGGAAAAAACCCAAAGAATGTGCTGTTAACATGCAATGTAGCACAATATAGACATGATGATGTATGGTTCTTATATTTAGGATGCAGTAATCACATGACTGGAAACATAGCAATGTTTTCCAATCTTGATGAATAAGTTAAATCAGAAGCAACAACAGGAAGTGACACTAAGATTTCTGTCAAGGGAAAAGGCAGAGTTAGTATCCATGCAAGAAATGGTGAGCAAAAATTTGTGCCAGATGTGTACTATGTTCCTAGCTTCAAGTGTAATCTTTTGAGCATTGGGCAGCTCATAAACAAAGGTTACAATGTAGTTTTTAAAAATTATGTGTGCACAATAATGGACATACCTCCAAGCAAGAATATTATTGCTAAAATACAAATGACCAGCAATAGAATGTTTCCACTCAAGCTCAATATAGATTTGAAGGGAAAAGAAAAAAATGTAGCAGCCCTAACTCAAGAGGTCTTTCAGAAGGAAGTGAAAGATGAGAATTGGTTATGGCACTTGAGATTTGGACATCTCAATTTTGGAGGTCTAAATTTGATGCGCAGAAAAGGAATGGTAAGAGGAGTACCATTGATTGAGAAACCAGACAGCCTATGTGAAAGCTGCATCTTGGGAAAACAACACAAAGAAAAATTTCCATCAGGAAAGAGCATAAGGGCGAAAACACCCTTAGAAATTATTCTTTTAGATTTATGTGTGCCGATGCAAACAACATCAGTTTCAGGCAGCAACTACATGCTAACCTTCATTGATGATTTCATAAGGAAAGTATGGGTTTATTTCTTGAAATATAAAGGTGAAGTCTTTGAAATTTTTTTCCATTTTAAAGCTCTAGTAGAGAAACAGAGTGGGTAGCATATCAAAGTTCTTAGAACTGATAGAGGATGTGAGTACATCTCAAAATAATTTCTGCGTTTTTGCAGAGAAAATGGCATACATAAACAGTTTACTACAAGATACACACCGCAGCAAAATGGTGTTGCTGAAAGGAAGAATCGAACCATAATGGAAATGGTGAGAAGTATGCTAAAGGAAAAACACTTACCAAATGAGTATTGGGCAGAAGCTACAAATTGTGATGTTTATATTTTAAATAGATGCCCAACAAGAGCTGTAATGAACAGAGTTCCAGAAGAAGCGTGGAGTGGCAAAAAACAGGGGGTCACCCACATGAGAGTTTTTAGGTATGTGGCTTATGCACACATTCCAGAACAGTTGAGGAAGAAGTTGGACAGTAAGGGGGAGAAGTGCATCTTCCTTGGATATTGTGAAGACTCCAAGGGATATAGATTATATAACCCATCCACAAAGAAATTTGTTATAAGAAGAGATGTGCAATTCATTGAAGAAGAAGCATGGGATGGAAGCATTGAGAAAACAGTCAATGTTAAAAGTTGTTTGTCTTGTGATGAAGATGAGGAAGATGTGGCTGAAAATAATACCTCATCAGTAGCACAACCTCCACCAACAAAAGGACAGCAAGGGACACCTCAAGAAGGGGTAATAACACCATTGAGAATTAATGAGAGTGCTTCTCCAAGCACACCAAATGGAGCAAATTTGAGTGCTACTTCAAGCACAAGCACATCTAATGAAAGAGGAACAAGATTCAAAAATTTAAATGAAATTTATGAGCAAGAGACAGCAAATGAAGGTATGAATTCTTTATTTTATTTGTATTTTCATGTTGATGATCTTATTTATTTTGAGGAAGCTATAAAAGATAGAGAATGGATAGAAGCCATGGATGAAGAAATTAAAGCAATAGAGAAGAACAAAACATGGGATTTGGTTGAACTCCCAAAAGGTAAGGAAGTCATTGGAGTTAAATGGGTCTACAAGACCAAAATAAATGTTGAAGGTAAAATTGAAAGGCACAAGGCCATACTTGTTGTCAAAGGTTATAAACAGCAACATGGAAGAGATTATGAGGAAACTTTTGCACCAGTTGCAAGAATGGAAAGAGTGAGAGCAGTGCTGTCCATAGAAGCACAAAACAAATGGAAGGCTTACCAAATGGATGTAAAATCAACATTTTTAAATGGAGTGTTAATGGAAGAGGTTTATGTTGAACAACCTCTAGGCTATGAGAAAAAGGGCCAAGAGCACAAAGTTTGCAGATTGAAGAAAGCTCTTTATGGGCTGAAGCAAGCACCAAGGGCATGGTACAGTAGGATAGATTCCTATCTACTGGAAAATGGGTTTGAAAAATGTGAAGGGGAACCCACATTATACATCAAAGAAAAATATGGTAAGAGTCTAATTGTGGTTTTATATGTTGATGATGTGATATTCACAGGTAATGATGATTACCTTATTGAAAATTTTAAAACAATCATGAAATATGAATTTGAAATGACTGACATGGGATTTTTGAGATACTTCTTAGGAATAGAAGTAGAGAAAAATGAAAATGATATTTTTATCTCACAAGCAAAATATGTTAATGAAGTTTTGGAAAGATTTAACATGCAGGATTGCAAGACAGCAATAACACCCACAGTAATGGGTTTGAAACTCAGCAAAGAGGACAACAGCAAGGATTTTGATCCTAGCTTGTACAAGAGCATAGTTGGCAGCCTTATGTATTTGATTGCAACTAGGCTTGATATAACGCATGCTGTTAGTTTAACTTCCATATTCATGGAGAGGCCAAAAGAAGCACATTGGCAGGCAGCAAAAAGAATTCTGAGGTATGTGAAAGGAACTAAAAGGTATGGTATTTTGTATACCACTTTATAAAATTCTGAGTTAATTGGATACACTAACAGTGATTGGGCTAGAAGTGTAGATGACTGGAAAAGTACATCCGGTTATTTTTTTCATATGGGTTCAGGAGATATTTCATGGGCTTATAAAAAGTAGCCTATTGTAGCATTGTCTACAGCAGAGGCAGAGTATGTGGAAACTACAACAGCAGCATGTTAAGCAGTGTGGATGAGAAGGATGCTAAGAAGTTTATGTCAAGAACAGGTAAAAGGCACAGTGATTTATTGTGACAATAGCTCAACTATAGCATTGTCTAAAAATTCTGTGTTTCACAAAAGGAAAAAGCACATAGATGTTAAGTTTCACTACATCAGGGAGCTAGTGAACAATGGAGAAATTATCTTAAAACATTGGAGGACTCAAGAGAAATTTGCAGACATTCTGACAAAGCCATTGGGGGAAAAGAATTTTGATTATCTAAGAAAATGCATGCGTATGACAAATAACACAGCAGCTGAATTTAAGGGGGAGTGTTGAAAATATAAATCCACCTAATGATTTTATGTAGGAGGACAAAAGGACAACCGGAGAGGTTCTTGTTGAATTTTATTGTGCAGAAGTAGCTTCCAAGCTCTGCAACAGCTGCTTTCCTCTTTCATCTTCATGTTTTTTTAACAAACAGGCGCTTGCTATTTCTGTTGAATAGTCATTCTGATTTTTAAATAGACCTTACAGTCTTTTGAAAAAAAGAGTCTTTGTTTTTGGTACACGAGAAGATTTTTTTTTGTAACTTTTTTATTCAGACCACGTTGGAAGTGGATCCCACTTGCCAACTCAATAGCCTCGTCACCACCGTCAGCGAATGAGAAGGGCATCGCGCTCGTTGAGAGCTCTTCGCAATCAACAAAGAGTCGGTCCCACATGCCATCACAGCTCACAGTACGTGGACCAATCACGTCTTATCGCATTACTTTGGAGCCAACGCCAGCAACCCAAGAACTGGACCCAAAATCAGTTTATAAACCGCGCCCTAAAGTTTTCGCATCACAAATGGGCCTAACATCATCATGGCAAAGTGTTATGCAATTTTTTCATGAAATTCAGCTCATAAGTTTTTTGAAGTCCGTGGGCCCCAGTCCTCGACCAATCATAGGCCGATCGCGTGGAGTTGGGGCGTGGTGATGTCATGTAGGTTTGTAACGCAATTTTTTATTGTAGTTTGGTTAAATCAGTTTGAATTTTGGAGGTTCAGAGTTATGGTTTGTTAAAATTTTATGTTATAACGTTTTCTTTTAATATGGCGCGATAAAACCTTTGGGTTATATTTTTAACATATGTTATATGCGCCTTTTGTAATAGGAGCCCGGCGGGCCATACACTTTTTATTTTTTAGTTATATGTTTTTTTTTCTGTTATTACATGTGTTGCGCCACAAAAGAAAAGAGCCCGTGAGGCTAATGTAAAAAAAAAATTTTTTTTTATAAACACAGCAATGTATTGGAAAAACAAAGAGAGTGTGCCCGTAGGCAAAAGACAGACAGACAGAGAATGTGTAATTTTGAAAAATAGAGTGATAGAGAGTTTTTTTCTTAGCACTGTGTTTGTGCAGCAGTCCAAATTTTTGTAATCCCTCTGTTAGAGGAAGTTTTTCTTTTGTAATAGATTTTATAGTGAATGGAATAGAAGTCTTTTTGAAACCTCTGTCTGGTAGTGAGCAATTTTTTTTTTTAATTCTCTTTGTTGAAAAGAGAGTATTATTCTCTCTGTGTTTTGTTCTGAAATTCTCAAAAATTCCAACAGTTGATAAAAACAGCATTTTGGCTAAAATCAAAATGCAAATATATTAATAAAATTACTCAACTTTGACCAAAGCATCTTAGGTAATATTTTTTTATTTTTTTATAGAGTTACATCTTTAGAAAGAAATTGGAATTGACTTGTTCATATTGGGTAATATTTCACATGGATTAAATCGTGTGGGCACCATAGTTACTCTTCGCCGTGTAATTGGAAATTATAGTAGACCTAAGTCATTCCAAATTAAATTGGACATTGATTTTAGTACAAGAGATGCATACATGATTTTAGTTATAATTAAACAAATATCAAATATTTACTGAATATTTAGATCATTACCAATATTACATTATCACATTGCAGCATTAAATGTATAATAGGATCTATCTTACCATATTTATCACAATCTATATTTTATAATCAGTGTTTCTTTTAATCATAGTTTTATTTCATTTGTGCACCTTTTAAAAAAGAATTTGATAATATTAAATCCAATAACCAATAAACATAATATTTTCAAAAACAACAACAAATAAACATAACATTTTCAAAACAAGAGATATTAGAAGCATTGCTTCTAAAAATTATGTTACATAACTTCTACATTTTATAATCAATGTTTCTTATAATGATAGTGTTATTTATTTTTGCACCTTTTAGAATAGATTTGATGAAATTAAAGTTATATTAAATCCAATAACAAATAAACATAACATTTTCAAAACCAAAGATATTAGACGTATCTCTTCCAAAAATGATCTTACACAACATTCTGTACATTTCATAATCAATGTTTCCTCAAATTGCTCGCATATTTAAACATTTGACATGCAAACTCCCAAGTATTTTCTTCTCTTCTGTTCATTACAGTGTGCTGAAAGTTTTCCCATATGATTCTGCAGTAATAAGTGTGTTTACTGAATAAGGTCTACTAGTAAATAATAGTTTGGATTTCCTATTTTTTCTCTTGTACGGATGCATCATGTATCATGTAATACATTGAAATTTGAAGAGTCTTTGTAATCTTCCAGGAAGTTTGTCAACTTTCTTTGTTCTCATTAACTATGGCTCAATAAAAACAAATCAGATGAGCAAAGCATTTTTCCCAACATCATTGTGGTTCGAACATTTTTTGTGGGCATTTTTTTATTGTATGTTATTACGGTCAGCAGAATTTGTTCAGACAATGAAAATATGAAGTTTACATATAAACCCTCGAGCATTATATGTTTGTTGCTGGTTTCCTTTTATCTGGAATTGTATATTAACTCAGCTACCGGTCTACTTTGGGTAACTCAGCTATTAGTATACTTGTCCACTCTAGGGCAATTTAACTCAGCCACAGGTGGTCTACCTATCTACTTGCTTAACTCAACTACCGGTCTACTTGCCACTCAAGGAAATTTAACTCAGCTACTGGTTTACATTGCCACTCAAGGACAATTTAACTCAGCTACTGGTTTACTTTCCCACTCAAGGGCAGGGACTTGCCTCTTGTTTCATTTGAAATGGATTTGTCAAAAACCTACGTCATTACTTTATTTTATTTTAATCGACTTGTCAAAAACGAACGGTAACGTAAACTTCACAATTCATAAAAGATATTTCAATTTTCGGTGGCGTGTTTCCTGTCTACCAATGCGTTTATGAATATCACACGTCTTACCCGTTGAAAATAATTACTCGGAGCATATGCTTGCTGTCACTTTTAGGAACTTTCTTGATAGAAATATGTGGCAGCGATTTCCATTCACGCTTGGAATTTGACGTTCCATATAACGTTTTTTAATTTTTAAAATTGTGAAGGGATGGAAAATCTTACAAAGTCAAGAGAGATGAGTAAAAGATATTTCACTCAAACGTCGTCATTGTGAATAGGTCGCTTTTTTAGCAAAGCAACTCCTTGCTTCTACGGATGACAAGGTGTCATGGTTTATTATTTTTTTCACAATTTTTATTTTAGGGTCTTTTTATCTAGGTAAATTTCTTCAATATTAATCAGAATACATTTTTACTTAATGATTTGAATATTTTTACTTCAATTTAAATCTCTCATTTTTCTATTTATAGAAATTTGACACTCATATTATTTATGACTGTAAATTACCAACATGTCAAACAAACAACCAACCATCCTCAAATTTAACAAATTTGAAATTCCGATGTCGAGTGCATAACCCGCTGGCACAAACGACAAGTTCAAAATCCATAAAAGATACTTAAATTGAAGGCTGTATCTGTTTCTTATCTTCAAATGCGTGTGTGAAATTCCGACTTACGCCTGCCTCTCAAATTGCAGACGTACCACTTCATAAAACATAGAATGCATTATTCTCGAAGAACAGGGGACCCGCTCGTTTACAAATGGATGAAACGATATATCTCATCATGGAAAGTTTGATCTTCATTGAAAAATTGTATTCATACACATTGTAATAGTTTTTCAGTTTCATCCTTTTCTTTCCATCATCTTCATTGAAATTTTGTATTCATACACGTTGTAATAGGTTTTTCAATTTCATCCTTTTCAAAATCCGTTTTTGGTACCACGATTTTATTAAAAGATTACAGTGGACTGGATACCGAATTAAAGATTTCTGATTTTCTTAAAATAATAATATAAAACAACAATATAATAATAAAAACAATAATAGATTAATAACAATTTGATTCAAATAAAACATCTTAAAATTAACCAACTAGATTCGAAGCGCGCCCTCTTGTCCGAAGGTAGTTAGGACATTTATACAGGGATTGAATTTCATACAAATTTGTCATGCCGTGAACGGAAAATTGATAGCGAGATTCCTGGCGAAACCGCCCACAAGTAGCTCTAAAAATACATCCCGTCGAATGGACTAAATTTTACTGTTTGCGTCCGACCATACATTACCACGTCCACCCACCATTCAAATCTTGTTGACCGAGCAATGGGAGACCAGAAGCTTAAACCGTTAGATCAGACAAACGGGCAACATTGTTAATCCGTAACACGCAACAACGCGTCCATATCCACACATCTACTCGTCAGCCTCGCTCGGGGATTTTAAAAAAGAAAATTAAAAACCATCTCATATCTCACTCATTTACTGAAATTTGTCTTGCCAAAGGCTTTTCAAAATTCCAAAGTGGACATCTTTGATGCGAAGCAGACATTTTGCAACGTTCAACTAGGCCGATATGGTAGATAGGAAGATCGGTCACGCCTGCCGTCTCCAAACTTCCACACCATGCCATCTTCTAGCTGCCCTTCCCATGCCATCTTGTTCCATCTTCCGTAACTTTCCTATCTATCTGTCTATTTCTATTTGTACATGCCTTCCATTGTAAGTACTAGAGAAAGTCGAGACGTTATATATATATATATATATATATAGCTAATTCTCCTCTCGCCCTTGTAACACCGTTGTATTTCATGTTCGAATCTCTTGGCCATCTTTAAACCATGAAAGAGCTGCAACTTAGAAAACATCCCCGGGCGCCCGAGGCTCTGGCAGATTCCATTGACGTGCAGGAGACGAAACGGTTCCACCGTGAATAAGCAGACCGGTTTCTTCATGTACTACAATTTGATCAAACTTTAGAAGATGCCAACGACGAAGAAGAAGTTGCTGCCAGTGAGGAGCTTTTAAACGGAGTGATGCGAAGCCTGGAGAAGGAGATTGCTGCGACATGTTCCACTTCTAATCCTTCCTCCATCATTGCGGATAATTCTGCTGGCCCCGATGTTACTAACGGCCATGAAGGCCAAAGCCTACATTCAGACCCCATCTCCGTTCTCGAGAATCTGTCATATCTCATGGAGCTTCAGGCGAGGAGCTCAGCATGCCCCCCATCTCCGTTCTCGACTGTAAGAAAGAAATCTGTCAATCTTCGAAGGATATATCCGAGGGTTTGCTCGACTCGACACTTAAATCTATTGCTGAAAACTGGCACTTGAAGAATGACTTTAAAAACTATCAATTGTCTACATTGTACTGTAATTCATGGGATGCGATCCAGTTTGACGATTATGAAAACAGAGATTTTCTCAGTCAGACCATGTTCTTTGAAGGGGGTTTTCCAGCTGCTTGGAGACTGGATATTGCTGGTGGGATGTGATTAACGCAACCTTTCTTTATTTCTTTATAGCTGATGCTTAATCTCATGCGGACAAGAAAGAACGTTACGATATGTTAGCATTAAAAAAAATGGAAAAAAATAAAAATTGTTGTTGAACTGTTTATGTAAATTGTGGAGATTCTCGGAAGAAACTGAGTTAAATTTAATATATATCCACAGAATTTTAGGCGTAAGTTTCAATTTAGCTTTCTTAAAAGTTTCCTACTTTCTCTCACTCATTCCCAGTTTCAATTATTTTACCAAGTGATATTGAAAGCCTCATGCTTTAGTTTATGGATATATTCTTTTACTAAATGCAAAGTTTTTGAATATAATATTTGGTCAGTCGAACCCAACATTCCTTCTCAAGTTATTGTCACAACTATGCCATGTTCGACATTGACAATGGCCTCAACTATTTAGATAGTGTCGTGAAGAATAAACTGAAAGTGTCGAAAACTTTCTGACATTTTAAGCAGAAATAGACCAAAACATGTCTTACTTTTTTCAAATAACGAATAAGAGGCCTCCATGTTAATGGTACAAGCTAAGATAGCATCAAGCTAAGAGTGCTCATTCATTAAAATTTTTATCAGTAATAACAGACATTATTTATGCGTTATTATACCCAAGTACTTGCACGGTATACTGAAATGGCTTAGTTAAATTGTTTTGACTTGTTATCAGTTTTCAAATGTTTAAAAGGATTAAAGTATAAAGTATAGAGTAGTCTACAAAAGCAATGTTTTAACCCGGAAATTGTGCCGATCGGAAAGCCTTGGCTGCCCGTCAACTGAGAATTCAACATCCTTCACCATACATAATCATGTTATGGGGCATCCGTGGATGTGATGTGTTACGAGTCAATAAATATGGTTAATATGGTTATGCATACATACATCCATCGTGGTGGATTTGATATCTGTCCCATGGCACCTAGAATTTCAAATTTCAAAATTTCTCGCTGAATTTCTGCAAAAGGTTTTTGAATAGGGACGCAATGGAGTCATTTCTTTATTTTCGTTTTCGTTTTTCAGGATTTTGAATAGGGACAGGATAGGATTTTTATTTCATTTTCATTTTTCAGGTTTTCAACAACCAGATTCCTTGAGATTATTGGAAGTAAAGCACTTAGAATTGGCTGCGCTGAAGGTTTTCAACTATTTCCTGGAAATTTTGTGGCTTGCTTGATCCTTTCATGTGAACTTAACTTTGAGATTTAATTTGAAGAGGATTTTGTTAGTGAGACAAGGTATTTGTTTGTCCATGGAAACTATATCAGCATTATTGAATATACCTCCCAAATTGGAGTGGGATACTACAAAAAAGAAGCTTTTGGATCTATTCTAGTAAGTGAGATTGAATGTAAGGACTTTCATTTGATGGTTTTGTGGCATCTTAACTAGGTTGGAATTTATTTTATGTAGTACATGGTGATTTTTTTTAATCAACTTACTCTAACCATTGGGATTCCTATTGATCTTCACATGGAGCTTCATCTGATGTTATATCCCATGGGAGTTTATCACCACCAACCCCCACCACCACTTTAAAGCCATCCATAAAATTTCACTCCACCAATCCACCCTACACTAATCTAGATTATAGTAACCTAATTTGTTACATCTATTATTTCTAGATATACTATTGTTACAACTCTTGTGGCTACATATATAGTTTTTTCATCCACAAATGTTGCATCCCCAATAACTACCTTAGATCAAGGTATGCAACTAATGAATGTCTCCCATTATGGAAGGTCAATCTATATCATTGCTTGATAAATTCATGGGGATATCATTAGTTGATGAAATCCTTATCCATCATATATTGAGTTTATTTTAGAAATTTGGAAAATTTCATTAATTGATACTTATAACTATTATAGGGATGAATTATAGAGAAGCTTGGGTTATGGAGGAGGGAAATGCTCTCGATACTAGCAATCTCATTTATACTGAACTATTTTGTATTGAAATCAAATCATATATTGTAAGTTTGTTAATTGATAAAATAGTGGAAATGAACTCAAATAAATGGTGTTTCCTTTCTAGTCTGCAAAAAGGTGCACTACTCACTACTCCTCACTGCAAGAAGACTCAAGTTTCCTTAAGCTTGAAAAAGAGGAATATCATATTTAAGTATGCACCTAATTGTGGTGAAGGTGGTACTCGTTAGTGAGTGATCCATTATGTATATTGGCATGAGGTTCCCATTATGCATTTTGGTGGGCACTAGGTGCATTGTGTCTTCAACATGAGTTGGTACTATTTTCCAATTTCCACAAGACGTGTCATTTTGTATCTTGGGTACAATGTGTTATTCTATAAAAGAACATACATTATTATCAATTTTCAAATCAAATACATGGCTTTGGACATGTATAATAAATTGTTTAAAAATTAATTTTTGAACAATATTTTGTTATTATTCAATTTGTGGTTTATTTGAATTTGATGATGAAAACCATAACGTAGACTAAGCATCATGTTTTCTATCTCTTAAGAAAATTTATTGCTTAGGTTTAACATGTAACTATTAAGTTGTTGAAATTTACTCACCCCTGTAAGAAAGCTACACAAGTAAATTAGTAAAATACTAGGGAAAAGATCCATATACTCTCCCTTGACTGAGGTAATTTTTATTTTTCAACACACCCCATTTCTCATAGTCTATAATTTGGATTTTATTTCTTTATATATGTATATATAATTTTCACACTAGGTTGGAATCGGTCATTTATACCTCAAGAGTAGCTTCCACTAACAGTTTTAGGAACAACATAGTTTTTCACTCCTATCTTTTCACTCACTCACTCAATGCAAATTTTAACCCTAATTTTTTCATTGGATCAAGACATTTTTTTGGGTATAATTGTAGTCATTCAACAAGAAAGGCTCTCTTTTAACACCATAAGTTAGCACCACTTAAGTTATGTGGTGTAAATGTTTATGTATCATGTTTAAAATGAAGTATACCACTTAAGTTATGTGGTGTTAATGTGGCGTAAATGTTTATGTATTATATTAAAAATGGAGTATATCATCATAAGTTAGCACCACTTAAGTTATGTGGTGTTAATGTGGCGTAAATGTTTATGTATTATATTAAAAATGGAGTATATCACCATAAGTTAGCACCACTTAAGTTATGTGGTGTTAATGTAGTGTAAATGTTTATGTATTATATTAAAAATGAAGTATATCACCATAAGTTAGCACCACTTACGTTATGTGGTGTTAATGTGGTGTAAATGTTTATGTATCATATTAAAAATGAAGTATATAATCACCATATTTGATGGACAAGTTAGCACCATTCTTACTATGTGGTGTTAAAGTGGAATAATTTTTTATTGATCTTATTGGAAGTGGAGTATATCACCATATATTTAAAGAAGTGGTGTATGCTATATTGTCAAGTTCTATAAAGTAGGGTAGTTAACTTTGTGTTTGCCATGTTGGCATGTACAAGTGGATTTATTAATGTGAATTGTCACCATAAATATAAAAAAATTACAAATATTTATATTATGAATATATAAATTAGAACTAAACTCACAAATATTTATTTTATAATATTTATTTGTTTGTCATGTTTACATGTAAAACTAAAATTCAAAGTAACTGTTTTCTAAATATTTTATTTCAATTATTTACTTTTTATATTATTCTCATTTTGCACCATAAATACAACAAATTCAAAGTAATTGTTTTCTAAATATTTTATTTCAATTATTTACTTTTTATATTATTCTCATGAGAAAATAAATACACAAACCATAATACATAATTATTTATTTTATGAATAAGCCAATTAAGATAAATATTTTTATATTATTGTAATTTCAAAATAAAATAAGGGTGAATTCGATGGAGTTGGGTTACTCTTTTTTGGAAGAACTTCTATTCCAAAGGTTGAAAATGTATCTGTGTGAGGGTATTTTTTAAGCCCTCCATCAAAGCTTTTAAAAGGTCCATATAGGACTAAATAAAACCCTGAATTAAACTACATAGCTCCATCGTGCTATGGAGCTTGAAGGAGACACATAGCTTGATAGAGCTATAATATGTACATGTGCCATTAAATTTTTCTTCAACTTAATGATAGTGTTTTATGGGCTCATGGCATTGAGAATCCAATAGTATTGCATATGGTATCGTATGGTTTGCATTTTTATATTATACTTAGTATATTTTTTATTATTTCATTACATATATGTATGTATGTAATTTTAGAATTTGTTATTGTTATTAATTTTATACATTTTATAGCATTTTTTTTGTAAGCTTGGTAGGACTCCTTTTTCATTCATTTTATAAACAACAAACAACTAGATTTACCAGTTTGGTGGTCTCAACCTGTCTTGAGTGAGGAACCCAGTTTATTGGCCACCTGATGGCATGGTATGCCATCCAAAAAAATAAGGATTTGAGTCTGTCATACCAAACAAACAAAGCCTGGATACTCACACATATAATATACAGTTTCTCACAGATTGACTAACATATTTATTAGATCCTTGAAATTTAAATGTTAGCCGCATATAAATACTAAGAAAAAAGGCAGATTAAAATAGTCATGAACTACTCAGCCTCGTCTAGAACTGAGGCTGACTCCACTGGTGTCGGATCCTGAACCGAGGTACCAGCCTGCTCAAAAGGCTTGGAAATACATGGGAGGTGGTAGTCAATACGCTCGAGGCGCCCATCCTATTTCCTCAGCTGGAAAGTGATCTTATCAAACTCACTCTTGTAGTCTGGGAAGTCTTGGGCTAATTTCACTAGGCTTATAGAGATCTGCTCCAAGGCTTTGCCAAGGATGCTCTTCATAGACCAATAAAGATACAGTGTCTGTTTGAATTATGTTAGTCTGCCCCTTGTTTGTCCCAAATCTGGTATTAAACCTCTCCATTCCTTAGTATCCATCTTTGTCTCTGCATGTCTATTTATGTCAGTTTCCCATTTTTCAATGAGCTTTTGAATTTCCTCTGATGTGTTCTCGTGGTATGCTTTCGTTACCTCTTGGATCACATCGATTGCAGGCCTCCTTCCTCTCGGCTTGCTCGGGGGTGAGTTGGGTTGGGCTTCTACCGCCTTCCCTTTATCTTTCCAGCCACGGCCTCAAGCTGCAGGGCTCTTGGAATGGTCGCGAGCTGCAGGAATCTTGGAGCATGTCATCCCACAATATTTGACTAGGTTTCTGGGTAGGTGACCTGTCCACACAATCAAACAAAGGCATAATTCCATATAATGAAAACGATAAAAGGTCCATGCATCCCAGTTATCAGAATAAAGGTGACCCAGGGGCCTCTTCCTAGGACTTCTCCTCTTCTTGTCCCTCTGCGGACCCATTTCCCTCATACCCTGCTTAATTTTTGCCACCCCCTGTCCCTAACGGTCGCACACACCCCATAAATTATCCCCATAACCCAAAGAGCTCATGCCTTCCTTCAATCTCCTAACCTCCCTTCTGGTGTCCTCTCTCTCGTCATACCTCCCACCCTCGAAATTGACAAAGGAGGCGTCGCGGCCCATTGCTCGAGCCTGGGTGGAATTCCCTCTCCCACTCCTCATGCGCATTGAGCCCAAGTAGCTCAAGGTGGTATAAACCAGCAAAGCCTTTGAACTAAACACAACCCATGACTGCCCCTTAACTCTATACCCTAGCAGGATTGTCGGACCCCTCACCATTCCATCTTGTTGGCATCCCTTACTTGACAAACTCACACTCGGGTGCAAGTTGAGGCCATGCCCAATTCCTAATCTGACACAGAGGCAGAGACCCAAAAGAACCCCAACCTTCCCCCAACCAGAGTCGTAATGGTTCTACTCTCCCCTACCTCGCAGAAGACTATACCAGTCTAGCTTAATCACCTTAGGCTCCCATAGAGACCGAACCAAATCATAAAACATAAACATGGCATGAACAAGGGAGAGGAAACCAAGAACATACTTGAGTTTCATCGTGGTGGAAGTGCAATGGAGGTTTTTTATCTCGCTGTTGCGCCTACACCAAAGTATTTCATCATAAAAAAACCCCCACACCTTCCTCCACCTTTTTTTAAGCTCCATGTGTGAGCCTCTGTCCCTCTACCTCACCTCGTGCTACATGCGATACTACAGCCTGCCGCCCTTGCCACTCATGTGGAAGGTGGTTGGCTTCAACCCCAGTTACACTACCATTAACACTAATGGGAGGGTCAATCTTCTTCGTTACACCCCAATTGGGGAGTTGAGTTCGAGAACTGTGGGTGAGCTCTGCCCTCCGACCTGTCCTACTCTTTGATGCTCTATAGCTTGATCCATCGTTCTTTCTCGAGATTAGGAGGCATGCTTAATTCAATAGGTTCATTCAGGTGTGCACAACCACAATTTTCCAGGAGGTTAGCTGCTTCATTTCCTTCACTCCTTACATGGGTGATAATGATATAATCAAATTTCTTATTTATAACCTCCAATCCCTGCACATGTGAAGAAGTACACCATCGTTGGCTTAGTTTGCCCCACTTCGTTCCTTGATTAAGTTTTTTTAGAGTGTTCGTAACCAGCTGAGAGTCTCCTTCGATTACTAGCTTTTTGTATCCTAACTTGATGGCCAAAAGGAGACCTTGGTGCACTCCTGTGAATTATGCTTCATTATTGCTAACAAAGCCACAAGAATCATCATATATGAATCTTGTTGTGCCATGATGATCTCGAAAAATCCCTCCAACCCCTACTTGTCCTGGATTGCCTTTCGAGGCTCCATCAAAGCTGAGTTTGATGAATCCTTCTAGAGGAGGTTTTAAGATCCCTCCTCTAGCTTTCCAAGAAGCTGGGGTGACCATGCTAGGTGCTAGGTGGAGGCCCTGGAGAATTATTTCTTCCCGAGGAGCCATTTTCCAATCATCTGGCATACATTTCTCTGAGAGGATGCACTAGTAAAAAATGATGAAATTAGTGACTAGGTGACTAAAAAATTTACTCACCACAATTATTTCAAGTGAATTAATACTAAATTTGATCAATTTTAAGTGACCAAACTAAAAATGACTAATTTAGTCTAGGGTTAAAATATACGACTAGATGATTTTATTGTACTAGCTAGCGCTCGCTCTGACAAGTTGAGAGCGAGCTGACCTACCTGCGACCTCCCAGCCACCATGGCATCAGGAGGGGGACCCGAGGCTCACCTTCCTCCTCCTCTAGAATTCCTTGCATTCAAGA
Source organism: Pinus albicaulis (assembly GCA_034641835.2). NCBI lineage: Eukaryota > Viridiplantae > Streptophyta > Pinopsida > Pinales > Pinaceae > Pinus > Pinus albicaulis. The sequence continues at coordinate 136,366 of JAXQQM020078947.1, read as the reverse complement.
AACTGATAGCAGGCAGCAACAACTGCCCTCTGACTGGAAATCAAAAAATGTTCGTGAAGAAGCTGGATAACATCCCTTCGGTGGCCCTTCAAATCGAAGAAACTTGTCGATCTACATTGAACCTTGCTGAAAGAGGGCTCATTGGACAATTTACTGGCCTCTGGCCCTCTCCCATAGCTGTGGAAGACTGGGTGCAGAGGAACTGGATTCCTTTAGTCTCGAAAGGCATCAAAAGCCACTTCGTAGGCAAAGGATACTTTGTTTTTGTTTTTGAGAATGTGGAAGACAGAAGCCTCATCTTTAGGAATGGCCTATATTTTATGGGTCCTAAGGGACTATACTTGAATAAATGGACCCCTAACTTAGATCACACTCAATATGTGCCTTCAACTGTTCTATTGTGGGTAATCCTCCCACATCTCCCACTACATTGCTGGAACCAAAAGTCTCTCCAAACCATTGGAAATACCCTCAGAAAGTATATTGATCAAGCAGTGAGAAAAGATCAATACTCATGCGCACGTATATGTGTCGAGGTGGATTTGGAAGTTGGGCTACCTGAAGCTATCAAAATAATGGTTGCTAATTGGACCCATATCCAGGAGCTGGATTATGAGTAGATTCCATTTAAATGCATGCACTATCACAACTATGGCCATTTTGCAAGGCACTGCAAAAATAAGGCATAAGAAGAAAGTGAGAATTTGAAAGGAGAACAATGGACCCTGGTTTAGAAAGAAGCCCCGACAAAAGCTAAAGGAAAAGCTATGTTCGCCCATCGGTTGAAGCCAAAAAACCTATTGAAGAGCTCAACACTCTTGTAGAACCCTCAGTAACAACTTTGGAAACCATAGAATAGCAGAATGCTTCCCCCTCCTTGGGAAAAGCTAACGAAGAAACATCCCCCTCTGGAGTAATCCCAGGTACCTCCTCTCCACAATCATATGCTGAAATGATCAGAAAGAAGCCATTGGAAAACTTTTGCTCCTCGGAGGATGAAACATTTGAGAGGCCTTTGAAAAGAGTGGGAAGAAAATCACATAAAGAAGCTAGGGAAGAAGAAGCATAACGACAAAAAACTCAAGGAAGTCAATCCACAATCGAAATGTCCATCGGGATAAATACCAGAAAAAGGCCTCCCAAGGGAGGAGCTACCAACCCCTCTAATAGTAAATAATGAAATTAGTCTCTTGGAATTGCAGAGGCTTGGGGAACCCTATGAAAGCTGAAGCTATCAAAGATCTACTGAAGATTGAACCTCTTGAAATCATCATGCTCCAAGAGACTAAAATTGAAGGGGACACCCTTCTTGACATCAAAAAATTGAAATGGAAGAAAAATGCAGGGAAGGTCGTAAGTGCAAGGGGCTCCTCAGGTGGAATTGCCACTCTGTGGTTGGAGGAACAATTTCATTTGGAGAACTCCTTTGAGACCCAACACTAGATTTTCACTGAGCTAAGGCACTCCAAAAGTAAGTTAACATTTTCTCTTTTTAATCTTTATGTTCCGGTGTTGTATGCAGAAAAAAGAGATTGTTGGCAATCTCTTTCTGAATTTTTAGACCTTCACTCTCCCAAGAACATCATATTAGCCAGAGACCTAAATATTGTCCTGGACTTGAAAGAAAAGAGAGGAGGCAGTAGCAGTAGGGACCAAATTATCCCCAAGGTGGAAGACCTTGTACTCCAATGGGATCTCTTGGACTTTAAACCAACAAGAGGACTATTCACTTGGTCCAACAACAGAGTAGGGGAAGACCACATCTCTGCTCGCCTTGATCGGTTTCTTGTATAGAGTTCATTGTTGCTAGAAAAAAGGCTAATTTCCTTAAAAATCATTCCCAAGCTAACCTATGATCATAAGCCTATCCTGCTCCTCTTGGAAGAGGAAGAAAACTTGGGCCCAATCCCGTTCCGGTTCAACCCTCTCTGGAGTGAGAGAGATAGGTTTCTTGACCCTGTTTGCTTGGCTTGGTCTAAATCTGTCATAGGATCCCCAAGCTATGTGTGAAAGCAGAAATTCAAGGCTACAAAACACGCACTGAAAGAGTGGATCAGAAAGCCCACAAACACCCCAACCAATCAGAGAAAAGAAACAATCTAGCTGTTGGAAGACCTCCAAATGGAAATGGAAAAAAGAGACAACACCTCTATGGAGCTTGCAAAGGAACAAATTGCACAGAGTAACTCCTATTGCTCTTTCTATACTGAAGCAGAATATTGGAGGATTAAGTCTCGCAGCCTGTGGCTAAAAGTTGGAGACTGAAATACTTCTTTCTTCCATCAACAGTACAAAGCTCACCTCTCACGCAATCACATCTTAGAAATCACCACTCCTAAAGGGTTGTTCTGCAAAGGTTTCGACAATATCAAAGCAGCTGTAGAGTCTCACTTCCAAAATCTGTATAGAAAAGAGAGTGATAGCAATTAAGAGGACACAAAGGACTTCCTCTCTCACATCCCCTCCCTTGTTAGTAGAGAATACAATACTAACCTCGTGAAGCCTTTCTCTGATGAAGAAATGTGAAAAGTTATATGGTCATATGTGAGATCATTGATTGTGAATTAATTAATATTTAATTCACTTGATCTCTCACTAGTGTATCTTCAGCTACAACTAGCACAACTAAGTTTAACTCACTTAACTAAGTTAAAATATTTACAACTTGCATTAACTAATGCACCACTGCACTTCGAACTCTCTTACAACTAGAATTAATCTGCATGCCTCACCAACTACCTCTAACTCGAAATACACTAGATAACTGAATTTATCACTTTCAGTTAACTAATTCAAGTCCACATTGATAATTTATCCTAAACAAGAGCCTTCGAAGGCTGAAGTACATACTATTAGACTTATCCTCATACCAATTTTTCACATACTCAGAGGTTCAAACAAGGAAGCAGACAACAATGCAAACAAAGGTTGCCTCCTCCCGCAAGGAGCCTTCAGCAAAAATGACAAATACCCTTCTCAAATCCTAATTCCTTGAATTTGTAATGAATACCCGCATGTCATGGAAGCTAGCTTGAAGTTATGTATTGAGGGTTGTTTCGGTCTCGGCCCAACCTTCAACTAGACATGACAAAACAACATAATGTTGTCAACAAATTGCTGGTGGGTAAGAGGGAGGTCATTGCCCTAGAACCTAAGACCACGAATCTTGAGATTATGAGCTTCCTTCTTTAGGAGTCTGCCAAGGCCTTCATCAGCTAGAATAAACAAGAACGGGGACAGGGGATCTCCTTGTCTTAGCCCCCAAGTATGGTTAAAATATTTGGTGGGGAAACCATTTAGGAGAATGGAATAGATAAGAGAGGAAACCATACCCTAGATCCATCAGATCCATCTCTGATCAAACCCATAAATTTGAATGACTTTGGTGAGGAAGGTCCAACTTATGCAGTCACAGGCTTTAGATAAATCTAGTTTGATCATCATCCCCAAGATTTTCATACGCTTCAAGGAGTTAATTGCTTCCTAGGAGGTAATAAAACCATCTAGGATTTGACGGCCCTCTACAAAACTAGTTTGTTCAGATGATATGAGGGAAGGCAGCAAAGGTTTAAGGTGCTTAACCATAACAGTTACAATGATTTTGAATATGAAATTACATAAAGCAATTGGGCAGAATCCTTGGGGATCCTCCGATTTAGCAGATTTAGGAATCGACGTTATAAAAGTAGCATTGAGACTTAGACATGCCTTTTGGTGCCGTCTTGACTCCTCCACCACATCCATAATGTATTTTCATATGAATTTCCATGCAGCTTGGAAGAATTCCACGGTGAAACCATCAGGGCCTGGGCCTTTGTTTTTTGCCATACCTTTTACCACCTCCTCCATTGTGACCACTCGGATAAGGCCGAGGTTATGATCTTTGGTAATGAGACGCGAAATTTTTTGGGTGATTCTATGGATTGCCTTAGAGCGATCTTGCTCCAGTTCAGAGAGCAAGGTATGAAAGTGATGTACAACTAGTTCTTCCATGTCCTCATGATAGACTATTCTGTCTTCGACCTCATTTTTCAGTGAGAAGATCCTGTTATGTTGTCTATGTTGGACCATTTCTTTATGGAAGAAGCGTGTGTTCTTCTCTCCTTCCCTCAACCAATTGACTCCAGATTTCTACTTTTAGAGTATCTCCTCATGTTTTCTGCGTTCTTCTAGTTGCATTATGAGCTGCTCCTCTTCTTATACTAGAAGTTTTGATCTCCCCTCTGTGATAATCTAGAGTTAGACAATCTTTATCTTCTTATTTAACTCCTCCTGGTCTTTGAAGATGTTGCCAAAGTCCTCTTTGTTCCACTTCTTCATCCTTTGCTTGATCTCTTTTAGCTTTAGTTGGAATGTATGCATAAAATTTCTTCCCACCACTTCGTTGTTCTTCCACCATTCTTCAAGTTTCCTAAGCAACTTAGGGTCCCGAAGCCAAAATGCTTCAAATCTAAAGGGATTATTTATTGGTCCTGTTTTGAGGTCGATTTCCAGTCTTACCATCATGTGTTCCGAGCCCATTCTGGGGAGAATAGAGCTTTCCATGTATATGTCTCCAGAGATGACCTATTTTGAGACTAAGAACCAATCCAATCTGGACGCAATACCATTTTGACCTCCTCTCCGATTTTTCCAGGTGAAGTTTCCATTGTTGGTTTGTAGGTCCACCAGTTTGAGCTTTGATATTGCATCCCTCAGCATATCCATATCTGGGTCCTATCGAGGAATTCCTCCTTTCTTCTCTTCGAGGGACGTTATCATGTTAAATTCCCCTCCTACTATCCATAATTCTTCTTGAAATTCTCTTCTCATACTGGCTAGGTTGCGGAGGAAGGCCTCTTTCTCCCCTGGGGTATGAGGCCCATAAACCCCAGTAAGGAGAACCCAATCATTGGATCCTATGTGCATAAAGCGCCCTGTAAGCATTCAGGGACTACTTACTCAATCCTCAAAGACGACTTCTACCGGGTTCCACAAAATGGTTAATCCTCCCACACTTCCTCTAGAGTTGAGTAAAATCCAATATTTGAGCAATGGTTAGATAACTTTTCCTCTTCACCTATGTCCTTGAGATTACTATCCTATATGAGAGGAGGACCAATGCTAACCTAGAATATTTCTCTAATATTATAATATTTGAGATCATTAACATGGAGGAAGTGTATATACCAACCCTTCTAAGTCAAGGTCATTAGTTTTCCGTTCCACTTGCTTTTCCTCCTTGAGAGTATTGTCCTAGAGGAAGGGTCGACCAACCCTCCCTTGGAATATTTTTGAAGTATTATAATATTTTATATCATTATCATGGTTGAAGGTTTGGTTGACCCTTATAAGTGATCCATATCCTTAGTCATTCTATCATAGAGGAATGTTTGGTTGATTCTTCCTCTAGATTATGAAAGAGGAAAATGCCATATTTTTCGGAAAAGTTAGCCAACAATTCCTCTTTATCATCTTTTTCAATAAAATAATATCTTGGTGGAAGGGTCAACTGACCCTTCCTGTTTCAATATACCATTCCTTTATGTGAATAATATTACCCTAGAGGAAGTACTAATCAACCCTTACTATACATTAATCATTGCCAAAATATCATATTTGATGAAGGCTTGATCAATACTTCCAATTGATTTTCCTCCTTGAGGGTATTGTTATAGACGACAGGTTACCTAACCCTTACTTGGAATACTTCTCTATGGTTATAGTCTTTGAGGTTACTATTGTGGAGGAAGGGTCAACCAACTTTATCTTTGAGTATAGCCTTGGAAGAATGGTTGGTTGAACCTTCCTCAAATATATTTATGTAATTTTGAAAAACCTTTATTATATGGTAATGATGTCAATATGATAACACTCCACATCAATGTAAAGACAAAGAAATTTAGTAGAATAGGAATATAATAGGGCTAAGTTTATGTTTAATCTTTAGATGAAATGTATATAGCTTTCCTTCACTGAAACTAATTTTTGAAGCTAAGTTTCATTAAGAGAAACTATTTCAATGTTTCTTAAACCACTAAACCAACCGTTCTTATTTCCAACAAAAAAAAATAAAAAAATGTTGACACATTGTTTAACCAAAAATTATTAAAGAATGAGTATTTAACATAAGGCTTGAGAAAATTAAAATAAGAGAAAATCAATACCCTTGTAAAGAGATTTTGGCAAAACCATTCTTCAATCATTATTAGATTATATATTTATTATTATTATTTTTTGTGTAAATTATTAAATGAATTAATTTACAATATAAGTTAATATATATATATATATATATATATATATATTAATAAATGAATTAATTTACAATATAGATTAATTAATGAATATAGATTAATAAATTAATATAAAAAATTAACAACTAGTAATGAAGATTTTGGAAAAACCATTTTTTAATCATTATTAGATCTTTTTTTTTTATAAATTAATAAATGAATGAATTTACAATATAAATTAATTTATGAATATAGATTAGTAAATTAATATAAAAATTAACTAGTTTTTTTTTATAAATTAGTAAATGAATTAATTTATGAATATATATTAATAAATTAATATAAAAAATTAACAATAGTAATGAAAGTAAAAATAACAATTAAAGATTAAGTCCCACACCTCCTTTCCTCCATTTCCCTCCAATTCCAATCTCTTCCCTCCATTTTTTTCCCTCCAATTCCAAACTTTTCCCTCCATTTTTTGTTGGGAAATATATATATTCACACTCTAATCTTCATCTCCATTGTTAATTCGATCTGTGCTTTTGTGCTTGGTGATGGGTATCTCTGGTCTTCTAGTTTGGTGACAGGTATCGACTCCTAGTCTCATCTTCTAGTCTCATCTTCCACGCTTGGTGACAAGTATTCTCCTGATGAAAATGATTCTTTGTGGATTTTTGTATCCTCCAGTTTTTTTCCACCAACATAAACCAAGGAATTCTCTTGTTTTTTTTTCCACATGTTGCTGATACTTAAATTCTTTTACATGTTTACTTTGGATCGATCTGTCGTAGTTTCAATAACCTGTGAAATTATATTTAGGTAGTTAGTTCACTCTACATTTATTTAATTTATTTAATAACATGTGTCTACAACTAGCTTCTATAAAGTACATATATATGTTTTCTTCTCAAAGCCTTATATCTAGTACATAAAGACCATTTTTACCTTTTCTCTTTGTAACCTAGCCTAAATCATTAAACTTATTCATTAGAGATATTCTTATATCTAGTACATAAAGACTATTTTTACCTTTTCTCCTTGTAACCTAGCCTAAACCATTAGACTTAGTTATTAGAGAGATTCGTAGAATAATGATTCCTAACAACATAGGATCGGGATTACCACGAGCCATAAAAGCTTAACCTATAAAAATTACCCGTCGATTTTTTATTTTATTTTATTTTGATATTTCCACGTATATAAAACAATTTAAATAATATTATAAAACACCTTGTGAAGGGTTTTCATTCTCCGGGGATTTCTAAAAATTTCGGTCATCTAATACCAATTTAAAAAGGCCTTGGTCTTGGGCAGCGACCGAGTCCTGGAGGCTAGAACCCTAAGGGTTGTTGCAGCATTAAAAAATTCCTGGAGGCATGGGGGTTGCAGACATATCTCAAAATGTATGAACAACTTATCTGTAGAACTCCTTCTGTTGTGCAGGGTTAAATGGTGAAGCTCGGGTCTCAACCTTTCGAACCCTTGGTTGATAGGGGTCACCTATGTCTTCACCTATATGAGCCCCTACTTTGGTAACAAAAGTGCAATAGTTAGTTTCAGGAGAGCCTCTGCATAAGCGTAAGATGGAAAGCCTCTGCAGAAATGGCAAGTGAAAATTTTCCGACCAGCGGACTAGCAATGATAATGGTGCCGAAAACCCTGATATTTTTTCCTGTTGAGGATTTTTCATCGATCTAACCAGAGAAGAGCCATTTTAACCAGGTATTCCTTTGGTCAGAATTCCAAGTTTCAACCATCCTAGATTCACACTGCGCAACCATGGGTATTTCCTGAAAATCGTTTGATAAATTTTATGGTTTAAATTTGATCAATACAGGGTCTCATATGCACCTCAATGTTGTAAAGCTCAAGGATGCATATCTCAACCTGGAAGTGCATTTCATACCTGGGTTTAAATGGGTCTATGCTAATGAATGTATTTTTTGAATGTAAGAATTCCATATCGATTGACCTTGTGGTTTATGTTTGCCAAATGCAACCGAAGCCCATTTTTTTAGTATGGACAACCTATTTCCATTGGTGAAAGTTTTCGAGATTACACACTGTGTGAATTTTGAACAATTTCAACAAATTTATTTTCTTCTTAAAATAAATTTATTTGGTATTTTTGACAGGATGCATATGTTGCAACCCAAAATAATGATGAAATTAAATTTGGAGACCAAGAAATAAACATATACATTTCAAGCTGCAAGACTCGTTTAATTTCTTCTAGAGCACATTTTGCACATTTTCCAGAGCACTCAAAGAAATTTCATAACATAGGTGTCGGTGTTTATGTTGATCAATTTTCTTGGGGAATATAAACAAGTAATTATATCCATCTCTATCAGAACCGATTGTGGTCCCGATCCCCAATTTCACTGCCAAGCTTTAGTAGATTTCTTTCTGCCTATAGTTTTTTTTGTTCAAATTTATTTCAATATCAATTGTTTTTTTCAAGTTATGTACAAGTCAAAATTATAGACTAGGTTATAACTTAAGTTGCAAGAAATTCCTAACCCCTCCATGTACTAGTACTGGAAATTCATTGAAACATGGAAATGCCTTCAGCCGTACTCTATGACCTTTGTGATTTGGAAAGGCCACGTGATATGGCTGAGATCTTTTCTAGGTTGTTTCAATTCTCTTCAGGTGCCTATGAGGGGTGTGGGACCCATAGGAAGTTTAAAAATCCCAATCCATTGAAAACGATGACATATTAACCTCTAATTTGATTCTAAATCTACCTACAAAATTATTAACTTATCATTCTCATCTTCTTGCAAGATAATGTGCTATCCATATATATATATATATATATATATTACACACATATTATTGTTTTCCCTGGACATACTATTTTTGGGGGTAATGTTTCTAGGTGTTAACATTTTCGAAACTTGTACCCATTCCCAAGTTTTCTACAATTTAGGATCTAACTTATGTGAAATCTGTACAAGTTGTACAAACCAGTTGGAAGATAAAACAGATTTGGTTGGGTTTTGTTGTGCACAAAATATGCACTTGTGTTCTCAATTCTTTATGTTGCCCAATAATTTCTCTACAATGACCCCTCTCAAGGCCCCTTATTATCAATATGCATGTTCCCTATGTTGTGACCCACTTGTTTAGCATTGCCCTTATCCAGGCTTGTCACACCATGTTTGATAATCCCCCTCCTATAGTCACCCTTTTCGTCCAGGTCAACCGACCTATAGCTAGTGTTTGCCTCCTATAGGTCTTGCCTTTTTCTCTAGGTTATGTCATATATATTTGGTGTTTCGTTCTTATAGGTACTCCCTTTTTCTCCGAGCTAGGTCATCTACAGATGATGTCTGCCTCGTTTAGGCGCCATTTTCTCATGGGCTAGCTGCTAGACAGTGAGACACTATGACCCATGTCTGCTTCCTTTAGGCATCATATATCTAATTTATTTTCTTAGCTTGCTGGTCTAGTAGTATTATATTTTTTAGCATGTGCACATCCTCTAGACATTTAGTGTAGCTTCAAGTTGGCCCCTATTGGCCTCATGGAACACACCTTCATTTCTACTAGATAATTGATGAAATATTGGCCTCATGGAACACACCTTCATTTCTACAAGATAATTGATGATATATTGTCCTTCATTTCTACTAGATAATTGATGATATATTGACCTTCATTTCACTAGGTTACATCATCTATACGTGATGTTTCCTTCCTATAGGTACTCCCTTTTTCTCCAAGTTAGGTCATGTACAGATGATGTCTACCTCTTTTGGGCACCCTTTTCTCATGGGCTAGCTGCTAGACAATGACACACTATGACCCATGTCTGCTTCCTTTAGGCATCAGATATCTGATTTATTTTCTTAGCTTGCTGGTCTAGTAGTACTATATTGTTTAGCATGTGCACATCCCGTAGACATCTAGTATCACTTCAAGTTTTCCCCTATTGGCCTCATGGAACACCTTCATTTCTACTAGATAACTGATGATATATCGGTCTCATGGAACACACCTTCATTTCTACTAGATAATTGATGATATATTGGCCTTCATTTCTACTAGATAATTGATGATATATTGACCTTCATTTCTCTAGATTACGTAATCTATACGTGATGTTTCGTTCCTATAGGTACTCCCTTTCTCTCTAGGTTAGGTCATCTATAGATGATGTCTGCCTCCTTTAGGCACCCTTTTCTCATGGGCTAGCTGATGGACAATGAGACACTATGACCCATGTCTGCTTCCTTTAGGAATCAAATATCTAATTTGTTTTCTTAGCTTGCTGGTCTAGTAGTATTATATTGTTTAGCATGTGCACATCCCCTAGATATCTAGTATCACTTCAAGTTGGCCCCTATTGGCCTCATGGAACACACCTTCATTTCTACTAGATAATTGATGATATATTGGCCTCAGTCCCAACACAGAGGTATGTGTCAAATAATGTATTTGTTTATCAGATTTCTAACATACTGTATAAGTCTTTCCACAGCCTTTGTAGCTACAAAAGGAAATCCTTAGGGAAAGAGATTAAGACCCTGGCTCCTTCTCTTGCTGCCCTAAAGATATGATTGCATCCTGATCTTCCTCTTTGTGCTTTATGGCATCAACCCTTTTTTCTTTATCATCATGTGCAATTTTTAGCTTCTTGGTGTCAAGCATCATATCCAATTCATCTTCTCCCTCAACATATTCCTCATTGTCCTCTTGCTCCATGAAATCTAAAGCAAACGCACTCCAAATTTCTGTATAATCTTTGGCCCACATGTAAATTACTCCTCGCACTGCAACTGAAACCAACACTGGCCAAATAGGATGCCAAGATAAATCTGTCAAACCCTCTTTTGGTCTAAGTTTTCTGCAATTTAGGATCTAACTTATGTGCAATATGTGCAAGTTGTACGAAACAGTTGGAAGATAAAACATATTTGATTGGGTTTTGTCATGCACAAAATATGCACTTGTGTTCTCAATTATTTATGTTTCCCAATGATTTCCTGACGACGACCCCTCTCAAGGCCCCTTATTATCAATATACATGTTCCCTATGTCATGACCAGCTTTTTTAGCAATACCCTTATCTAGGCTTGTCACACCATGTTTGATAATCCACCTCCTATAGGCACCCTTTTCGTTTAGGTAAACCAACCTGCAGTTGACGTTTGCCTCCTATAGGTCCTACTTTTTTCTCTAGGTTACATCATCTATACGTGATGTTTCCTTCCTATAGGTACTCCCTTTTTCTCCAATTTAGGTCATCTACAGATGATGTTTGCCTCCTTTAGGCACCCTTTTCTCATGGGTTCGTTGTTGGACAGTGAGACACTGTGACCCATGTCTGCTTCCTTTAGGCATCAGATATCTTATTCATTTTCTTAGCTTGCTGGTCTAGTAGTATTATATTGTTTAGCATGTGCGCATCCCCTAGACATATAGTATCGCTTCAAGTTGTCCCCTATTGGCCTCATGGAACACACCTTCATTTCTACTAGATAGTTGATGATATATTGGCCTCAGTCCCAACACAAAGGCATGTGTCAAATATTATATTTGTTTATCAGATTTCTAACATACTGTATAATAACAGACTCGGCTTCGTATGGGAAATTTCACCCATTCCCTCTTTGGTTCAGTATAAAATATTGTAATATGTTGTTGAGCTCTTGTTGAGTGATTTGAATTCCAGATACCTAAATCTTTCATGATGCGTCCTATTCTTTTATTGCACCAACATAATTGAGGTGCATTCTACAGCCTGGGTGGGGGTACTAATGGTCCATAAATTGTGTGTGTAACAGCGCATTGTACTTAGAGAATTCATTGGGCATATTGAATATAGACACTAGGAGATACCCATTAAAACTAGGGTCTCATATGCACCTCAAGGCTGTAAAGGTCAAGGATGCATATCTCGACCTGGAAGTGCATATCACACCTGGGTTTAAATGGGTTTGTGCTAATGAATGTATTTTTTGAATGTAATAATTCCATATCGATTGACCTTGTGTTTTATGTTTTCCAAATGCAACCGGAAATCCAATTTTCCAGTATGGGCAATCTATTTCCATTGGTGAAAGTTTTCGAGATTACACACCAATTGTGGTCCCTATCCCATAAGTGTAATTATATGATTGTGTCTCAATATAGTAAGGATCACAGCTTCAGAAAGAATTTCTTCCTTTGTTTTGGATGAAGAATTTAATATTTTTACTGCCATCGATTCTCTCTCAATAAGAAATTCTCTGTATACCTTATTCTATCCCCCCCTTTCTATAAAATTCCTTGTTGAAAAACCAAAAGTAGCAGATTGCAACTCTTGAAATATGAAATTTCTGGAGGTTCTTATTTTCTCTGCAAACAGTCCTGAAGTCGAACCTTTCCATTTTCAACAATTAGTACAGAAGAACTGCAGGGTGATTTCTTAATAAAATGTTTGGATACTGATAATGAAGACCTTGTAGTATCTTGCTTACTAGCTCTAAATCACCCTATACATTTTTTCTTCTTCTGCCTTCCCCTTTTGCATAGATGATTCATGAGCTATCTTGTATTGCAGATCCACCTGTTTTGGGCCACAAAAACCTTCATAGAATTCAACTGCTAAATTAAAAGTACTCATAAGCTGGTGGTTTGTATTGCTTTGATCCTTGAAATACAACTTGTGAAAAATTCTTGTCCTGGAGCTGTTTAGGAAATTCCAGCTACATGCTTCATAATGACATACATATAGTCCCTCCTTGTGCACATGTGAATGCTTCATCAAAACATATGTAAAATTATTTCCATAGCCTTTGTAGTTGTAAAAGGAAATCCTTGGGGAAATCTTTGTAGCCTTTGTAGCTCCAAAAACATGGTCACCAAAACGACAGAGAGTATGCCAGAAACACAATGCCCTTAATAGATACTGGATGTATTGTGTACGATTAACCAAGTGATTACAACAAGCTCTTGTATTACCAATAGTGAAATCACTGTGATTATGTGTTTACTTACCTTATTGACGTAATTGATTACACTCAACTCCTTGAACAAGTACAACTAATCTAAGTTATGTGTGCTAGTTTCACTAGTTAGCATAAGAGATCAAACACATTGGTTTCATGCTAGTTTGATTGAATACGGAAACATATGTCATATAAGCTCATTACTAGTACTCTAAGTCTAATAGAGTTCACCTTTATTACATAATCAGTGGTACTTGGAATATTATGATTATCACAGCTTGAACCACAGGGTAAGGGTAATAAATCTTACTTACCTGATCTGTCCATAACTAAAGCTTATTGATTATGTCTATAACTAGAGCTTATTGATTATGTCTATACTTACTCGTCACTAAGCTTTAGTAAGCCACAAGTAATATATTTTATATCTATAATTAATGATCACCTATCAAGGTTGTGCTCATCTTCTACAATGGTAACAAATCATATTCAGTAAAGGTAATGGTTTGTATAAGCTTATCAGATCATGTAGAGTAACTGCTTATTTAGAGTCACAGTGTTCATTGGTCACTACTTAATTACACTCCAAGCAATACAACATGGAAGCTCTTATTTCTATACACTTGAAACCTATACTAGTCCATAATGATAGTGATTTGATTAGGTAAAGTAAGTAACACTTGTTTCTCTATAACTACTTACTACTAGTTCCATTGATATGGCTTACATTAGACTCAATACTCTATCTCTATTATTCCCATGGTTAATAAGTACTATCTATATTAGTTAACATTAGTTAGAATAGATAATCTTTTATTATGTGAATTAAACACATTGGACAGTACATGATATGTTTCAATAAAGCTTACAAGGAGTAATAGCTTTGAATAGACGGGATTAGTACTAAGCAACTTAGATATGATGAAGTTGGTAATCAAGCTATCAGTATAATGATCTCGATATAAGTATAAGTAATACATACCTTACATAGGTAATCCTCGTCATATATGTTACAATGTTTAGCCTAATTACTACTCTTCCATATAAGTAGACATAAGCTTATATCCATAATAAAGTAGAATCAATCATAATAGAGTAGAATCCACAACAAGTTGTCACATTGTTCATTACTGGCATAGTTGGAGTCAATGAATCCCATTAATGTGGTAAAAGCTGTCAAAATGAACAACTATACATTACATTAACCAGGCTTTTAGGAGAATTATTTATAGATTCCCCAGGGTATCCTGGGTGGCCTCTCATGTTGGCAGCTTTTGTCCAGGGCAATTGTATGCAAAATATTTGCAGGGATATTCAGAACTCTAATGTGATACTCCTTCATTGTACATCAATATGACTCCACCTTCACCTCAATTATTCACATTATTGCTACATCAAGGTCTTCATATACATCAAAATATATTTGATCTTAACTGCATTTTATGTTAGGATAGATGTCGCCTAAACTAGGCCTCAAGACAGAATTTTCGAGTTGTAGAAGTAAATCCTTCTCTGTGGCCTAGAGCAGAAAGAGAATCTCCTTCTAGGACAAGTAACCACTCTGATTTTCTGCAATATCTTTTGAGATCACTGTGGCTAGGGCAAGAGGTCCCTTCTAGACCTCTCGTCCCTCTCAAATTCTCCTCCTCATACTGCTATAGCAGCACCTTCCAGCAGCCTTGTAAATACAAACCCTTCATAAGAACTCTTCAGAATCATTACATTATTCTTGTTACTTTGAACATGAGGGAAATGAGGTGGCTCTTCATGGCATTTTCCATGATTTGGTTAAGGAGGTGGAGAGCATATTTTACCATTTTATATGCCACCTTGAATGGGGAAACAGATCTATGGTTTTGAAATATTATGAGATCTAATAACAACACAGAAAATTATAAGAAACACAAAATGTGTTGTAAACGAGACATGGAATTTTGGCGTAGATATCTATGGCTCACATGGATGCTAGGTTCCCTGTAGCTCCAAAACCATGGTCACCAAAATGACAGAGAGTATGTTAGAAACACAATGCCCTTAATAGATACTAGGTGTATTGTGTACGATTAACCAAGTGATTACAACAAGCTCTTGTATTAACAATAGTTAAATCACTGTGATTATGTGTTTACTTACCTTATTGACATAATTGATTACACTCAACTCCTTGAACAAGTACATCTAAGTTACGTGTTCTAGTTTCACTAGTTAGCTTAAGAGATCAAACACATTGGTTTCATACTAGTTTGATTGAATACAGAAAATTATGTCATAGAAGATCATTACTAGTAATCTAAGTCTAATAGAGCTCTCCTTTATTACATAATCAATGGTACTTGGAATATGATGATTATCACATCTTGATCGATAGGGTAAGGGTAATACAGCTTACTTACCTGATCTCTCCATAACTAGGGCTTCTTGGTTATGTCTATACTTACTGGTCACTAAGCTTAAGTAAGCCACAAGTAAGATATTATATATCTATAATTAATGATCACCTATCTAGGTTGTACTCATCTTCTACAATGGTAACAACTCATATCCAGTAAAGGTAATGGTTCGTATAAGCTTACCAGATCATGTAGAGTAAATGATTAGTTAGAGTCATAGTGTTCATTGGTCACTACTTAGTTACAGTCCAAGCAATACAACATGGAAGCTCTTCTTTCTATAAAATTGAAACCTCTACTAGTTCGTAATGATAGTGATTTGATTAGGTAAAGTAAGTAACACTTGTTTCTCTATAACTACCTACTATTGGTTCCATTGATATGTCTTACATTAGACTCAGTACTCTATCTCTATTATTCCCATGGTTAATAAGTACTAGCTATATTAGTGAACACTAGTTATAATAGATAAGATTTTATTACGTGAATTAAACACATTGGATAGTACATGATATGTTTCAATAAAGCTTACAAGGAGTAACGGCTTTAAATAGACGGGATTAGTACTAAGCAGATTAGATATGATGAAGCTAGTAATTAAGCTATCAGTATAATGATCTTGGTATAAGTATAAGTAATACATACCTTACATAGGTAATCCTAGTCATATATGTTACAATTCTTAGACTAATTACTACTCTTACGTATAAGTAGACATAAGCTTATATCCATAATAAAGTAGAATCAAACATAATAGCGTAGAATCCATAACAAGTTTTCACAGTGCTCATTACTGGCATAGTTGGAGTCAGTGAATCCCATTAATGTGGTAATAGCTGTCAAAATGAACTATACCTTACATTAACTGGGCTTTTAGGAGAATTATTTATAGATTCCCCAGGGTATCCTGGGTGGCCTCTCATGTTGGTAGCTTTTGTTCTGGGCAACTGCATGCAAAATGTTAGCAGGGATATTCAGAACTCTAGTGTGATACTCCTGCATTGTACATCAGTATGACTCCAAAACTAGCATATAATTAAACATCAAACTTGAGGTTAGTCTGTAGTGAGACGACTATTTTTAGGCCTATCTGGCCTGTTAGGGAGGACTCCTGTAACCTTTCCATTGACGCATTCTGCCTCCAATTGATGTTCATGGACTGAATTATCTTATTGATCCATGTGTGCTTATCTAATATTTTCCCCCTTTTGTTAGCAACTTCAAGGTATATCCTGGATGTTTCACATTCATGATTAGCCTCCATAATTTGTATGATGAGCTTTCAGGCTGTGGAACTGGAGAGGATAGACTGCCCAGATTTGAAGTCATTTTGTGTAGGGTCATGAATCCAAACTGAAAATCAGCTGCGTGGGTAGGGGATGGGGGTTATTCCCTTCAAGAAAATCAGCAGCATGAATTGTACAATTCTAGGCAACATGAACTAGCTTCCCACAATAATAACAGTTCATTTATTGTTTGTGCTAGCCTTTCCTTCCTTGCTTGTTGAAAGTTTAGTGAAAAATGTATTCTTTGTGCGTGTTCCTTAGCCAGAGAAAAACCACGAGCGACTTCATAATAAGCCATGATTTCTTAGAGAAAATGACTTCAGTCAATGATTCATCCATGGTGGATCTCAGAAGATGTGGCACCTAGGAGTTCTCTTACATACCGACAGCCCTGCAACTTACTGTGATGAAGTATGGATCATTTTATTTTACTCGAATGTAAAAGACAACATCAATAAATGAATAATTATTTTGATAATTTAACCATCTGATATCAATCCAGGGATTTCAGAACTCCCTATTAATGTGATGATGTGATCATCTAAACTTAAAAATTCAACTCCCTCTTGTCATTAATCCAAAATAGGTCACTGGCTTTGTGTACGACGCAGCACTAGAAAATCCCCACTGCATGTTTGAAACTAGCTAAAAGGAATAAAAAACAAGGCTATTCATGTGGCAATGAAAGAGATAAGAAGAAAATCTATTACAAGCAAGATCTTTATGGTAACTAGTGCTGCACACTATAGGATGTCCTGATCATATAATTATTGTATGGAATATGGGGTAAAAACACCCACATGAATTGAAGAGGTATTATTGGGAATTTCATCAATAAGTTCACACATATAAATTGAAACAGACATAAACCATTTTCAGACAATAAATCTACATATTAAAGCAATAGTTCCAAATAATTATCCTATACATATATAACAATGCTTTTTTGCAACCAGGAAAGCAACAATTACCAATCAGGTCTTCCATGTTGGTAGGTTTGACATCAACAATGTTGAAACTCTGATCACATATTTCCAGGTTCCATAAGTTTATTCTTAGGTCATCCATAGATATGAAAGTTTCACCATCACTGGATAAAACAAAAAACTATCAGAATGAAAGATAAACATAAAAAACATTAACCCAAACAAAAAATGCGCTTACACAAAATAAATTCACATCCCAGTAGGCACTAGTCACTATATTTTGGCCTACGTATTTTCTTGTGGGTAAGACCACCCAGGAGGACCACATGAGGTGCTAACGAAATTTGTAATACCAAGAACCTATACATAGAATTGGTTCATAGATAGATTTATTTTAAATTCTATAAAAATGTTTTTAAACAAACCGAAGATCATAAAACATGACTGCAAGGAGATTTTTGTGAAAGGTGTTTCTTGTGACACCTTTGAAACAGTTCAAAAGCTTGAAAGTTTTCTTGATGTTACTAATAATGATGATGTGTCTCTTTCATGATATGGGACTTCTAAAAATGACGTACCAAACATTAAAGATGAATGCAAAGGGTGTTTTGAAAAAACTACCAAATAAATTGGTTCCAAGCTTAGATTAGATTTCATGGCGGCAAAGGTCTAGGAAAATATGGGAAAAGAATTAGAAAGCCCATGGAGCCGAGTACAAGGATAGGAAATGATGGACTTGGTTTTGTGGTTAAACAAGCAATGGGAACAACTAGTTTGTAAGAGGGGAACCTCATAGAGTGAGTGAATCATTTACCTCTAGAATAAGTACATATAGAGGGGAGAATATTAACAACAAAAACCTTGTACAAGGAAACAAGTTCAGCAACAAAAGTTATTGAACCACATGGATATGTTTAGCTAAAAGGCCACCATGATGAAACTCCCAGAATCATAATAATACATTAAGTTAACAAAAACCGAAATTAGCTTTAGACAACCCTGTGATTAGATGGACTTAGTTTTGTGGTTAAACAAGCAATGGGAATAACTAGTTTGTAAGAGGGGAACCTCATATAGTGAGTGAATCATTTACCTCTAGAATAAGTACATATAGAGGGGAGAAGATTAACAATGGAAACCTTGTACAAGGAAACAAGTTCAACAACAAAATTTGTTGAACCACATGGATATGTTTAGCTAAAAGGCCACCATGATAAAACTCCCAGAATCATAATAATACATTAAGTTAACAAAAACCCAAATTATCTTCGGAAGCATAGATTCAATTAACATTTTATTTGGGTTTTAAAATTCTCATTAGAGTTGTAGTCTAGCCATGGAATGTGCCTCTCTATTTTTTTCAAACAAATGGGGTATGAAAGCACTCTGAAATCAACAATGCCTTAAGGGAGGGGGATTTAATAGGACTAATATGTAAACCAAAATAGAGCATACCATGATTCCATAACGATGATAAACAAAACTGATAAACATATTATACCATGACGATGCAAAGAGGATATTGAATGAAAAAAAGATAGGCATACCCTGTGGTATATTATGCATGGCATTCATTCTTCCAGACTTGTTTCATGAATGGATTACTCATCTTAAATGCCACTAAAAAATTTACCCACCAACAATGCAACAAGGAAAAAATTATTAACAATGTTTTATTTCTATTGTGGACTCAAGTTAAATGGGCACTAACTTTTAAGTTTACAAAGTACATACATATTCATTGTAGTTTTAGACAACCCTGTGATTAGATCCACCTTTAATATTACCACCAATACCATTAGGATCAGGCTTGTGAATTTCGCCTTCACTTATGGAAGGAAGATGTTGTGGGAGAAATCAACAACCCTCTATGTAGATATCTAGGCTCATATAGCAGAACAGGGGAGGTTTATTCACGCATTCTAGATTGTGTTGGACTAAGCTCAAATAAAAATTTGTTGGACAGAATCATTTCTATCTCAAGGGATTCCCATGGACTATTAAATCATCCATTTCAAGTGCAAGATCTGCAATGGCTTAGGCCATTTTATGGCAACTTGCCCCAAAATAATCCCCAAACTTGAAGGACAAAATATGTTCCTCCAACTGTTGGATGCACTTCTATAAGGGGATTGACATAGATATTTATACAATAAGATCTGGTGATTAAATTTCAGAAGTATAGGCCTTATCAAGCTTGGCATATAATTCGTCTATTTTCGCTGTGTCTCGACTTTTAATTATACTTTCGGTTCCTTTTATAGATTTAGTTCCTCCAACTTCAGATCACAATGCACACTTCTATTTTTTATATTTTGTCCTTCATCAGTTGTATTCATATTTATATATAACATCTCTATGGATGATGGTATAGTACATGAATATATATAAGTGCATCCAACAGTTCTGATATGGCTTCAGTTTAGAATTGCTTCCAACTGGGTCAAGATTTCAGGGAATTTCCTCCTAAAATATGTTTGATTATTTCTCTTTACTATTTTAATAAAAAATTCCCAGTCATATTTGTACCATTTAGTAAAATCATTACAACCAACACCAACACTGATAAACATATTATACCATGACGATGCAAAGAGGGCATTGCATGACAAAAATATAAGCATACCCTGTGGTATATTGTGCATGGCATTCATTCTTACAGACTTGTTTCACCAAATGGATTGCTCATCTTAAATGCCACTAAAAAATTTAGCCACAAACAATTCAATAAGGAAAATGTTATTAACAATGTTTTATTTCTGTTGTGGACTCAAGTTAAATGGGCACTAAATTTTAAGTTTACAAAGTACATACATATTCATTGTAGTTTTAAACAGCCCTGTGATTAGATCCACCTTTACTATTACCACCAATACCATTAGGATCAGGCTTGTGAATTTCCCCTTCACTTTTGGAAGGAAGATGTTGTGGGAGAAATCAACAAACCTCTGTGCAGATATCTAGGCTCATATAGCAGGAACAGAGGAGGTTTATTCACATGTGATAGATTGTGTTGGAATAAGATCAAATAAAAATTTGTTGGACATAATCATTTCTATCTCGAGGGATTCCCATGGACTCAAAAGATGGACTATTAAAACATCCCTTTCAAGTGCAAGATCTGCAATGGCTTAGGCCATTTTATGGCAACTTGCCCCAAAAGAATCCCCAAACTTGAAGGAAAAAATATGTTCCTCCAATTGTTGGATGCACTTCTATAAGGGGATTGACATAGATATTTCTACAAGAATATCCGATGATTAAATTTCAGAAGTATAGGCCTTATCAAGCTTTACAGATAATTCATCTCTTTTCACTGTGTCTCGAATTCTAATGATAATTTTGGTTCCTTTCATAGATGTAGTTCCTCCAACTTCAGATAAATAGTCTTGAATCTGCTCTCCACTTTGATGGATGATTCCATTAGATGTTGAAGGAGGATTCTGCAATAATGGTTTGCAAAATTGATTTGAAGTCGATACAGTTCCTTTTATAGATGTAGTTCCTCCAAATTTAGATAAACAGTCTTGAATCTGCTCTCCACTTTGATGGTTGATTCCATTAGATGTTGAAAGAGGATTATGCAATAATGGTTTGCAGATTTGATTTGAAGCCACTATGAGTTATTGATCCCAACTCTGACATATTCCCAAACTGGAATTCTAACAGTCCCTTTCTTGATGGAAATTTGGATACATTCCTTGTGATTGCATTCCTTCTCTTGGAAATTATACCTAGAAAACCCCAGAATTGGTCTGCTTGGCTAGTTTAGCCAGCTCTGTTCTTGTTTTGATAACCCTGCCACCATTAGAAACATAAATAACATATTTATAGGTATTGATTTGTTATTAATGCAAGAAATTTTTTTATCTATCTTGAATTTCTGCATTTACCTCAGTAGATTGCTATTTTATCGAGTAGACTTCAGAGTCTAGATTGTGTCTAAAGTCATGTTTTTCTCATTAGCAAATATCTTATCCTTGTCCTTGCAAAAAAAACTAGGTAATGGATTTCAACAATAGAATATTGTGAATTATTTTTTCTTAAAATAGTAGCCCAACTGTACTATAAAATGCTTGCCTCATTTCTCTGATGAGACGGTTGATGACTTTACAACGATAGTGCAGATTTCATGGTTTTTTTTTTTAAAGTGGTCTACCATTCTAACCACGTTTTCATTTTTGTTTGAATGGGTTGATGATTTCTCTGTCATTTTTATTTTTTTCTGTAAAAGAATGACCTTTATCCATAACAACTAATTACTTTGAGATGAGCTATTTTACCATGTAATCCTCTTTGTTGCCTTTGCTAATTTTGTGGGACTTAATCAGTAAATGCCAAGATTCAGTATAGTTTTGAACCAAAACTTGGAAGGTTAGCTAGCTCATTAGACTGTAGCTTCATCACTCCAACTCAGAGTTTTTAATAACCATGTCCGCAATTTCAGGGTAGGTTCATTTTTGTTTGGGAAATACACGAGATGGATAAGATTGTATGCATGGGAACATCATACATTTTTCTCATGAAAAATACGCTTTCAGAAAAATTGTAGATCTTACAAAGTTGAAGGTCAGAAGAGATAGTCATAGGGATATAGTCTTTGTCTTTCGAATAGCTCAGGGAAGCCATAAGGACATCCTGTTAAACCAATCCCTAAGAAAAACTCCAACAGATGAATAAATTCACAGCCCTCGAAGAAACTTTCGAAGGCACTATCTTCAACCCTCATTGTTTTTGGATAGAATAGTCCACAACTCTCAGAACATTTTTAGAAATTTAGAGTTTAAAATTTTGGTACATTAGGCAACATATTATAATATTTCATGGTTTCCCATCATAGGATAATTGAAAAAAAAAATTGAATCTCACCAAATGCACAATGTGCACGAGAGGAAACTCTGAATTTGTTGATTTGATATTGAGTTGGTTTGAATCAAGAGTTCAATTGTGACAGACCAAGAACTCCACCTCTAGAACTGCTCTAGGAGAAGAAGAGGTCATGTTACAAGCGTTGTTCAAACTTCATGACATAAATTCTTTACCTACCTGAGCTATTTCTTCTTTGATAGTTCCCTGAGGTACTAAACTCGGCTTAGCTCCCTAGATTCAGCCAAACAATCAGGTTTCTCTCCAGAATTTCTTTCCTTCAACCTTGGATGGTAAGAAAGTGGGGCAACCTTGGATGGAAAAAATGTGGGGTTGCCTTCCTCCCACACTTCCCCAGTATCAACAATCAGGCCCCCTCAGCCCTAGTTAGCCCCCATATGACATCATCAACCATTTTACAATGCTCAACACCCTACCTCAGCCATCAAGACAAGCAACCAATGCATCCAACTCGAACTTCCCCAAGTGGTCTGCCATAAATTTTTCCACAACAGTAAACATGTACTGCAAGATAGTAGCAGCTATAGTGGGAGCTGCAAGCTTCCATTGGGCCTTGCACTCGTACCATGTTATCCTGCTCAATTCTTTGTGCCTGTGACTAGTATCTGAGGTGGGCATTAAGCTGTCAAGTTGCACGTACTTGTGAACTCCGAATCATTGTTGTGTTCATTGGAAGGATTTTGAACATTTGGGTACCTTCCTTAACATCATCATGATTTTATTTAAAAAACATTAGTCACAGCTGGTGCACTTTATTGGATGCCTTTGCAACTCTTTTCATGGGCTATTTCAGTGGTGTAGATGATGATCTAGGGTGAAACTTTGATTGTTTTTACAGATCATATTTTGGCACTCTCTTTGAATTCTCTTCTGACATTTATCTTATGTTCATCCTTGCTTGAAGAGGGCGCTGCCACAGGTGGTATTTTATCCTGTTTCTATAACAAAAAAACCACCATGATTTCACAAAATCATTAAGAGAAACTGACTTCATTCAATGATTGGAATCTCACCAAATGCACAATGTGCATGAGAGGAAACTATGAATTTGTTGATTTGATATTGAGTTGGTTTGACTCAAGAGTTCAATTGTGACAGACCAAACACTCTACTTCTATAACTGCTCTAGGAGAAGAAGAGGTCATGTTAATGTACAATACATTAGTCACAGCTGGTGCACTTATTGGATGGCTCTGCAACTCTTTTCATGGGCTATTAAAGTGGTGTATATGATGATCTAGGGTGCAACTTTGATTGTTGTTATAGATCAGATTTGGCACTCTCTTTGAATGCTCTTCTGACATTTATCTTATGTTCGTCCTTGCTTGAAGAGGGCGCTGCCACTGGTGGTATTTTAGCTTGCTTCTATACCAAAAAAACCACCACGATTTCACGAAATCTATATTTTTTCTTGAAGATAGTTATGCCTTGCATAACAAGAAAATACACAGTTTCAGAGATTGAATCCTACCAGTGCTCTTTATGAGGAAGAGTGCATTATAATTCCTTAATGTGGTTCTTGTTTTTCCTTTTTTTTTCTTTCATGATGAGTAGCACTTCTACTTGAAACAAAAAATGTGTAATCAATGTCACAAAACATGACAATGTTCATCCAGTTCAGTGCTCCAGGAGATTATATTTCAGTGTTTTGCATAAAAGTTAAACAAATATGGAGAATGAGAGCACTATAGTTCATATGGATGTTTGATATTTTTGTGGGAGTAAAACACTATTGTCCTGGGAAGAAGTCAATGGGATATCTATGGAAGTGTCGCCTTCATCATTTAGAAAAAAAACTGCTCTTATTTTGGAATGAAAGTGCCACTATTATGAGGTCCCAGGAAAACACGTACAACTCTACTAAAATCCTTATTTGGGGTGACTAGAGTGCTTGAAAAGTAATGAGGAAAGAGAGAGAAAAAGGTTGAAATATCAAGGGGCCCAACTGATAAGCTATTATCAATGGGATATGTTGCTTTGATTGATTTTCCATCATGATTAGTGTCCTTCCTTGTACAATATAAGTGAATAAAGCTCCACCAATTTGCAAAATTAAGTTGATGGATGAATGCTTGATAGTTTGATTCATTGTCTAATGCCAAAGTGAAATCCTGGACAAGGGGGAAACAATCAACAATTCCCTCCGCGATATCACACTGGAGGCAACTCCAACTGAAACCAAAACCAAGATCCAAGCAGTTCCCAAGGGTATAACAAGAGGGTGAACCTTTGGACGAACCACTCTTGTTCAATATGTGGTGAGTATGGCCATTACATGCACCATTGTCCCGATATCCTTGAGTTGAAGAAGCTTCAAGGTAAACGTGGACAGGGGGCATCCTCATAGCAGACAACAGTCATGCAGGAACCGTTCCTACATCAAGGGATAGTTAGCACCCAATAGCAACAAACAATTCCCGAAGATTCTGGAAAAAACAACCATGAAATCTACATGATTAGCGAAGAAATTTTTTTTGAGACACAGAACCAATCCTGTGTTGGTGTATTTGGTGAATAAGTGAACCAATCCACACTTGCTTAAGAGGAGTGGTTGTTGGCTCTTAAGCTTCTAGTCACAGGCAGATAAACAAAAGAGTTAGCAGGTTAGTGAACATGCTATAAAAAAAAAAAACACACTAGATAATGATGTGAGTTGTGACAAGGGGGAGGATTTCGTTTCACTTGAGGGGATTTGATCAACATCCGATGATGCTCTCACACATTAAAATCCGAGGAAAAAAATTGACAAGAAAATCAGTGATAACAATCATTAAAAGCCTTGGTAAAAATCATTGAAGTTCATTAGATTGAATTGGGCATGATTCAAAAATGTTCTTAGGTCATGAACATAATCTTAGGTTAGCTGTGATGTAAAATATAATTACACACAAAGAGATAGGTTCAGGAGGCATTGTTGTTTAATCATCAGAAGGAAGAAACAATAATGGATTTATCCTATTGGATTTAAATATGTTGAGTAGAAATCATGGGTGTATCATATTTGAATTGAATTAATGTGTATTGAGGAATTTAAATCATTGCTTTTAGATTGATGGATTATCTCCTGCTCTTGATGGATTGCTTTTAACTCTTAAATGTATCTTAGGAGAGAGGAAATAGTTTGTGAGATTCTATACGTTATTTTCGAAATTGTAGTTTTAGTTATTTATTACACTATTTTATTTAATTGAAAACCTTTGAGACCACATATTTATATATTATGGAGACTAATATGAGTAAGCTTCTTTGTTAGATTTTTTAGGTTTTGATGTAAAACATGAACAACCTTGAATATGGCACATACGAATGGTGGGAAATGGATAATACATTGCTCATGCGAATTCTTGCTATGGTAGAAGATGCCAAAAATGACATATTTGAGAGGGACCATTTATCATTAAATGGTCCCATGCAAATTTTTTGGAGGAATGACAAAGAAATGAATATGGAAATGTCGCAAGAATTCAAAATAATTATTTAACAATTGGAAGTGGTAATGGTTTACCCAACATCATTAGTGAAGATAATGTTAATCTTTAATAATATTGATTATACATAACGATTACATGGATGGCTCTAACAACGACCATGCACATGTAGAAGAAGGTAAATAAATATTGAATCCAGTAAGAGAGATTCTAGATTCAATTAATATACACATTGATGGAAAACCTTACTATCATGATAATGATATTATACATATAGCAAGGACACCACTATACCCTAGTGCACAATGCTCATATTTCAAGTTGTGTGCCTTCTTAGCCAAAGTTTCCATGGATGGATAAACAATAGTTTCCTTTGATCTTCTCTGATAAGTGTTTTTTTATACAAAATGGGGAAATTTCAAGCTTTTTTAATAGATGTTTCCAAAATAATAATTCCACTCTAAACTATATCTTATCATTTTTTATGATCTTTATCACGGAGTTGTTATCGGGTCTACTCCTTCCAATTAATAACAAATTGCCTAAATAAAAAAAGAAGATCATGTCATTGACAAAAGATTTAGGTATGGATGTGTTTGAGCGTATGATGCATCCCGATGATGCATCCTATATTATGGAAGTAGTGAGGAATCCTTTGATGAATGTCGAATGTGGTGAAGAAAATGTACCATATAAGTACATCATAAAAAAAGGTAGGAGTCAAAGGTACTACATCACATACCTTTAGCCTGATTTGAGAGGTTATTTGGATGTAAGGAAATTTCACAACCTCATGGACTATCATGTGAGGGGGAAGGAGCACAGAGATGGTGTTATGAGGATGTGGTGATGGAGTGGTGTGGCGTAAGATCGGGAGAAAGTATTGATTTCAAAGATGAGCCATGAAATGCAAGAATATCATTAACATTAGATGGTGTGAATCCTTATGAAATTAATCAACACAATGGTCTACATGTCTAATGGTACTATCCAACAACAACCTACTACATGGCTATGACAGAAAAGGAACATCTTATGTTATTTACTTATCATACGAGATTATACTTTATGGAAATTCCTAATAATACAAGTCTACATAGTATTGACAATTTCATGGTCATAAAATGACAAATTGAAGTTGATGTCTTTGCGAGTCCAAATCTACTAAAATGTATGGACACATATTTGGAGCCTTTAATAAATGAGTTATTAATGCTTTGGCAATGAATGAATATGAAGGATGTGTCTACATGATCCTATTTCTTGAAAGTTCTTTCAATTTCATGCAGTACTTCTTTCCACAATTGTGATCTCAAAGGAAATTTATCAATGTATTTGTGGTGAGTTATAGTTAATAGATTAATAACACTTATATTGTATTTATTGATTTCATTATTCATATTAAAATCATAATTATTACTTGATCTTGCATATAAAAATGAAAGGCCTTGATGAGGATCTTATGGATACCCAAATGTGGGCCTTGCACCTCATCGAAGATCGAGTCATTTGGGAAAGGCTATATATGATGAATATATAATGTTTCTAAATCCACATTCATCCATATCATGTCCTGAATGAGATGATTTTGGTGAAAAGGAGTTCCTTCTTAGAGAACCTTCAAAGATGAATCTGGGAGATGGATGCATGCATATAGAAGGCACAAATGGTAATTTTCATTCTTGCCTTTTAAATGATGTCCGATTACATTCTAAATGATTTGTTAAATTTATTATGATTTTTCTTTTTTGGTAGGATCCCTTCCCTTCGGGAATGACTCTAAAGACAATATTTTCAAAGTTGCCATGTGCTGAGGACCTACCTATTGTTCGCTTGTTCGATACAATGTGAAATGTATATGTTTGTTTATATAATATGCTATTTGAGAAGAGTTCAATACATGGGAGAGAGCTAAATAAGCTACAAGTGAGGATGGACCTCGAAGTGAAAGAATGCCTCATCTTTGTGAAATGATGATGGTAACTTTATTATGATCCATGGTCTTTGACAAAGGAGGAAAGAAGCGGATGATTAAATCCATAATGATAAGATTCCCAACGAGTTTTGGAATAAATTTAGAATGCATTCTTAAAAGGAAATAAACTTGTTGGAATGAAGACCCTTGATTAGCATAATTTCCTTAGGGTATGTGTGTTGATCAGCCGGTTGTGATGTCTGACAATGACACGAGGAGCCTTCTTAATATTGCATAGAATTTTGACCTACCAAATTAATATATTCTGGTTCAATAATGCTTTTGATGGTTTCTACATGTTGAGATGTTTCGTTGATATATGACATCACGTAATTCTTCACGGTTTTGAGAGATATTCATGTTTGAAGTTTGTATCCCAGTTAGTGGGCTAAAACCCCATGGGGTTGTGGCATGGAGTCATTCAAAAGTCATAATTAATATTTTTAAGCTCTAAATCCACTCCCACGTTCACTTATTGAAGCCCCTCTCCAACTGGCATTTATATAAATTGCAGTCTCTATATCCTCCTCATCTGAGGATTTCACCATACGAAACGGGTCCGCCGTGGCATTTTAAACTAAAATTTTCTAAAAAGGTTCAAAAGCTGAAATTTTTATGCGAGCGAAGAAAAATCTGAGGAAGAAAGTGTTTGTGAACATTTAGATGGTGAGCAACATTTTCAAAGAATATGATACGTGGAAGTCGGTGTTTTGCGAGCTCCTGAAATTCATCTCAAATAAGTGACCTTGGTAAAACAATCATAAATCTCTCTCTGAGGAATTGGATTATAATTCCATAAAAAGTGTGAGCGAATTGCACAAGCTGTGGTTTTCTCTTTATCAATTTTAGAGCCAAATGAAGAAAGCAGGTGACCGGTAGTGCGTAGTACAAGTTCACATTTATCTTTAAACGATCCATAATTAGGGCATTGTGAGATGTGGAGGTATAAATATCTCTTGAAGAATCCAAATTGGGTCAAACCAATGGCATTGGAAAGATGACTTAGAGGACTACTACGAGATTTGAAAATCGAGATATTGAGGATCTAAAACAACATAGATACACTAGATTCAATATCGAGCTCTAGAACAAAAAAGCTAGATCATGTGTTGTCGAGGCTCTGAAGGCAGACTTTCCTGGGAAGGCAAAGAAAAGAAAGGTGCGGTAGAGGGTAGCATGGCAAAATGACAACCAAGGTGTAGAATATGACAATAAGTTCATCACATGAAGTCTTCAAAGTGGCGCCTTGCATACAATCATTGTAAAGGTATCATTGTACTTAGTCATTGTAAATACATTGTTGTAAAAATTGTACTAGTGTCTATTTGCCAAGAGTTGAAGAGGCAATGTAGAGTGAATAGGATCATCATTAGGTGGTTGTGTCAAAGTTGGGGTTATGGTCTAGTGTATCTTCTTATTCTACATCATTCTATATCATTGTAAGTGGACCATTTTCCACAATGCAGAGTCCCATTCTTCTTTATTCTTTGATAGGGTGGTAGGGTGGTGTTGGGTGAGTTTAGCTCATTGGGTGTTGGGGCATCCATTAGGTTGACTGCGAAGATATCGGGCGTTGGAGCGTCCATCCGGTGGGAAATTTGAAGAATGCTTTTCTAGATTCGTGATTTGGAGCTTGATTTTCAATTGGAGTTGAATATTAAAGAATTATTAAAGCATTAGGTGGTTTGTCCTGAGTGGGTTTCCACCTTAAGAACTTTGTGCATTTGTGTTCCTTTTGTTCTTGCTATCATTGTACAAACATGAAGTAATAATTGAAGATTAACTAATATCTAATTGAAAGGAATATTGATTCACCCCCCTCTCAGTGTTTCCAACAATTGGTTTTAGGAGCTTGGTTCCTTGGCTAACATTTTAATAGTTGGAGAGAAGGTCATGGAGCATACGGGGAATGGTGTACCTCTGTTCAATGAAAATAATTATGCACTCTGGAAAGGAAGAATGGAGTCTATCTCTTGGCGCAAAGGTTACGAAGTATGGGACATTGTTCAAAATGGGTTTTACACCAACATGATTGAACAAGGTAAGAAGAATTTAAGTAAATGATCACGAAAAGCAAAGAATATTATTATTAGTGGACTTATTAGGAATCTACTTATAATAAGGTGTTGGGGTAATAAAACCACCAAACATGTATGGGACAATCTTGAGAATATATATTCGGGTGACTCAAATGTGAAAGAAGCAAGCTTCAAATCTATGAGAGAAAAATTTGGCTTGACTTAGAAAGAAAGGATATTCAACATTCTTTTTGCATACTTCGATACGTTGATGAAATAACCATTACTACGGAAGGATTAGGAGAGCCGGTTGATGAGAAGACTATTATACGAAAGATTCATAGAGAACGTTGCCGGGAGATTCAACCCAAGGTATCGGTCTTAGAATACGAGTGCAAATATGGGGACAAACTACGACGGGAATTACATGGAGTTCTCATAGCATGAAATGAGACTTGTTGAAGATGGTACTTCGCATCTGAAGCTGCGTTCATTGCATCTAAGAAAACCAGCCAAGGACAAAGCAACCTTCAATTGAAAAGACATGCACTTTGCAAAGTGTGAAGAAAAGGGAGATGAAGAAGGTATTTCAGATGAAGAATATGCTTACTTCATGAGAAAAGCGAAAATTATTGAGAAATTCAAAAGGCAAACTTTATTGATATGTTTGAATGTAATGAGGTTGGGCATTGCGACAAAATGTCAAAACGAAGTGATGGCTCAAAAGGAAAGAGGAAACTTTAAGAAATTGACAAGCAAGGATCAAAAGGAACTTTCTAGAAGATACATCATCTATTGATGAAGACAATGACACGAAAGAAGAAGGCAATGAGAGAGTATTGTTTATGGCCAAGCACAATAAACGAGATGTCAAACAACGAAGAAGAAGGATTGACCATAGAAGAATTATATAAAGGAAGAAATCAAGCTTATAAAATATCTCAGAAGCGAGAAGATGGTTTCAATATATGAAGAACAAGTTCAAGGTCTCAAAATTGAAGTTGAAGAGCATGAAATTATTGAAGAGTCACTTCAAAAAAGTTGGAAGAAAGCAACCAAGAAAGGGAAGAATTAGAAGCCGAAGTAGTCTCGCTGCGTGAGGAAGTGAAGAAAGGAAAAACTATCCAAAACTATACCCAACGGCTCAAAGGGCATTGGAAGAACTCATCGACAACCAACAATCTTACAATGATACCTTTAACATCGATTTACAAAAGAAGAAGAAACCAAGACCTTCTACAAAAATACAATGAACCTATGAGCATTGACATGCATAGACTTCATTGGAAAAGATTCAGAATAGCACAGGAAGACAATTCCTCGACAAAAATTTCCATCCGGTACCAACATATTTTATGACTCTTTTGTTATTCATGTGGAAAATTTTGTCATAAAAGAGCATGGGAATGTTGCACGTACCCTAGGAACAAATACAATTCAGGAGATCATCCAAATATGAACCTCCAGGGCTCAACGAAATATCAATAGATTTGAACATTTAAGAAATAATATTGAATGTTACAAATGTCCAAAAGTGGACATAGCCAAGACTATACGAGACTTGAAAATCCTCGAGAAGAATCTTGAAGCCATAGAAAAACGAACATGGAAGAAGAAGAAGAGTGATAGTGTGCTCGCTTTCAAGGCTCGAAACAACAAAGATGTGTGGTATGTTGATATCGGTTGCTCAATGCATATATTGGAGATAGAAATAAATTTGTATCTCTAAAGAGAAGAAGGATGGAACCATGTCCTTTGGAAATGATGGATCTTCAAATGTTATAGATCAGTGTTGTCACTCCTAGAAACAAAGATTCCCTAATAAGAATGTTGATTGGTTGAAAACATGAATCATAATCGGAGTGTTGGACAAATGTGTGGTCAAGGACACACAATACTGTTGACTCCACAAAATGTGAAATCGGGGAAAGGCATGTATGGTGAAATTGTGGCTACGACAAGTCAGCTCTGAGCTGACATCTGTGTTACCGGATGAGCCAACTAAGAAAGCATGTCTAGCTAAAGAGGATGATATAATATTTGGTAGAAATGATGATCGACTAAGTAAAGTTTTCTACAAAGGTGCAAAGTGATTGAGATGTCTTTACTTGGTGAGCTCACATACTTCTTGGGGCTTGAATATCTCGGCAAGAGAAAGGAATATTTATATGTGAGCCAAGTACATCGAAAATGCTCGAGAATTTAAAATGGAAGATTTCAAACCCATACTCCAATGGTAACGGGTTGCAAATTGAGCATAGACGACTCTGTCCCTAAGGATGTGGGTCAAAGGTTGTCTGAGATCTATGATTGGTAGTCTTCTATATGTAACAACCTCCCGGCAGATGTTATGCGAGTAGTTGGACAAGTAGCAAGATTCCAGCGACACCAAAGAATCACATATTATTGCCATCAAAATAATTCTTGATATCAAGGGAACAAAAAAATATGAAACCTTAATTTATCCCAAGGTAACAATCTCGTATTCATTCCTTTACGAGATGTAGATTAGAGCGGGAAGTCGAAGTGATGATAAGTGAGTACTCATGAAGCATTGGAATATCTTCGCCGGAAAGCTTAAGTTCTCCCAAGTTCTCACATTAGATTTTCCTTATTCGAGAATATAAAGGGAGAGTGGAAGTGTGTGAGTCCACAAGATGGTTATTATTAGAGGGAGTTACCTTGCCATTGATGTCAAGGGAGAGAATTTTAGCAGGAAGAGGTGCCCATGATCGCTGAGGTACTTGTGTTGTTGATGCCCGAAGGGGAGATTGTTGATTAGCGGTTGTCATTGATGTAAACCCAAGTAGCATCAGGGGCTAACCTAATATTGAATGGAAATTTTTGACCTACCAAATTAATATATTCTCGGTCAATAATGATTTTGATGGTTTCTACTTGTTGCGATGTTTCCGTTGATATATGGCACGCCACGTAATTCTTCACGGTTTGAGAGATATTCATGTTTGAAGTTTGTAACAGGGTTAGTGGGCTAAAACCCCATGGGGTTGGCATGGGTCATTGAAAAGTCATAATTAATATTTTTTAAGGCTCATAAATCCCTCCCACTTTCACTTATTGAAGCCCCTCTCAACTAAAGCATTTACATAAATTGTGATCCTCATATCCTCCTCATACGAGGATTTTACCATACGAAGCAGTCATCGTGGCATTTTAAACTAAATTTTTTCAACAAAGGTTACTTCAAATTTTATATGAGGAATTAATGAAATCTAAAGCTGTTTGTGAAATTCCCAGATCCAAAGTCTTTTAATAGTTTCGGAGATATGATCTGTGGAGGAAGTCGGTGTTTAAATAGAATTCATCTCAAAGAAGTGACCTTGGTAGAAGTCGTCATAGATCTCTCTTTGAGTATTGGTTAGAATGTAGTAAAAGAAAGTGGCAGATAGTGCACAAAATGTGGTTGTCTCTATCAATTTTAGAGCGAATGAAGAAAAATGACATGTGTACGTCATACAAGTCCCTAATTTAAAGCAGTCCATAATTAGGGCATTGTGAGATATTGGGTATAACTCTCTCTTGATAGATGGGTGAGCGTAGCATTAGAAGTAAACTGGAAAGGACTACTCTGGTAAAAATCAGATATTGAAGATTTGAAATAACAAAGATGCACTAGATTCAATATATAGAACTCCCTAGAAGAAGAAAAACTAGATCATGTGTTGTCGAGGGTTACGAAGGACCTTTGAGACTTTCTAGGAAGCAAAGAAAAGCAGAAGTCTGACAAAGGTATATAAACAGTAGCAACCAAGGTGTAGAACAACAACAATAGATTACATCACATGAAGTATTTAGATCGTGTCACTGCAGCAATCATTGTAAAGGTATCATTGTACTTAGTCATTGTAAATACATTATTGTACAAATTGTACTGGGTAATACATCAACACAAAGTTGAAGGGGCAATATCAAGTGGTCTGGTCATCATTAGGTGGTTGTGTCAAAGTTGGGGTTATGGTCTAGTGTATCTTCTTATTCTACATCATTCTATATCATTCTGTAAAGTGGACCATTTTTCACAGTGCGGTGTTCTTGTTGATTCCTTACATAGGGTGGTAAGGGTGGTGCTAGGGTGAGTTGTAGCTCATTGGGTGTTGGGGCATCCATTCGGTTGACCCTCTTTGAAGAATATCGGGCGTTGGAGGCGTCCATCCGGTGGGAGAGCTGGAGAAGAATGCTTTTAGATTCCTAGGAAGTTGGAGCTTTATTTTCCGTTGGAGTTTTAATAAGGGTATTAGAAAAGCATTAGGTGGTTTTTGTCTCGGAGCAGTTTCCACCTTAAAAACTGTGTGCATTTGTGTTCCTTTTGTTTACTGCTATCATTGTACAAACACTGATAATAATTGAAGATTAACTAATGCTCTAATTGAAAGGAATATTGATTCACCCCCCCTCTCAGTATTTCCAACAATTTGCACATTGATCGACATTAACTATATTATCTATTATGTGATTTTAAAATTCTTTTATTTAAAAAATAATTATATAGCATGAGTAATTGATTAATTTTAACATTCTAATTGCAGTATCTATTACTATATGACCTTCCAAATAATCTCGATGACAAAATTAGGAGGACAATCTACAAGCTAAGAAGATTTTTTAGGTATGATGCATGGCCTATATAAGGAAAAAGGTTTCTTCAAGTACAATGTGATATACTAGAAAATTATTTATCTAGAATATTTTTATTTTTTTTACACAAATCATGGGCTTAATTTAATTAATTCTATTCTAGGTGGGTCACTTCAATAGAGATACACAACAAAGACTTAAAGATGTGGAAGAAATAACTCCCCATTTTGATGTGTGACATGCATGCTTCCCAACGAGTTTCAACTGATACTTACGGGGCACCATTGTGCCTCTTACATGGAAATAAAGTTATATTTGGACTAGTTCAAACAAGGAAAATGTTTCCCTGTATTACTATTTAAAGGTTTTGAAAAATTTTGTAAATCAAAAGGCTCATCCCTCGAGTTCCATGCTTGAGAAATTTTTTATGTTGTTCAAATCCATTGATTTATCTCAACGAATTGTGTAAAGAATTAAATATTGAAGAGTAGTGACTATGGGACCTCGAAAAGAAAGTGAAAAATTTGAAGGACAGTATTCACAAGGCAATGAAACCAAAAAACAAGGGAAATTAAAGGTGAATAAACTTATATCTACATATGGTTCCACGATTTTGATTTGTGACTATGATGGTATAATGTGTTTTATGTTTATGATTGCGGATATTTATTGAAATGGGCTTTATTATTATATGTTGCATGAAACAGTGAACACACAAAAATATGAAGGGAGGAATATCAAAGGCATCATGATGCCCAAAAAAGGCGTTGTTTGTCATATTTATCTCGAGGTGGTCATAATTCATCTTCACATTCAGCAATAATGAGAAATTTTGAAAAAGGATTGGCCTCCAGCTATGATTTTAAAATATTTGAGGGATAGAGTAGCAAGGCATGTAGAAATAATGATGAAAGAGTTACAACGTGTATTGGACATTATAAAGGACTAGAAGAGAATAAGGTGACTCATTATAAGGGAGTTTGTGGTGCGAGGGTTGTCATTCTGGTGTTCGGAAGCCTAGATGAAAATCAGGCTTATTTATTTACATGGAATTCTTGCATATTTCGGTAGATTTTCAATCCATGTTCGTGATGAAACATAAAATCGACACCTTGAATCTTTATGGATTAATCGAAGATATCTTGGAAAGCTTAAATTCAGATCTTTGGGTGGTATTATTTGAAGCTAAATGGTTTAGAAATATTGTAGTTGGAAATCGACAAAATATATCCATGAAAATGGTTTTGCATCATCGATCATAACGAGTTTGAACAAGCAGATGAACCATATGTTTTCGACCAATGTGAGCAAATATTTTTATGTTTGCATCCTAGCTTGATCAAATTCATTTGTCATTGGGTATAATCCTAGATCAATAAGAGTCTTCCAACCTTCACATGAGAAAGAGCAACCTATCTCAACGAAATGTCATGTGGTAGCTCGGATGATGAATTTAATGGGCGAAGACAAGCTTGAAATGTCTGATACTACTCAGTTATTTTGATGATTGGCAATAATTCTATGAATAGTTTAACTCAGAAAAATGTAAATGTCTCAAATTCTATGAATAGTTTAACTCAAGAAAATGTCAAATATATAATGATTCTATATTAGAGTTGTATTTCATTTAAATATATTATATGAATTTGTTTAGAAGGATCAAACCTATCGGAGAATCTAAAAATTAATAGTATTTCAATGTTAAACATATCGGAAAGCGTAACATGATAGCAATGTTATATATATTATCATTATGTACATTTAGGTTTTTTTCTCATATTTCTTTAGAGAACTTAATAATTAATGGATTTCTATCTTATAGAGCGAGAAACTTATTTTTTACTAAGGCGAGTTAGATATTAGAGGATTTGTTAAGAATTTTTTACCTCCAAAATGATATTTTATAGGTAAAATATTTTCAAAATGTTCATTTGATTATGAGTTACTATTTTTGTTATTTCTTGTATGTATTTTAATTCATTTTAATACTTTTCATTTTATAATATACTCATTATTCCACTTCATATAATCAAAGGTTGATGCTTTTGTATATATATATATATATATATATATATATATATATATATATATATTGCACTGTTTCATTATTGGATTAATGCGATGAAGTATAAAACTAATTCTAACTTAGGAAATGTATAATATTGAATTAGGTCTATTGATTCAATATCATTAGAAAAAAAGATTAAAAGTCTATTAGGATAAAGAGTTTAAATGAATTTATAGGGGGACACACCTTAGGTACTAGATATTAATGAGATACCTTAGAGGAAGTAATTTATCTACAATTCCGTCTTCCCATTTAGATTTACAGATGATGTATATGTCCTAGTAATGGCAAATACTTGCCATAATGTGGAATATACATAAAAATTGTATTTGAAATTGATAAATTGTAAATCCTTATGAAAGTGGTTGATGAAGGTGATGTTGATCCATTCATAAGAGATGCAATTCATCGGCATACAAAACAAGCTTGTCTACGACATAGAAAATGCAACATATACGAGAAACAGGTTGATGATCTACTAAGGTAAATAGTCATTTATATTTTACTTATAAACTTTGGGTTTGTAATTACATAACATATGATTATTAATAATATATTATATCGCAATTCAGGAGAGTAATATCAATGTTCTCTAAGAGAACCAACACGATGGACAGCAAAAAGCAATCTCCTCCATCAGATGAACAAACTATGCCATCTATGGGTTGCATCTTTTCAACCGCTCTTAAAACATCCAAATGAATATGTTAAAGGAGAGGCAACTAATGGTATTCAGAAATTACGATTACATTAAATGAGAAAAGGGCAAGTGTTAAATGATGAAGGTGGGAGAACATGGAGAGACGCCTTAGCACCACCATGAAGCATTGAGATTATTTGGTCCTACAATTAGTAAATATATTCGTCATCAAGGTAAAACACATATACTATGTTTTTTCATAAATTGCATACTTAATTTATGTAGTATAAACTATATGCTTAACATTTCATGTTATATGTATGTATGTATGTATGTATGTATATTGTTCTCAGTGTTGCATTCCATAAATTTCATTACTATCATACTAGAAACCTTAAGATTTTTTATATGGGTTATTTACTTTCTACTTGCATTTCATAGAGAGACCTAAGAAGGATGAGTTATTATCTCATATGCATAAAGTATCTGCAATTGTACCTCCAAAACAAATTCTTCATAGTGTTGCTGAATATATTAAAAATACCAGGAATGCTTTGAGAGGAGAATTGGTAAGAAACAAAAATGTAGTCAAGCCGCACTTCATAGGAGAAGGAGAGTGGAAGAAGTTATTGGATGAGATTGCTCTTAAGAAAAAAAAGGAAAAATGGAACTTTGGTTGGAAAAGACAAATATGCACATACTGTACGAGCCTCTAGGTTGTCCACACGGCATCGTTTGGGGAAAGGTGGCATGTTATGTGCAAAGGCAAAAATTGTAAGCTTAATACACTACTATGCTTTTCAAGGGAAATTTATTTTTTTATATAATCAAATTTATAACTATTTCATTATTATTTAAAATATAGTTGAAGGTGTTCAATATTAAAATGTCTGAAGATGACAAAGATTTTGCTTCATGCTATGGTGTATCTTCTCTCATTCATCAAAAGATTAAAGATGGATTTAATCCTATTACAGATTATGAGGTATTTTTTGACCTATAATTTTTTTGTTCTAGATAAATTTTTATAATATGAAAGAAGTATATGCAAATGAAAGTTTCAATTAATACAATTTGTAATTGTGTTGATCTTATCTTATATGTGCCTTAAATAACTGATCAACATGATGAAAGAGAAGATGAAGCTGAACTTTGAATCATGCTTCAACCTTACCATATGTTTGGTTAGTTCACTTCAGTTATTTTTTAAATCAATAGGATACTTTAGTTATGAAATACCATTAAATGCACATACTTTTTATGGTTTATTTCAATTCAATTGAATTTATTGTTTGTGTTTTTCTCAGTTGATTTCATTTATGTATTTTTATTCACAAACTTATGTTTATAATTTTCTTTTTATGATTTTCCCATGCCAACAGCGACAAAATTTCTTTTAAGGATGAGCAATATAGAAGATTTCAAACGAATTATCAGTTTGATGAGCAATAGAGATGATTTCAAACAAATTATCAGTTTCATTTTTTTCATATTTCATAATAAATAAATTTCAAGACCTAAGACATTTTATTATATTAATAAATGAAGAGTGATTTTTTGATAATCAATGTTGGAACATATGTATAACTTTTATTTTCTTTCATTAAATTATCTCTTCTTTATATACTCATCGTTTTGGTTGTTGTATAATATACTTAAAATTTTAACATATGTAGATATTGTTATTACTTTGTAATTATTCATTTAATGTGAAAGATATCCATTTAATATATTTTTCATAACTAGAAAGATATGTCATAGATTAGAAAAACAAAAAATTTTGAAATATCCTGTCATCTTGAAGTTTTCACTCAAACAAAATTCTGTGAGGCTTGGAATTGAAATGACACCGCTTAGAACTTTTATTTATTTATTTATTTTAATTTTCAAAGATTGAAATGATTCATCTACGTGATCAATATCATGTTGACCAAAATATTTATTATGCCCATCAACTTGGAATCATTTGAATGTTTCAATGGAGAGACTCTTCCATTACTTATAATTGATACTTTCCATAATGTAGTCAAGCACAAAAAAAGCTACCATAGTCTTATTGTACACAATGAATTAAAATTTTTGGATGTAACTATGAGATACTTCAATGAATTAAAATTTTTGAATGTAACTATGAGATACTTCAATTGTGTTAATACATTTGATATTAATTAAATATATTTATAGTAATTGGATTTAAGCATAAGAAAATGGTCAAAATGTTCTCTTTGGTAATAAAATCAAACTCTTCTCAGGATACTCACCACACGCAATATATAACCTTTCTAAATAAAGGAAGTTATTTTTTTTTGCACCATTTCATATTTTATGGTGCTTTGCACCGTATACAATAAAAAAAAAAATATTTGCAACATTTTTATTTTATGGTGCTTTGCACCATATACAATTTATTATTATTATAATAATTTTGATATTTTTATGATAAATTTTTAATTTTTGTAAAATTGGTTTTGGTGCTTTGCATCACAATATCTTGATCCACGTCATATTGGTTTTTGGTGGTTTGCACCATACACCATGGAATGCCACATATGCATTTAACACAAAATTTAACATTTTTTACTAACTCCACTTTTGCACCAAAAAACATAGCACCACTTGCGTATCTCCACATTATCACCACTTTTACACCACTATTTAAAAAATGAAGATTTCCCAAATCCTTTACAAATTATGATACTAATGTGTAGCTAAATAACCTTTCTTTTTATAGTGTATTAGACTAAGACTAGTTTCTCGGTCGTGTTTTTTCGTAAGTTTTAGAACAACATGAATTGAATAAGCTTTATCAGAAGAACTGACCAACAACATGAATTGAATCTTTATCAGAAGAACTGACCAATTTGTGCAAACATGAGTTGTTAACTCCTTGTCTCAAACATGAACAAACAATTGTGCACTCCCAATCTATGTGTAAGGATAAAGTAACATAAATACGGTGAAAGATCAACAAACAATAAAAAAAATGCTTAACATAAGAAGAACTCATTTGCACCATGTTTCAAATAATCTAGTGTGGAGGTGCACATGCCCTTCTCCACACTCGCGGACCTTCACACTTCTTCACTTCACAACACTTCCAAAAACACCGCACTGTATTTTTTTTTTTCACCCACCTTAATGTCATTTGTTGAACGAGGAACATTGAATTTGGCACTTTTACAATTCGGAATTAAATATAAACATGTCAAGTGCAATGTAGATGCATGTAAAACATGAATTATTAAAGGAAAAAATATTGTGATGTTTTGTCTGCCTGTTGTTTGAATTCAATAAGCCATCTCAAATGTGAATGACAGTCTATTGGCCTTCTTCACAGGGAGAAGATGCCATTCATTTCATTGAATATAATACCAGGATAATGACCACAACTTTCGTCACGTATTGCTTCCTTCTTTTCAACTCCATCTTTCCTGTACTATTTGATTACCCTCGATAGGTGACCCGAAGGGCCTAATGCTTGGACTCTCACGTGCATGTTCTTTAATACCTTGACATGGTTACAGGGTTTGGCCAAGCTGCAACACTCAGTTCAATAAAAATAAAAAGAGAAAAAAATAATAAATAAAAGGTTCTTCGATTATAAACGAGATGACTATTCGTAATCCGTGGATTCTCGTGTTCAATTAATCCCACTCATCTCTTCAATGTTGGATACAATATAAAATATCCTACTGAATTCCATACCGACCATAATCTCTTTGGACAATACGAAGTAAGTACTACACAGAATGTTGGAGTTGAATGAAACGAAATCTTTCACAAATTTGATGTGCACTGGTGACGTGTTTCCATGTGGATTGAGCTGGATGTTTGAACTACTTCATTTATTATGGTGATGGCATAGAATTATGGAGTCGGGGGTGGGTTTTCAGGCATTTGCTTGCTGCTAAACGATACCTGAAATTCATCCACCTGACCGTTACGGTATATGACCAGTTTTTTTCAGCTGCATTTGATTATGGAGTTGTTTTTTTGTTTTTTTGTTTTTTTTTTTTTTGGGAGGTTTTTGGTGTTGGAATCTGGCTAAATTTTTTGAGGTTGAATCTTGATTTATGTTATTTAAACTGTTTTTTAACTGTATATGTTGTAGATTCAGCACCCTAAAAAACTCTAGGACACTTCAATTGTACGAGGTTATTTATCAAATTTCTGTTTTCAATAAATTCTTACAAGATTTTAGAGAAATTAGACAAAAAAATCCAAAAAAAAACTTTCAAAAAATTACACTAAAAACAATTCATTTAATTTAATTATCTATATTAATAAAGATTCGAAATGAAAATGCCTATGAAAATGCCTATCATCTCCTCATGGTTCCAAAGTTGGATGAGGTAGACACACCAAAAAAAAGCGAGACCGAAGACGAAGGTATCAATTTGTATAGAGGGAAATGTGTGGAGAGGTGTAGAAGTCTGCTACTTGGTCCTCCCCTCTTGGTTTGGCATGGCCCATGCTTTTTAGTTTTTTATTTTTATTTTTTTTAATTTAATTTTTTAATATATTTTTAAATAAATGTTTTTTTTAATTATATATATATATATATATATTGTTTTAATTCTGTTATCTTGATATTTTTTAAATAATTTTTTATTTTATTGATTTATAGTGTTTTAATTTTTTTCTCACATTTTTTTTCTTCTTAAAAATATTTGTTTAAATATTTTTTTTATTTTTTTAATTTTAAATAATTTTGTTTTGTTGTTTTGTTTGTCAAGTGGTCTGAGTTCATTATAGATTACATCATGCATGATCTGTGGCTTGAAAAACCATGGTCCAAGGTATCTAAGCCATCAAAATCACCCGACAACCAGCCTGGGCCACACCAACACTACTAACTAGGTTTAATTTGTCTCATCTCTACACCAACCTCCTGGAAGTTTGATCCTAGGTTGCCCTTTTGTCGAGACCCATCCTCAATCAGTTGTGCTAGTAGGACATGACTTTAACAATTTAGTTTAGTTTGATACTTTGATTTATTTTTTAAAATTGGTTTTTTTTTCTTATTTTTACTTAAAAAGTTATGTGAATCATTATTTTTGAAAAAATTCAAATGTTATGATTTATATAGATAAATTTCATACAAATTTCATTAAAATAAATTCATACAAATATCATTAAAATTGCTATTTTTCAACCTTTTTTTTTTACACATCTCGTTTTCAGCAAAAAAAAGTCTTGAAACGTATATTTTTTAAATTATATCTATATGCAAAATTGATATTTTTTTTTTGTAAATTGTTTAAAATTATTATCTTTTTGGTGAGAAATATTTTATGTGCATTGAAGTATATATATATATATATATATATATATACAACATAATTTCAAAATATTATTATTATTATTATTATTTAACTTTGTAAAAATAAAAAAACACACAAACTTGAAAAACCCTTCAAAAACATGCATCTTGGGAAGAAAAAAGAAAAAGAAGAAGACAACTTGAAAGTTGGTTAAATAACCAATATTTAAAAAAAAAATGTGCATACTTAAAACATAAAAAAATTTAAAGTGACAAAAATATGCCCTTGAAAAAAAAAGGTTTTAGTTGCATCAAGACTTTTCAAAATCCGCATGAAAATCACCAACATTTAAAAAAAAATTATCCATACTTAATATATCAAAAAATTTAAAATGTCAAAAATAAACAAAAAAAAAAGAGGTTGATGTCACATCAATGCTTTTCAAAATTAGCATGAAAAACAAAAACATTTTAAAAAATTGTTAATTAAGAAAATTTAAAGTGTCAAATTTATGCTGCAAAAAAAGATGTACTCTGGATCAAGACTTTTCAAAATCAGATGATTTTTTGCTATCTCTAAAAAGTGA
Source organism: Pinus albicaulis (assembly GCA_034641835.2). NCBI lineage: Eukaryota > Viridiplantae > Streptophyta > Pinopsida > Pinales > Pinaceae > Pinus > Pinus albicaulis. Next base: position 93,143 of record JAXQQM020078947.1, on the reverse strand, counting down.
GAACTCTATACAGTTCTCGTTTGATAAGTTACTTTGTTGAATTATATGGTTTAAGGTAGGGAAGATAAAAATGATGGCGATGAGGACATTTATTTCTTTTTCACTTACTGTTAGAATCTATATATACATAACACTTCAGGTTCTTATCTCCTTGGTTCGTGAGGTGCGCTAGCATGGAGAGGATTATTGGGGCATCATCCCCCACACTTAATTATCCCCTTATTTAGATTATTGCTTACTTAAGGGCCTTTCAAGAAATAAATCACATCATGTTGATAAGATAAGGAAGGGGATCGGATGTGGATAGAGAGGACAACTCATACAACGCCTCAATTTTCACTTGATCGATCATTTTTATGGTAGTTATTAACCCACAAAAGCAGAGTTAATGATAAGAAATTAACACAGGAATACATAATGTTCACTGTTATGATTTACCTCTTTCTAGTTCTCACGAATTGCCTCAACTTCAAATTTTCCTAAGTCTGGAATCCATTGTCATGACCATTTTAATGTCAATGGCGTTTCTATGTCTCATTTAAAAAATATTTAAGAATACTTGAAAATTTTGAAAAATGGTTTTACTTTGCACAATGTCAACAGATTTTGCTATTCAGTGAAATTTGAAATTGTCGTCTAATTAAAATGATTGGTCACAAGTGTGAGAAAAAAAAAGTGTGGGAAATTAATTTTGTGAAAGAAGACATCTGAAGGGCTAAAATGTATGGAAGAAGTGTGCAGAGACACGAATGACGATAGATTACAAAAACTATTGTGGAAACGAAAGCATTTTCGAACAACGATTGCAAAAACGAAGGTGCTACCATGTATAAAATGTTGTTTTCTTAAGGACAAGATGTTAACCCCGCACTTCCTTAAACGCTCCAGCATATCGATAACTATCAAAAGAGGCAGGGACTATGCTACTATGTAGTTATCACTCTTGCTTAACTTATGCAATAATTTGAATTGTTATATATATATATATATATATATATATATATATATATATATATATATATATATATTCACTTTTTAATAAGGTATTTAATTAAGTGGTATTTTAAATTTTATTTAAATCACTTTTTCTTTAATGCAATATTTTATGTTACTTTTTTAATTAATTACGTCATTGATGAACATATTAATAGCTAGTTTCATAATTTTCTTTTTAAATCAATAGTCTTCGGTAACTTGACATTTTTGACATTCAATAAAATTGGAACTAAAATTTCATTAATACATCCCATAACCCATAAAAAAATCATGGGACATGAAAGTAATGCTACATGGATGATAGTTTCCTTGTCCATCAAATAGAATCTTCCATTTCTTAATTGCTTGAATCATATCATAGAGTTCCTTGTCATATTAGGGTTATTCAAGACTCTACTATGGAACATTTCATAATGATAACATATCATATTATCCCTCTGCATGAAGACTAATCCCATAGAATATCCACTTGTGTCCTTCTCTAGTTATAAAGCATTCTACAAAATGGGAAATGTGAGAACAAATGATTGACTAATGTTGTTAGTTAATATCTTCAAAATACTTTCTCCATCATAAAGTCTTAATACTAGCTATTATTGCATTAAATAGTGTAGTCATAGCTTATTTTTTTTTATATACTTATATAGGTATTGTGTTGACTTGACAAAGCTCTTAAATTCAATGACATTAGTAGGAGTTGGACACTTGATGATGACATCCATATTTGTTAGATATATATTGATTTTCCTTCCACCAATCACATACCCCAAGTACACCAATGAATACTGATCCAATTCACAGTTCTTAAGGTTTGCTAGTAATTTATGCTTTTTCATGGTCTCTAAAACCTGCATGAGATGTGAGGTATGCTCTTGTTGGGTAGAGATATAAACCATCATACCACTTAATTACACTATTACAAATTAATTTAGAAAGGTATGCAATACATATTTCATTATATGCATAAATGTACATGATGCATTACATTCACAAAAAAAAAAAAAAAATCGTTATTAACCATTCATATAGACCTTGACTTGTCTTGATGGTGGTCTTCTAGGCGTCTTATTCTTTTACTCATACCCATTTTTATCCTATTTTGAGATCTAACTTGGTGTTGTACTTCACATGCTATAATTGATCCAACAAGTCATCGATCTAAAGGAGAGAGCATCTACTCTTAAGGGTGATCTTACTCAAATATATGTAGTCAATGCACATTCTCCAAGTCCCACCCCTCTTGGGCACTATGATGATAATTGACTCACAAGGTTAGGTTCTTAGTTGAATTACTCCCTACTCCAATAGTTATTTCAATTATTTGTTCGCTTCATCTACTTCTAGGATGCACTATCTATATGGACCAATATTTGGCAATGGGGATTCAAGCAACAATTGTATCTTGTTCTCCACTTACCTATTAGGTGGTAACCCTTTAGTTTCATAGAACACTTCTCTATATGTTGACAAAATCTCATACAATTGATGCTTGTGATATCTAGTACATCCCTCTAGAGATGCCTTTAATTTTACGAATTCATTTCTTAGCTTATTGTCTCTTGAAAAAATTAATTGAAACTCCCTACTTGAACTTACTAGTTTCTTGGCTTAGTCAATACTTGCAACAAGATATTGGATTTCCCTTTGTGTGCATTGATGATGAAGGACTTCCTATTTTTGGTTACATAGCACTAGTTTCCTCTCCTCATGAAGATTGCATTCCTCATGTACATGTATGGGATTCAAAACATTAAACACACATCATGTGGTACTAAATCTACTTCCAATTTATCAATATAGTTTTCACTTATAGAAGATTTGAACTTACACTACTTAGTAACCCTCACATATACATCCTTATTTACCCACCCTTATGATATGGGTGAGGATGGCTAAGAACCTCTAATCCAGGATTTCTTAGATAATATACTATGATGTTGGTTTGTGAACCAAAGTCAAGTACCATCCACCTTTATGTTCTTGACCTAGATTTTGATATGGAAGAGTTTAGTCATCTCCATTTCTTCCTCGAGCTAGAGGCTACTTAGGTTTGCACCCTTCTATATCATAGTGAAAACAATATTTTTTATCTAAATCTAAGTTGATCTCTATTATGTTTATTAAATCTAAGACCAATGTGTTCTTCTTCTTACCATCCTTCTTACGGTTCTTTGGATTCAACTCTAGATGTAGCTTCCAACATTTATATTTTGTGTGGCCATCAATATTACAATGATTACAATGGGTTTCAAAACCTTACCGATGTTTTGTGGCTATTATCTCCTTATCCTTCCATTTCCACTTCTTTTTTCTACCTTGGAAGGATCTTGGTGGTCTTTCTATTGAAAACCACTTAGCTATGTTTTCTTTTGGTCCATATTCTCTATCTAATCTACTTGCACACCGTTCTCATCAAATATTTTAGGTTTAATGGATATCAATTAACCCCTTAAATGCTTGTGTGGACTTTCTAAATACTTGAGAAGTGCATATGGGTTCTTGTCAGATATACCTAACATAGTGGCTTATTTTTTAAACTCTTTGGTGTAGTATTGTATGCTCTATAGTCCCTTATATCAGAATTAATTCCAATGGATTTATTACACTTTAAATTCACTTTAATGCACTTCATTTTTTTTTCATCGAATGTAACCTATCGTATTAGCAATTTTTGTGCCTATCTTGATAATATTAGAGCTAAATGTACCACAATAAATTTTATCCAACATGATGCTTTGTACTATTATATCATTGATCAACCAAGACTGTGTCTGTAACTCCCCTAAGTGTTTTGGTGCACCCACTCCCACTTGCAACTCTTCATCATCTCAACCAGGCACCACAATCACATAGTCTCCTCCCACATGAGATGAGTTGCAATAACTCACCCATTGTGTGAGACAAGTTTGGTGCCAATGAGATGAGTTAGGGGTTTCCATGCCCTCAACACGAGTGCACAAATGCACCTCATTCATCACGAAGATGGAGAGTGAGGTGACTCACCCATCACAAGATTTGTGACATTTGATGTGATGTAAGGGGGGGAATTAGGGGTTTCTGCCCATTGCTGATATGAGCACACTCACACATGGAAACGATGGACCTAGATAAGATAACCACACCCACACTTGGCATGATGGACCGATATGGGATTAGATTCCCATGATATGAGCATGACTAAGCTGAGATAGGTGTGTCATGATATGAGTGTAGCCATATGGCATGAATGGGAAATCGTGACTAGGAGATGCACGAAACTGAGGAGCACACGACCCAAATGAGATGAGTTGACCAAGTCAAGTAACACATGCGGCATGGTGGCATAGGACTTCACATAATGTTAGAGTAAAAAAATTATAGGGTAGCCAAAGGGTCAACACAAGTGAGCTGAAGAGTTATTGTACGATTCACATTACACCCATTGCTTGTATATATACCCTAGAGGAGGAGCAAGTGGAGAAGGTGAATAAAAATAAAGGAGAACAAGAAGAACTTGACAAGGAATTTACATAGTCATAGGTCAACAACCTTATATCACACTTTACATGGATCGATGTGCCCTTACTACCCATGAGGGAAAGGTGGGATGGTTTTGACTCTTACGAAAAGGGCGTGATTCATTGATGATGCTAGATAAGAGTGTCGTAGGGTTGAATTTTTATTAGTAGTAAGTTCGTAGTACAAGCGATAATTTGTGCAAGTTCAAGGGAGTAGATCTGTAGGTCTATCCTACCAATCAACGGGTGGATGAGTAGGGTGGACCCACCCAAGGGGTGACCCAAGTGTGTTTTTGGATGTTGTCCTTATGTTGTATTTTGGGAGGTCGAATAGGGCAGTGACCTAAGCCCTTCCCCAAGCTTTGTAACATTGTATTGTATATTGAATAATCACCATTTCATGAGAGGAGTACACATGAATACACAACTGCTACACAATTTCGTATTGTCCAAGTATCTCCCTCTTTGAGAGTCGTCCAATGAGATTATAGTTGTAATATTTGAAACAATCCATGTTGCAAGAGCCATGAATCTCTGTTTGTTGGCTTAAATTCAGTAATGGAGAAGAATGAAGCGCTTTCTCGTAGGAATGAAGAGGAGAAAATGAAAACATGCTTTTATGTTAATGAATGCCTAATTCCTATAATGGTGAGTGTAGAATATCAAAGGATAGATTACATATGATGTTCTAAAGCTACTACAATCAAGAATAAGACAAAAGATTAAAACTGCATCAAGTTGGGTCCTAAAATGAAAGATTAGGTCTTCCAGAAGACAGTGTGATGGATGGCAAAGTCAATATTGCAAGTTTGAGATGGATGTTGAATGTGAAAATATTGACCTTCAGGGTAATGGAGCCATCATGGTTTGATCTTTGTAATTATACATAGATGGAAAGTAGATGAGTAAAAACCCTAGCATCATTTGATCCTAGAGCTGGAGAGATAGTATGTTAACGACCAAGAGATTTTTTAATACAATAGCTTTGTTGTCCAGAAGAAAGGTTTGAAATCGATGGACAATGTTGTCGAAGGCAAACTTAATGTTTCTTTTATTCAGATGCCTAACTAGTTTAATAGGGCATGTGGTTCTTAGTTCATCCAAAGTGGGGAGGCTCAAAAATATTGGTTGAACTAGTTGAATAGCCATGAGTTTTTTCAAGTAACTTGTACAAGATTACAATTATAGGGCTTTTCACATAGCTAAATCATGCTTCCATCCTCAAATTTAGTAGGAAATTTTGCAGTTCCATAAGTCATCTAACCATGAAATAGGCTCAAATCAATAAAAGGAAGTAAAATTATCAAGATTGACCCAAAAGAGCATCATGCTACATCGAGGTGAGTTTCCGATTACAATGGAACACATGCATTTTCCATGTTAAGGCAAGACGAGTATTGCAATTGTTGTAAAGATGGACACTTACATTCATTTTTTGCCCAAAATATATTGTAAGACATTTTTTTATTGCTAACCTATGAGCACATTTAAAAGTGGTACACAATTATATGTAGTTAAACTTCCTCACAATATTTGCAGTTATAACTCTCAAACTAGGAAATTTCATAATTGTTATGCTCAACCATAGATGCTTATGACATAGCAATAGAAACATATTTAAAAAAAAAAAAAAACCATCTAAAATATAAAAATTTATTTTTCAAAAATTTGATAGATCTTACTATTGGTTGTCCAAAACCAATAATGACATAAATATTTCCCTAGAAGGAGATGCATCACTACTATGTCTTTGTCCTCTCCGTCTACCTCTAGGTCATGGTTTTAAGCCTCAACAAATTTTTGTAGGGCTACCAAATTCTGTAGATTCCATCATATATCCCTTCTTCATTTCTAGGAAGATCATGGTTTCTCTATAATCTCCCTAATATGTTTATCTACACTTTTACACCAACTTAGTCAGTTTCATAGTTAGGTAGGTTCAAACCCCAATTCCAAGGAAAAATGAAGTATTAGTAGCAAATCAAGTTGTAGAGAAGCAATCGACAAATGCAAATTATTTTGTAGCTAATTTAGCTTAACTTTTATAAGTTCTATGTACGGAGGAATTGTTAACAAAAGCATTTTCACATGCCTTTGGGGAAACAAGGAGTGGGGAGAGGTCGTGGTGTGGAGGTGGGGTTAGACAATGGCATGGAGGAAGGTAAAAGACAAATTACGATGATTATTACTTGACATGTTGGTATTTTACTTAGGTCATTCAAATGAAAACATATTAAAATTGGATGCATACTTGTATTAAAACTGAAAACATAGGTTAACCTAAGGTTATGCATTGGGAAAAGTGAAACCAACAATAAGAATTTGAAGTTATCTTCCAATTAGACTAGGAAGAAATAGGTTGTGTGTGTGTGTGTCCTATATCAAACATTATCTATTGCACAAAAGTATATGATTAAAGTGAAAATAATATTAAGAAAACAATAATTCAATCACTATCAAGTTCCCATTGCCATGTCCCATCACTATTATAGAGTAACATATAGGAATATGGTGTGTGTGTGTCATGTCCCACCACTATTATAGAGTAACATATAAGAATATGGTGTGTGTGTCTCTGTGTACGTGTCCTATCTCAAACATTATATACTGCACAAAAGTATGGTTAAAGTGAAAATAACATTAGGAAAACAACAAATCAATCACTATCAAGTTCCCATTTCCATGTCCCACCACTGTCATAGAGTAACATATAGGTATATGCCATCACCCATATATATAAAATATGAATAATGTGTTACAAATTTAAATTAAATAATGAATAAATTAAATTTATAGCTTGAAGTTCAAAATTTTTGATCTATAATGTTTAAATTTGATTTATAATATTATAGTGGGTTCCTATCAAATAGACCTAAATGTTATAGTGGACAATTTCAATAAAAACTATGTGTTAGCCTTGAAGGTTGGCATCAATCATGTTATAATTAATTAACCAATACATTTTTTTATAATAAAAATATTTATTTTTTATTAACAAAATTATTACCATTGTAATAATCAACATTCTAAATCATCAAATATTCAAAATATCATTCTTTCAACTAATTTACAAATCTTCATTTTTCATGAAAGAGGTATTTTTTTTATAATATGACAATATTTTTATACCAGTTTCTTATCACTGGAACACATTAATCAACATTCTAAGTCCACAAATATTCAAAATATCATTTTTTCAACTAATTTACAAATCTTCATTTTTCATAAATATATATATATATAAGAAAGACAATAATTTTATATCAATTCCCTGAATACATTTTAAGAGATTGATTAAAAAACAGAGTTTCCCATGTTCTATGTGACTCTTCCCACAGTTTCCCATGTTCTATGTTCTATATCTACTCAAACTGATGTTTATTTCTGCTGCTTCAACAACCATGTCCGCATTCAACCTTTGAGGGAGGGAATTGTATGTTTTCGAAAGAAAGAAAAGAAAAAGAAATATAGTAAAGATTGCCGAGAACACTTTCCATTAAGAACTAAAATGTCGTTTGCGCTAATGAGCTGAAGATATGGAAGAGGCGAGAGAGATGCTCGGCCCTACGAGGATGAAAGCTGAGGGGTGAGCATTCGAATAAAGGAGTGCCACCACATTGCAAGTCGCGCACAACATGAAAATATGTTTACCTGTGAACTTGAAGGCTCCAATTAAGCTAGACGACTGACATCCGCTTCACTTCGTAAGATCTCACCGTGTACAGGCAATGAAGGCGAAATCTCAGAAAACCCATTTGAAGGCAAAGATTATAGGGCTAATAACGGAGTGTAAATCTGAAAACAAGCCACAACAGAGATGTGCTTTCTTCATACGAGAAAATGCTAAATAATGAGCATTTGTGTGCCATTGTCAAGTCATGGGGATTTCTACTAGTTTGGGGTTTCCACTGATATCGGTTACTTAGCGACTGAAATCAGCAAAAAAATCCATGAAACAAACAAGCAGCCGATGTCCCCATGACATTGAATGTTATTGCTAGTCTATGTTCTTGGCGGGATTTAGTTCGGCAAGATTAGGGTAAGAATTGACCCTCGCTGCGACTATTTGGAAAATTCGGTTCCTTTTCTTTTTATTTCAATTTAACATAATAAAAACCTTTTGCACTGTGAGTGGTTATCAGTGTAGCTTAGATGGTATGCGAGTTCTCTACAAGTATATTGAGGCAGATAAGGTTTTCTCTCATGACAGTTTTATGACTAATATGCCCATTGGTGTAGCTCTTTTTCCACTTGACTTCAATTAGATATATCCTTAGACAACTCCATTGGGTTATATGTATAGCCCACCAAGGATAAGATCAGAGTTTGAATGTTGCATGTTTTTATCGTGGATTCCTTGGGCCTGTGGTTTCATTTTGGTTCCCCAAATTCATTTAATGTCAATAGTATCAACTGTTGCAGCAGCATAAATTTACAGTTCATTCCATAGTGAGGGTTATTGGTGCTTTGAGATCACCATAGTGAGAGTTCTAGCTCCTCATAATTTTTCACGGCAGACTCAGCCAGACTCAGCTTGAAGGGGTGTGCCAAGTCAACTCAACTAATGGAACCTGACCCTGATCGCCTAAGGAGAATTGAACCCACAACCTAGTGGCAGAGGGCCAAAGACTTGGCAAGGTCAACATAAATTTTACATATATACTGAATAAATTTTCACCCAAACAAACCTAGGTTGTAGGGAACTATTTTCTTTATAATCCTTTTAGAACTGTGGATAAAATGGGTTGTTTTAATGTTTAGTGCCCTTAAAATATGAAGTCTGATTCATGAATGGGCTAATGGTTAACTTGTGAGATCAACTGAGTATAAAGCCATCTATTACAGTCCTATTCTTGTTCCACCTATATGACATGAGTTTCTGAAGGCTGAGACCAGATGATTTTGGTGAAATAGCTATTCCTTGAACGTGACACCTAAACTGAGTACAAATCCTAAGCGATGCAGCCCTTGGTGCATGTTTCTTGAAGCAGTTCGTCATAAAAAACAATTGAAAAGGAAATCCTATTTTGTAAGGCCATTTTCTTGAGTCATGACACACTTTCAGGCATAACATAGGTGCCAAAGTCGTGGCCATATGTCCCGAACAACAGGGATCTCTGTTCTTATAACCAAAAGTGGCTTATGTGTTTCTGTTGGTTCACACTATGGCTCAACCGGTCATTTGCACACACCTAGTGAAAAATTTCTGGTTTTGGTTTAGATGGACCATTTAAGTCTAAGTTGCAGAAATATGGTGTGCTTGCAGTTTTTGCTTAGAGATACCATGATTCAGTGAAGACAATAACACCAGGGCTACCACTGTTTTCATACGATTATACCACTCATCAATTACATGGCATTTTTGAGGTTGGTTCACAATTTTCAAATTGTGTACACAATTTCTGGCTACTGGGTGCACTATGAGAAGGGATCATCTTGCTTGCCAACTTTAGTGGGACCAGTCTTTATATAGGCTATCAAAACACTTCAGAGTGACCTATATTTATATAGGCTACCAGATTTGGAGGATCTAATATTGTTCCAACAACATAGGAACACAAAAAATGTAAAGAAAAACCAAGCTTTCATGCGTAGGTACAATCGGCTGCAAAACTGTTGAATTAACCGCCTTGGCACCATCTACTATAGGGCAGGGAATATGCAAAATTGGCGATATTTAATTTACTTAATGGAGTGTTCAAGTTAGGATTCAGAATTTTAGGATGAAAAAGGTTTCCATGGTCACTCTTCTATGTGTTGGCATGCATTTAAAATAGTTATGATTTTACTTTCTAATATGAACTAAAATTTCAGGTTCGGATTAGAGTCAGAAAGCTGTGCAAACCATTGGAGTAGGATGCTTTTAGGCCTGTATTGCATCTTTATGATAGCCCGAAGTTCTCGTTACAGGTTTCTATCCCACAGGTAAAATGATCAGTATTCAAGTAGCCTGTCGCCGAAGTATAACTTTTTGATGAGTTTTTTCATGTTATAATCATATGTTGGATTTGAATGAACATGTGGTTTTCAAGTTTTTATTGAGCTTACTGTTTGCACATTCATCTTGGATTGTAGTCTTGATGGACTTATCCACATAAAACATGTGAAAGAGATGCTCGGACAAGACTAGATTGCAAATAGATCCAACTTAATGTTTGTGTTGAATAAAATGTGTGGTTGTTGTTCTGTCTGACTTGAGACAAATTAAGGCTGTAATATTCCTTTAGTGGAAGGTCAAAATCTTTCTTGTATGAAGCGCTGAGGAATGCGCCCTTCAGCATTTGGATTGTCAAACATTGTTTAACCTCTTGAACTCCGATTCTTAATTAAGAGAGATACAATGTATCTACAATCCATGTTTGTATTTAGTGGTTAGACCTATGAATTAGGTGTCAGTGTTCATGTTGTAGAATGTTGCTGACCATAAGTTCAGTCAGTAAACTTTAGAGATAGAGGTCTCTATAACGTGTGTGGGAAGGTTACAAGGATAACAATAATTTCTTATAAGCAGGGTCTTAAGGTATTGTGTCCTGTTATACAAGTGATTGTTGATGTAATATTTTGGAATATAGGATGACTTTGCTTAATGTTTCATTCTTCTCAATTTTTACAATTTATTTATATGAGCTGTGCTGATTTGTTCAGTGTTTCAACTCTTTTTGCAGTAAAAACCATAATTCAAACTTCAAAATATGGAAAAAATATCTTAATCTTTAGGAATTAGTTTAAAATTTCTGGACAGCTTGTAACCCAACGCACAAGAGATTCCAATGCGCATCTATAGATGCATTCTAAGTCAGTGTATATTAAAGATAAAAAGAAGATTAAGCAGAACATATGCAGGTTGGTTTATGGAATCTTTTTCCATTTAGATTAAATATTTTAGGTCTTTAGCTGTGGTAAACATATTAATTCCAACAACTCTGTTAATCCAGTTGATCAATTACATGGTTATACAACCCCTATTTGATTATTATCGTGAGAAATTCATCTTATTTCTATTTAAACTTCAATTTACACCCAGCAACAAATAAAACAACGTTATGTTTAATGCAAATGGTTCATTTATAGACGTCAGATGTCATTTTGTATGATTGTTCCGAAGATTGTCTGCTGGATGGTTGCAACTGATGCCAGTTCAAATTTCATTGGCAGAGTTTTCTCCAATAGAATTTTCTATTTATGTAATTGTTTGGACCACTTAGTCAATTATGATTTGAAGAAGGATTTGAGGAAGACCTTTTGCAGAATACAAAAGGGATGAATACTTATTTCTACTGAATTAGATGGGTCAACTAAACATTGAGGAATCAAAAAGACATTTTCACAATGGATTAAGATGGAATCTGAGATTTTACATTTCTAATTTTTTTGTTTGTCGGGCTTGATCTGTGGCTTGAGGAGCCACGACCCAGGGGCATTTAAGCCGTCAAAGTCACTCGGTGATCGCACTCAGTCTGGGCCACACCAGCCCTTTAGCTGACTGGATTTTTTAGTATGTCTTCTCCCCTAGCACAGGGCACAAGCACCCCCGTGAAGTTTGATCATGGGTCATCTGGCTGACTAGGCCCATCCTCAACCAGTTGTGTTAGTAAGACTTGACTTAGATTTCTAATTTTAATCTTAATTTTGAGTATTATATATTTCAATGTTGAGAGCCATACTTTTAAAGATTTTTAAATATTTTTAAAATTATTATAATATAAATTATTATGGATAACAGGTTCTATATTGCTTTCTTTGTTTAAAAACATTATTTTGTTTCAGTTTGCTAATTCAAAGGACGAGGACTAAGTGACTCGCAGACCTTGTTAAATCTGGCACTAACTCTAATTGGAGTAGCATAACTATTTACCATTTTTCATTCACCTTCTCACTGGTGTACATAGATAGACAAGTTAACAAACCACGTTTTCAGTTGTACGTAGATAAATAAACATTTTTTTTTTCATTCCCAAACAAATTCCCAAATGAATTTGGAAGCATCTCCAAACTGGAAGCACCTTCCAAAGATTCTCACCGGTGTACATAGATAGACAAGTTAACAAATCACGTTTTCAGTTCTGTACATGGAAGATGAACACATTTTTTTTGCATTCCCAAACAAATTCCCAAATGAATTTGGAAGCACCTTACAAAGATATGTTTGAGTTTATTTGGATTCCGAAAAGAATTTGAAAGCATCTGCAAAGAGGAAGCAACTTTCATATCGACGTGTGCTGGAGGCTCATTAGCTCTCCGAAGGAATCAGGCAGCGACACCATGCTTGAGAATCCGTTGATTACAGAGTATTTCTTTTTTCTGAATTGGTAGATTTTTAAGCCAAATTCCAGGAGGGTGGAAGCTTACTCCTTGAACTTATCATTATCACAAGGTTAAAGATGTCCATTTGAAATCTAGTGAAAGGTATAAAGCCCCAATTATACCAATCACTTGATCATTCTGAACAAAGTATTTCTTGGATTGCAGATGACCCAATTGGTCGGGCAACGGTTGTGACTGTGAGTACTTCGGGTGAGGGTGGATGTCACATACCAATGCTTTCCAGGGCTTTTAGCTGCCCTGTAGACTTTGGAATCTCTGAAAGGGAAGCCCAGATGTTAAACTCTCGCAGATCAGGAAGCGCACCCTGCAATGGCGACGTTTCAAGTATAAGAGATATTCAATGATTAAAGTCTACAACATAAGATTACATGAAGAAGAATAAACGTACACATATTTGCCTACTTGAGATTGATGTGGCCACAATGTGTTCAGTCTGCTCCCCTCCACTTCTTAGACTCTTAAATTCCTCATGGAGCCATATGAAAGATGTGGTTGCTGCACCCTCCACAATATGTGTTCTAAATGATCTTCACTATGTAATTAAAATCCACTTAAAATCAAACTATCTGGGCTAACGATATCTTTAATTGGCAAAAAGGCTTCTAATTCACTGACATGATGTACATCATCTAAAATCCCTAAGTAAGTTACTCTGCAAATAAGTTACAGACATTCTACCTGCAGCTTCTCTCACATCGCATCAGGAGGAGGATGCATCGTAACTTGATCTGGTACGGTTGAAGAATTCTTTAGCGAGAGTGGTTTTCCTAACTCCACTTACATCCACAATGCCCACAACCTTGGCCTCCACACGCTCGCTCTCGTGCTGCTGGGAGAGCACTGGTTTTTTCAAAATCTTATAATATTTCATTCAGTCCCCAACTAGATTGCGCATATCTTGGAGAAAAAGATGCAATGTGGACAGAGGCACGGATAGCCTGTACTATTTGGGAAGAAATGTTCTGTCCCTCCTCCAATTTCTCCTTGTCAAAAAAGACTCTCAATCCATGATCAAGAAGGCGCCTGTAAAGATTGCTGGCGAAGTTGTTTTTCACATCCGGACCACAATGGTTGATAAACACACAATAATAAGAAGTCGAGGCTGCTGAAGAAGCAGCACCTTCAGCAGCACGCTGATGGGTTGCAGTTAGGTTCACCATTGATACTGGAATCTGGAGGGAGAACGTTTGGACTGAAAACCTAAAATAGTAATAAAACGCTGCAATAATGTTAGCCAAATTTTATTGGTGGAAACTGCAACCACATTTTTGAGATGTAGTCGATGCCAACGAAACGTCACCAGTTATGCAGGCGTGTATAGCATCCTACCACTCATATGAAATTTCCCCGATGCAACCATATTTTTCTTTTTCTCGGCCACGCACTAACAAACACGACAAGTCTCCTTTTTTTTTCTTTTCTAAAAGATGGGTTTAAAGGGATATTTAGCCAACTCGTCTGGTGAATGATTTGATATGCAATTCCAATTTCACTCTTAAACGTTGTTCATACTGTTGTGCCAGTGATGTCCATTTTCTTGACCATTTGAATGGCCCCACAAGCAGTGCCAATTTTTATCTTCTGGCCGACCAGCACAAAAGAGATACCAAACACTACACACCATCTGGCACTTTCATTTTCACAATTTTGATTTTTATGGCCGTCCAAGACGTGAAGCCAGAAATACTCCACTCCACACCATATATCTTTTACTGTCAGGGGCCTGATTTTCTTCGTTCATAAGCAGTGGTTGAAGACTCCGAGTCCATCACATCTAGGGTTTGTTGTAGTTTTAAATGTGACCAAACAATGCATCTTCGATGTCAGAACATGTATTTTTAAATTAAAATTTATAAAAATATGTGAAACTCTTAGAGTTTTTAATCATTTTATTTTTTCGCTCATTAAATTAAATTATATATTTATTTATTTATTTATGATAAAAGTTTGAATAAGATTTTTGCTTCAATTATTAACATAAATAATTAATATATATTTTAAATATTGATTGAAAATTATAAATCATTAAATTATATAATTTAATTTAAGAGCTAAATGTTACTTTCGAACTAAGAGCGAGGAGTGGTTGAAAGATATTAAGTGTAATATCGGAGTTAAACAAGGTTGCCCCCTCTCCCCTACCCTATTTGGAATTTACATTGACAAGCTAGAAGGTTGTTTAGAGGAGACGGGGATGTGCTTACGATCTTAGGTAAGAAGGGTCATCATTCTTCGTCTCTAGGCGATGATATTGTTTTCTCGCAAGGTGGCCATCTGATCTTGATAAGCAACTTAGACTTCTTAAGGATTCTGCTCTACCATGGGTATGTTTGTTAGCTGTGACAAAACAAAAGTTATGATTATCAAATCCAAGGACACTTACGCTAATTTTATGTATGACAATAGTAACTTGGAGGAAGTGTCTTCTTATAATTACACAGGAATTGATATTCATCACAAGCTCAAGCTATAGGCTTGTAGCATTCGAGAAAATTATTTTTTTTTTTTTTTTTTTTTTTTTTACAAAATTAAAAGCAATACACCATATCCTATTCTCCTTATAGAAGTGGGTCTTTCCCCTATCGAGAGCCTAGCTATGACTAGGCTTCTGTTGTACAAGCACAAACTCAATAGCATAGGAGACCATAGACTTCTTAAGCTAGCTTTAAATTCTAGCCAAAACCACTTAAGGCTTAAACGAAGTTGGTATAAAGACACCAGGGCCTGGTTAAACCATTGGGAGATTGATGAGATTGTTGCATTGCAAAACATTAATAACATTAAAAAAATCGTTACTTCTAAGTTCAAAGAAAAAATGTGGTATGAGAAAGATCTAGTAGCTAAAAGAAAATTAAGATATTATAAGGAGGTCATCAACCCCACCCTAGAAGATCAAAAGTATCTATCTGTTTTAACTAGCTCAAAGAAGAAAATTAATATAGCCAAGATTAGAATGAACTCTCATGAGCTCCATAGTGAAACAGATTGTTGGACAGTTCCTAAAACACCATGGATGGAAAGGATCTACCATCTCTGTGAGAATATGAACATCGAGGATGAAAATCACTTCCTCTTAGAGTACCCCGTGTACAACCACATTAGAGATCAATTTCATAATCTTTGCTGCAATACTGACCTTCCTAGCCTTTTAAGATGTCGAAATTATAGTGAGCTCGGAAGGCTTCTCTCCAAGCTTTTTGAGCATAGGAATAAAATCTTAAATCAAACTAAATAACTATTTTCTTTAGGTCTGATAGACCAAAGATTGGTCTCAGTGGACGTTAACCATCATCATCATCATCTCATATATATAATAATAATAATAATAAAAGTTTTAATGAGGTTTTTACATTAAATTTATATATATATTTTCAATTATTAGCATAAATAATTAATATATCTTTAATCATTAAATTATATATGATAAAAGTTTCAATGAGAATTTTACATTAAATTTAAATTTATTATTTTCAATTATTAACATAAATAATTAATATATCTTTTAAATATTGATTGAAAATTATAAATTATTAAGAATAAAGGAGATAATTATACTCATGATATTTGAACATTTTCTGTTACATATAATAATGTTTTTGTAGAAGTCTAAAAAATATTTATTAAGTTTATAATGAAATTAATGTGAATATTACATAAATATTATTTATGTAAAAATTGTGATTATTTTTGTTATAAAATAAGTTTTATTTGTAGAAGCAACTCTTATTCTTAACCTTATTTCATAAAATTTTAGCCAATAATATATCTAAGTATCTATTTAAATAGATATATAAATACTTCTCTCAAGTGATAAGATGACATATCTATTAGGTAGTATGATATTCTATAATCTAACTAATAAATGGAATTCACTCTTAAAATTAAAATTTGACCATACAATTTTTTATCAAATTGTTTCTTGATAAGTATATGCAAGTATCTATTTAAATAGATATTCTTAACCCTATTCATCAAATTTTAGCCAATATTTACTAGGTTATTTATCCATTAATGCTTGCGGTTGTATATGTCCACTATTGGATAATGCACTTGCTTAAATCCAACGGTGGGCATATACAATGCCACACATTAATGGGTCAATAACACATTAAATATTGGTTGCCGATGATATAGATGATATAGGCGAGAGACCTCATAGCAGAGCCAAAGAAAAAGGCAATTTTTTTAAAAGTAATGATTGACGAATTTTTTCCCAATTAAAATTATTTCTGTATAACTTGAATTCTAACTTGGTAACTATTCTCTTCATGTGATGGGTTAATTTCGAATCTAACATCACACCATTCAACATCCTAGCCAGTAAATCAAATATCCTTTTCGACTATGATATGTTATTAATGCTAAATGTCGTTTGGTGCACCCCTTACATCTAGGCTAGTGGTTTGGGAGATCCTTTCTACTTGATCGATGTAGGATTACTTTTGATCAATATGTTATTCAAATGAAATTGTGTTATTGGTCGTGGTCAAATTAGAATCTTATATTACAACATTCACTAGACTAGCCTAGTAAATATCCTATCCACTGTATCTTTAAATATCATATAATGTATGTGCTATTTTTCTTGATGTTTATGTTTCTCACGTGTATTGGCATTGTGACTGCTCAACATCCACACAACTTCATTGGTCAGCGCATAGTGAGATCTGCCTCTGTACAAACAAGTCCATTGAATTTTTGGAAGACTCTCCTCACTCTGATCTATCTGCTTGCGCTTTGTCTCTCTGTTATTATTATATCGATCTTTATTTTTTTGTCTATATATTCATTCAAATTCCAATTCCAATGGCTCGCGATCATTAACAATGGCGATGCTTCCACTGCCACTTCCTCCTTTGCGGCCTCCTGCTCTTCCTCAAATTCTTACAAGAACTACGATGTGTTTATTAACCATCGAGGCCTAGACATAAAGACTACCTTCGCCACTGATCTATACTGTAGTCTTAGTTCCCATGAACTGCGAGTGATTATGGATAAGCCATAATTGGAAGTTGGGCAAAATATTACGCCTCAAATACTACGTGCTATTGAAACATCCTTCATCCATATAGCCATTTTCTTATCGACCTATTCATAATCAACATGGTGTCTAGACAAATTGTTGCACATGTTGAAGGCATTTCAGTCGAGGTCGAAGGAGGTTACTATTATTCTCGTCTTTTGTGTAGTCGAGCATTCTCACCTCAGGTGGACGACTAAAGGATCGTATGATGAAGCCCTATGCAACCACGAAAAGAAGTAGCGATTCGACTCAGAGACTATTCATAATTGAAGACATGCTCTTTTTGATGCTGCAAAAACAAGTGGTTTCAATTTGGAGGCGTTTAATGGGTAAGGACCTCTAAACTTCTCTCCTTCTCTCTCCCTTTTGCAATTTAATTTTTAATTTATAGGAGTCGTAGGTGTTATATAGATTCTCCTTACCTTTGATTTTACACTACTATTCAACAATGTGGGGCAACTCTTGGATGATGTGTTGCGATGTGTGTCGAAAATATGTGACATAACACCATTGAAGTATGTTGTTGAACACCCAACTCGGTTGAAGGAAATATTAGAAGAATTTGAAAGCATGATATTATGGCCGAAGAAGGCCCAAGTTGTCGAGATAATGGGTACAAGGGGTGTTTGTAAGACAAATTTAGGCATAGAATTCTTCAGCTAGAGGAGGTCAAATTACAATAGATCGTGCTTTTTATACGATGTTATGGAAAACACAGCTAAGGGAGTTCTTTTTTTTTCACACAAGAAAAAATGCTTTCTACTATATAATGAGAAAGTACATATATCAGAGACAAAAATTCTCAATTGCCGATGAGAACAGAGAAAATCCATAACAGTTAGTCCAATTATCATGGAACTAGGATACATGTCAAGAAACCTGCTGATAGATGTTACAAATCAACATAGTCCAAGACAAAAAAAATTAGACCTAAAGTCATTATAGCCAAAAGAAACTTGCAAAGGATCATTTTTGGAAAAAACATGGGAGTAATCGAGAGCCCTGCAAACAAAAAGAACTTGTTAAATGGGGATGAATCCCTCCCCTTTATGAATTCAAAATTCGAACTACGAGAAGATAATATGATCAGGAGCAAAGCTTGATTCAAATTATCTCAGCTACCGTAATTACCAAGATTTTTCACTTTTGTGATGTTAGCAGGAATGCATGTGAAAGAGTATGAAAAACCACACGTGCATACTTTAAATAAGAGGAAACATAAAGGAAACCATTAAAACAAAGAACACAAACATGTTGATAACGGAGTTCACCCAATCTGGGTTACGTCTCTGGGCTCGATGCCAAGAGTGGGGATACCGCTTCATTAAATGTTGCAAGATGATGATGAGTACATGATGTATTCTTTGTCAATACCAGGAAGAACTCCCTTAACTAGAGTGATATGTCTCTTCGCGAGATGTTCTCCTATAAGAACTCTCACTCATATAAACACTCCTTCAACATGACAAAGTATC
Organism: Pinus albicaulis; assembly: GCA_034641835.2. Taxonomy (NCBI): domain Eukaryota; kingdom Viridiplantae; phylum Streptophyta; class Pinopsida; order Pinales; family Pinaceae; genus Pinus; species Pinus albicaulis. The sequence continues at coordinate 73,827 of JAXQQM020078947.1, read as the reverse complement.
AAACTCTCATACAAAGTGGCATACAAGGATCCTTTAACAAAGTGGAAAACAAGGATCTCAACATAACATCATCATCTCAACAAAAATCAAAAGAAGACATGGCATACATGCATTTTATACCTCCACTTCCATGGACGGCTAAAAAATGCACACTTTTTCTGAAGAAACAAACAACACAGTTGAATTCTTGGTGAAAAATCGTGAAATTTGACTGTAAACTTGACCCCTTTCTGACTCAGTCAATTTTGGGCTCCTCGAGAATCTCAAAGATTCCTTAAAGATTTTCTTCTGCAGGTTCACTGAAGTTCAACTACTTAGGCAAATAAAATGATCACAACATTGTGTTCCTTGCGAAAAACTAAGAAAAATGATTATAAAGTCGGTCTAGTTTTGAAACTGTCATTTTTGGGCCTCCAGGCAATTTTTCATATTCCATGCAGATTCTAGTGTCAAGGTTCCACCTTCATGGCTCTGCTATCAAAAATCTGTCTCTGGAAAATCCATTGCTCAGATCAGAAAAATAATATGCACCATCAAACTCATGGTGAAATTTTGAGTAATATGAATATAAAGGTGGCATATTTTTGACACTGTCAAAATTCGGCTCCTAGGGAATCCAAAAGCTTCCTCACATATTTTCTGCTCTAGGGTTCCATTGATCATGGTTCCACTGGTTTATGGTTCTTCATCGGATGCGTCAAAGTTCCACTACTTTGGCTTGGTTCCTCCACTTGTTGTTTCACGACTCTTCTCGAGTCCCTCCCTTCTCACACTAAAAAATAATGTTTAAATATTATGTTTCTCAGTGGATTAAACGAAGTGACATCCTGACATACCGGCTAGCAAGTTGTGAGTTCATTGGAAATGAACAAGCCACAGGTTCGATCCCCGCGGGCCCACGATTTAAGTTTTAACTGCATACTATACATTACCCCACCATTTAAATCATATCGCATATTTAATAACTACCACTGCTTGACTTGTGTCAAGTTTGGAACCGCTGTTGACCATGGTCTTAGTTTGGTTTCCCACACCATTGGTTATAAACATAAGGATATAAGGGTAGACCATATATATTATATGGTTCTCAAAATATTTGTTTTCGTTGAATGCCATATTTAATATGGCTTAACCACCCCTTGTTTTATTTTCCATATATAATACATGCCTTAATGAACCTTTCTCGTAATAGCCCGAATCTATTTGTTATATGGTTATTACAAAAGTGAACCACAATCTTGAAAACTTTTGAGTATGGAAAATTATCTTGAAGTTCAAAAACATTGGCGAATCTCACTAGTCTTTAATATGCAAACTATAAAATGTTTATTGATATATTTGTAAAAATATTCAAATTTATAATGTTTATATATATATTCTCTATATAATGTTGGCAATTTTTAAGGTCAAATAAATTTCTATTGTAAAATTTGGGCGAATCATTTTTACAAAAAATGGAAATTGGTGAATCTTCCAATTTATTTTTTACATAGAATTTCTCAGGTGAGGATACGATTATGAGCTACTAGCCAAGAAAAAAATTTAAGTTTCAGGGGGAAATTCCATTTCGAAGCCTGAACCATCCAAAAGTGAACCACAATCTATGTAGAGGGTTGTGTGATTAGTTTGTATGCTTCCTTAACAATTACCTTCCCTTGATGTGAGCCACCAAACCATATGAACTTGTCTTCTTTTGGAGAGAGGACTATCCCAGAGAGTTTTAGCTTAGTGATATAAATCTGCCATTTCGGAATTAGGGCCTTAGGAATCTCAATCTGAAGATCATATTTCCAATGAGTATGGAAAGGAGATGAGAGAGAAACATTTGCTATACCTTTGATCACAAATAATCCCTTATTATTTAAGAAAGTAATGATATCAAGAGATAATAGATGTGAGCTAGTCATACCTGAGAGCAAGTCTAGTCTAATTTTTGGAATAGAACTAGAGCCAACTTCCCATCTAATATTTCCAAAACCCAGTGCTTTGTTAAAGGAACGCTGCTCCAAGAATAGGAAATATAGCGAGGATCTGGAGCGCCAATGCCCAACCAGTTAATAAACTCTTGATTCTGGAGATATTTAGCACAAATAACTTGTTGCGAAAGGCCTTTGCTAGAGACGACTCTCCTTATTTTTTTTAATAGTAGAGCCATGTTGAAAGAAGCAATAACTTTGGTCCCCCATCCACCCAGGGATATAGGGTAATTGATCATTTCCATACTGGAAATATGGATTTTTCGCTCTCTATATGTGCCCTCCCACTGAAAATGTGATGTGATGGAGTTTAATTTGTTGATCACACCCTTTGGAAGCTTAAAGATATGCATCCAATAGATAGGGATACCATGGAGGTCTAATTTAATAAGAACAAGTCATCCCCCAAGTGAAATCTAGTTGTGTTCCCACTGATTCAGTCACTTCTCGATTTTCTGTAAAAGCCAATCCGAGTCCTAGATTTTGTAACCAATCAGTTTCAAAATAAAACCCAGGTATAGAAATCCATCATCCATATGAACAATTTTAACCCAAAAAGTGTTGGTAATCTACAAGGTCGATGATGCATCTGGATTGTTGGATATCATGTGGACTTGGATTTATTCATAAACAAGCCTGAAGTAAGACCAAAGTATTGAAGGTGATAATAAAAGACTTACCATTCTTTGGGATTCAGGTTCCCAATAACCATCAAATTGTCCACAAAGATCAGATGGGACAAGGTGATTGTAGCTGCTATTCTACATCTTGAAATGATACCATGAGATCGAGCATATATGATTTTTCTGCTTAGGCCATCAATGATGATAAGGAATACAAGTGGAGACATCGCACAACCTTGTCTAAGTCCTCTAGAAGCCAAAAAAAATTGTAGGAAGGTCATTGATCAAAATGGAAAAAAGAGGCAGTTTTTATACATGCTTTAATCCAGCTAATCATTGTTCTGCCCAGACCAATCTTCTCTAGGATCATCCATAGGAGTTTGCAGTCAACACAGTCAAATGCTTTTGTTAAGTCTATCTTCATGAGACAATCATCCATATGGTTTTTCTTGACTGAATGTATGACTTACTGGGAAATTGCAACTGCATTGTGAATCTGCATGTGCTTAAGAAAACCAAATTGCTCCACAGAAATATCTTTGGAAAAGAAATGCTTAAGTCGATTTGCAATGGTTTTTGAAAATCAACTTATAAATACTCTTGCGTAATGAAATTGGGTGATAGTTAGAGAATGATATCGATTTTGTGACCTTAGGAATGAGGCAGATAAAGGTAGCATTTTTGGCGCTATATACCCACCCAAGACCCTTGGAATATTCAACCATCTCGGTAAGCTCTCAAACATCATATTCCTTCACTATTTATACCTTGACCTTTTGCGACCTTCTTTCATTCTTCATTCTTGTCATGATGACGGATCCCTGTTGGGATTCGAAATGTCGACCAATGTTTTATGATACTGTGGATAATCCAAATTCTGCAATTAACGAAAACCACAAATGTTTGAAAACCATAAGCTCTTCGATCATATATCCTGAAAGTGCAAGAAAAGTTCCATGGTCCATCTATCAAGACTCGGGCTTTTACCTCTATCCAAGTCCTTTAATACTAGGAGAACTTCTTCCTGAGTTATGAGGCATTTAATTTGATTGTTGTCCTCCAGATTAGACAAGGATGGAAAAAACTCGCACACTGATAGTTTCTTACAAAATGGTACATGAGCCCTAGAGCAATATAAATTTCTAAAGTACTTTCTAACCTCTGCTTCAATATCTGATTTATTGATAAGGATTTCGCCTGATTCCAATTTAATGCTCCAAACTGAGTTTTTTTGGTGCTTGGAAATAACTTGTTTGTGAAAAAATTAGCTTCAATCCACATGATTTTGCACTTTTGTTGTAATTCTTCAGCCTCACTAAGTAGAATTTTTTATCTACGGATTTCCCACTGAAGAATCTCATTTTTTTAGGTTAAAAAAGTATGTAGGGGAGCTAAGATAATCTAAATTTTTTTCTTGTTGATCAATCGAAATGAGTTATTAAATAAGCTCCCTCCTCTTTTCTTTTTCCCGACTTTGACCGCCTCCTTTAGCGCACACAGATTTAGGTTGATTTTATCCATGTTTCGAGGAACAAAGTCTCCATATGGGGATTTCCAGGACGATTTAACCAATGCATTAAAGTTTGGACCCTTCAACCAGAAATGATTAAATTTAAATGGAGAGGCCTTTTGACTATCAAACCCAATGCAATTCATCAAGATGGGGAAGTGATCAAATATTTTGATTGGGTGGATGTTGGAGTGTAGTTCATTTAGTTTTATTGCTAATGTTGCTTGAGCATAGAAATGATCAAGGTGTTTGGATATACCTTGCTCACCCCACCTTCCATTCCTCCATGTAGGACCCAATTATTCGGGCGTAATGTCTCGAAGGAACCTATGCTTAAACAATTCTTTGAAGTAGTATCCCAAAGCATCTGGATGACAAAGAGGAATCCAAATCTCTGTAGATTCAATTGAAAAGTTGAGGTCCCTTGCCAGTATTAGAGAATCAAGATCTAAGAGACTAATATTATTAGCATAATTCCATAAGTCATTTTTGTTTGTGTATGGGGTATAAACATTAATTATGCGGAGCCGAGTCTTTATGCCTCTATGACCATCTGAGATAATTAATCCCACCGATGTACTGTATGCTTTGAAATAATATAATTATGGGTTCCACATTACTGCCAATCCCCCAGAAAGACCTTTGGAATTGATGGTGATGACATACCATTTTGGACAGATACGAAGCAGGTGTCCCCATGCCTTATCCCTGCTTGTCATGGTTTCCTGTAAAAGTACTATCCCATGATTATGAATTTCTATTATGCTTTTCAAGGATATTTTTTATGGGCCAATCCAATACCATGAACATTTAGAGACATAATTGACATTAGGGAAGATCAAATTCGAGAGGCTCTGCTCTAAAGACTGGAGATTTGGGGAAATTCACTTCAAGGTTACCAACCTTAAATGATGTAGGATCTGGTTGGGGAGATCGAGTGTCTTTGGAGGCTTGGAAATGTTCCATCAGGTTTGATGGAAGCAAGGTACAATTCATTTTTTTTATAAATATTTTGTCCCTTTCTTCCTTCTAGTAGTAACATTATTATGAGAGGCCAGGGCAGAGTATTTTTCATTGTCATCAAAGAAATATTTTTTTATAGACAAAGGTTCCATGGTATTTTGTGACTCTCTGGCAAGGGTCTCAAGCTCCATATCTTCCGAGAAAGGGGAGAAGGTTCTATCAGAAGGGGAAAAAAAATATGGATCAATAGTAGATGACTCTTCAATATATTATGATATTGACTGGGGAGAAAGAAGAATCAATCACTGATTTAGTAATGTTGACAAGGGATTTGTGATTGCAAGGGTAGAGGATTTGATAACAGGGTTGTGGTGTGTAAGGATAGGAGAATGACGAGTCACAAGAGGAGGGGGACAATTTGATGGAGAAGGATTGGTTTGATGGGGGTCATTTGAAGTATTTTTTGGAGGGTGGAGAGGAGGATTACCTGCCTTGGCATGAAGTTTGGTGGAGTGTTTTTGTACAAATTCTTGTCGCCTTCATCAACTGATAATTTTGATATTCGAGGGAACAGGTTGTGCCTTTTTGGATATTCAGACATAAGATGTCTCGTTCCATGGCAACATAGACACCGGAATGGAATAACCTAGTAATCAGAGATTTTTTTGCGTGAATAGGGACCCCAATTTAAGTCAATTTCTGTTGGAAGCCCCCCTATCATTGTTCTTTCAATCAAGACCCAGGCCATGTGTTTTTCCATGCCACCTAGGCTGTCTTCATCTAGTTAATGGAATTTACCAATTACGTTGCCTATATCTGTTATAGCTTTTCTAGTCCAGAGTTCAAGTGGGAGACCGAGGAGTTTTACCCAGAAGGACACTAACACGTGGACAATATTTAAGGAGAGGGAGCCACAAGGTTTACAACCATTTTTTCATTTGTGCTCCATTATAGCGATCGAAGACCCAATGACCCACCAGAGCTTGGATTTTTAATTTGATGGTTTAACCACAAAAACCGTCGACCTCAATTACTAAAACATGAGACTGTGGCGCTACTTTGATGGCTTTGTGTTTGCGAGGGAAAGAAATAGGCTTCGCACCACACGGGGAATCTTTCTTAGATGTTTGTCTTGGGTATATTAGCCATCCTCCTGAACTGCGACTTCGATTAATTGAACTGTAACTTCGATCAATTTTACAACTTCAAGAGAGGAGGGTGAGTTCATTATGTCCCCAATACAAGATGACCAATAAAAAATGAGTCCATTTTAGGAATTTTGAGGTCTAAAATGGGCCTCCTAAGGAAATTATAAAATAATAGTGGAAATTATAAAATAAGTTTAGATTACATCATCAAATTTTAGAGGAAAAAAAGAAAAAACTACTTTTTCAAATCATATTTTCAACTTATCTCCCTATGGGTTTACTCAAATTTCGAGCATGAACATTCGTTGCATGAAAAATTTGACTCCTCATCCAAGGAGTATCCATGTTTGATACTTTAGATGGTACCTACTACACGAAAAATGAGAAATACGTCAAAAATGTGATTGAAATCATGTTTTTTCATGTATTTCTCATTTTTCGTGTAGCATGGTCCATCAAAAGTATGAAACAAGGGTAATTATTGGATGAGGAATTAAATTTTGCATCCAACGAGTACTCTCTCTCAAAATTTGAGTAAACAGTTGGGGAGATAAGTAGAAAATACAAGTTGAAAAAATAGTTTTATTATTTTACTATTTTTAATCTTTTTATTTTTTACTTAAAAAATGGTGAATCATCTCCCATGGTTTACATCATCATCTTGAATCCCATTGTTTCTAATAAAGTTTATTTTGGTTACATTTTTCTTAGGAGGCCCATTTTAGACCTCAAAATTTCTCTAATGAAGGTAGAAAAGGGCCAGTCAAAATTGTCAATAGCCTTCTAAACCAATCAAGATCAATCAAGAGCACAGATGGAGTAGTATCCCCAATGAGTTGAACTTGCAAATTCAAAGTGGGGGCCCGTCCAAAGACACATCATCTCCAATGTGGATTCAAGGTGGGGACCCACCCTAGGACACATCAACACCTAGTCAAAATCCGATGACCACTTGTGATTTTGTGTAAAAAAGTCACCAATGAGTAAGGCCAGAATCTTTCCAAGGACTTTCTAGATTTGTCCAGTCACATTCAGGAAAGTAAATAGGTGGAAAAACTCCTTATTCATTTGGCCCAATCGATTCAAATTTGTAGTACGCCCAGAAACGATGTTGGATCTCAGTCTACCGCCCAAAACCTCCCAATATTAAAGCTGGAAGATGCACATGGATAGTAGGCCTTAATGAACGAATCATAGGCATATCCCGATAATAGAGATTTCACTAGAATAATGTGTTATAGAAGGGGAATTTGTACAACATTCCATATATTCATAAGCGATGTCCTCTTTACCTTCTTCACCAAGACAAGGTAACTACAAAATGGGAGGTATCTAAATAGATCCAATGAGACCAATCCACAAATATTTTTGACATCCAAAGGCAGTTGGATTGGCTTCTTAATTTCTCCTCTCCGCCATAATTGTAATGGCCTGAGAAATCACCAAACACCAGCTAACCAATTAATACATTCCTGTAGCTCGTTTGAATTTGTGAGGCAAGCTCTGGGGCATTGTGAAACAACACCAATCCTGGGATCGATTCTTTAGGATGTATACAATTCCTCTGAGTACTTGTATGCTTTAGTTCTTAATATCCTTCCATAGGATTTTCCGCACACCAAGAGCAGAAATGAAACCAATTTAAATTAATCCATAGCCAGCGAAAACAAAATTTCCAACTAATGCATTCTCTTAAGATTTATTCCTGATTGTTTGGCACCTTCGCCGCCCAAGGGATCTATACCTTCCTTGCATAGTAAAATCCTTAAGGAGTTGAATGAATTGGATCTGCCAATAGACAATATTAACGAAGGCACAATAGCGCTCGTAAGACATATTTCTTCCACTCATATTATCACCATTTTAGATGACGTAGATGAAGCCTTTCAAATGGAATCATTTTTGCTAATTAAACATATCATGAATTCCAATGGCTTGATTTTGGTTACCTCTCGCGACAAGAAAGTCCTCAGAAAAACAAAAATTTTAGAGACATCAATTTATCAGCTAGAGGGGCTAAGTAGACAACACTTCCAAGAATTTTTTTGCTTTCATGCCTTTGGTCAACCACATCCACAACCAAGATTCACAGATCTGGTACATCAGTTTGTTATAGTGTGTGATGGGTTGCCATTATCACTGAAAGTATTTAGGGCGCTTTTCTTTGGAGAAAATAAAATATCTTATTGGGAAGAGATCTTGAATCAGCTTCATCATTTACTGAGGGAGATACAAGAAAGGCTTAGAATCAACTACGACTCACTTAATTAAGAAGAACAACAAATATTCTTAAACATTTTTTTCCATTTCATAGGAGAATATAGAGATACAACCGCAAGAATATTGGGATCCATGGGACTTATAAACATAGAGAACAAGTGTCTCTTTAAAGTGGACAACAAATATAAGATTAAAATGCATGAGCACATTTGGTATTTTGGAAGAAGTATTGTTGAGGAGGAAGGAATCATAACTCGTGGTCTTTGGCATCACACGACCGTCAATATTGATGATTTGTTGGAACAATAATCACCTGTAAGTGCGTCAATTGTTTGAACCTTTTTTTTTTAGGTTTAAAGACGAGTCTTTAAATTTGCTTCCTTTATCTCAGTTTAAAGAAGGATTTAAAGTTTCTTTATTCAGGATCATGATATACCTGTGTTTATATTTTCTTAAAATTAACAAGAATAATTGGGATTAAAGATGAGTCATTCAATTTGCTTCCTTTGTCCTAGTTTAAATAATAATTTTAAAGTTTTTTCATTCAAGGTCAAGATAGATCTATGTTGGTAATATTTTTCTAAAATTAATAGGTAATAACAGAAATTCGTGGAATTAAGATGGTTGCTCTTCCAAACTCGCAATATATGATGGGTAGTCCAAAAAAGTGGTGGTACAAAAGATGGACTAATGAAGTATTGGGGAACTGTATGAGGTATCTATTCAATAATTTTCAATTTCATGGTATTTTGAATTTTCAAGTTGTTGCAGCTGAAGAGGGTTATTCAGAACACATATTGAGGAGGGAGCGGTCAACACATCTCATGTGGCTCTGCTGGTATCATCGTGGATACTCTTGCCTACCTTCCTAGATTTCGATGGAGAGTTTTAGAGTTTTAAAGTTGCAGGGGCGAAATTAAAATTATTGTGTCAATGTTCTCAGGTATGTTTCTTTTACCATAATTCCATTTCATTCAGCAATGATGCAGCCATCATATATGTCTTTCTAATAGCTGAAATTCCTACATTGCAGGCCCCTCTCCAAATACGAGAGCTAAACATTTGCGCTCCCCTTTCAAGCTTTCCTAAGTCCATAGGGCAACTAAAGTACCTGGAAAATATTGTCATACTTCATGAACTTTTCAAAACTTTTCCAGAAGAATTTTGTGATCTATGTTCCTTGAAATATCTTCAGTTAAGAGACTGGTAAAAAATGATGTCACTTCATGATGCCTTCGACACCCTAAGGAACCTTAAACACCGCGATTTGACTGGTGCTTTGAGTTTGCAATTACTTCCAAAGTAATTTGGGAATTTAACTCGATTCATGCATCTAGAGTTGAGAGGTTGTTGCAGTTTAACCATCTCCAATGAAACATTTGGAAATATTACTGGCTTGGAACATCTATATTTTTCAAGTTGTAGCAATGTGAAGGAATCATTAGGGGAATTTTGAGGTAAAAAATGGGTCTTCTAAGAAAAATGTACAATCAAATTTCACTTTATGAGAACCAATCACATTTTAGGGGATGACATCACCCCCTATGGTTGAGGTGACATTGTTTGAGTTAAATGTACTTACTTGTCACATTCTCAATGGTGGATAAAAACTCATGGTTAACCATGGTAGTATTCTAAGTACTTTTAAAATCATATAGTAAATTACTCATAATAAATGTATTTCACGCTTTTTAAATAAAATATTATTATTTTCATTTCATATTTTTTGAAAGAAATAATGCATATCCCTATACAATCTTCATATCTTTATACACTTTTCAATAAATACTATGTTGGTATATTTTCATATATTTATTTTATTTTATTTAATATTGCAATTTTAAATTAATTATAAGTTAATATCTATACATATATAAATAAATACATACTCACAAATATAAATTAAATATATTTCAATATTTTTTTTAATACAATTCAATTCAATTCATTTCATTATGATTATATTAATATTATATATTATTATATCTAATATTATGAAACATAATCTAAATGTAATTGAATATATATCATATTCCTTTCTATAATATATGTATTATTTTTTTCGTTATAAATCAAATTAATTCAATGTGTAATATAAAATTAATACATAAAATAATATATTACATATATTATATTATATTATTTGATTTTTATATAGTATATTAATTATATGTTATTATGTAATTTAATTGCATAGTTTAAATAATATAAATTTTAATTAATGATATTTTATACAACTAAGAATTTATAAATTTATATTTATAGTTTATTTTAAGCAATTTAAGTACAAAAGACAAATGCATTAGTTGTTTAATGATAATGATATTTTCTTGAAAATATCATTTTTATTGATAGTCACATCAATATAATTTTTTTATTAATTTTATTTTGGTACAACTTTTCAATTGAATTTAACCACGGTTACATGGATTGTGGTGCAAAAAGTGAATTGTAAATTCATAAACATCATTTTATTGGATTAGCTATTATTTTATTATTTCTTTAAGAAGCCCACTATAGACCTCAAAATTCCCTAATGTGCCTCCCCAAATTACACGTCAACGGTTCTTGCAAACATTACATGTGTGTAAAACTAAATTAAATAAATACCAAGTGATCTTGGAGATGCGTGCAAATCAGAAGTTCTGAAATTAGGAGGGGAGCCTTTGTTGGAAATGCTGCCAACTTTGCTCAGTAACCTGAAAAACTTGAAGGAATTGTGACTATTTAATTGTACGGAGTTGAAATGCTTGTCGAATTCTTATGGATTGCTAACTCAATTGATGGTGTTGATATTTACCCCAAGATCTTATGGGAATGCAAAATCTTAGGTTGCTAGCAATCGAAGATTGTTTGTTGTGGGAACTTCTATTTAAAAACACTGAAAGAGAATTGAATATCTGAAATGAAAAATGCATGCCTCAGCTCATGTTGTTACTGTTGGAACACACACAGATATCTGAGGTACATGGTGGAGTGTTCAGAATTGAGAAGAATATCTGAGGTATATGGTGCAGTGTTCAGAATTGAGAGGAATATGAGGGCTTTGTCTTCTAGCCAAACTTCAATATCTCTATGTTAGCTCATGTGGAAAGCTAGAGGCGCTGCCCAACAACATTTGATACCATTATAGGATTCAAAAGACAATGACCCCTGGAGTCCGGAGGGAGTGATCAAGTGTTGTTAGCGTACTTAAAAAAGCATAGGGAGAAAGATATTTGCATTAATTTATTTGGCAAGGTCTTTGTTGGTCTAGCTAATGTCCTGATATAAAACCAGGACCATTGTTTGAATTCTTTGGTAGCATGGATTTAGCACTTGCTAGAGGTTGCAATCAAAGGGAACGAGGACCATCATTGGAACTCTTTGAACTTTTGAAGCAACTTTTCCCCTCGATGTGTACATGATTTTCATTTTGAGTTTTTAAAGATGTGATCCTTTAAACTTCATCATCTTTCAAATATTGTATGATATTTATTTTATTTTCAGATATTATATCTGTTGTAACGTTATTTGAATTTTTTAGTTTTTAATAAATATTAATAACTAAATTTAAGAATTGATTAATTAAATGACATATTTTTTTATTAAAAAATAAGACATTTTATAATTATTATCCCTTTATAATGCATTCGAAAATGCGTTGGAGTTTAATTAACTTTTGAGTTAACCAAAAATCATATAACAAATTATAATGTTAATCTTATAAAAAAGATTAATTTATTTTTTGAATTTTATTTTTTTTAATTGTGATTGGACGAGCACACCCACACATGGGACGATGGGCCGAGATGAGATTGGATTCCCATAATATGAGCATGCCCAAGTTGAGATAGGTGTGCCATGAGATGAGTGTACCCATATGGCATGAATGGGACATCGTGACTAGGATATGCACAAGACTGAGGAGCACACAACCCAACTGAGATGAGTTGACCAAGTCGAGTAGCACATGCGACATGGTGGTGTAGGACTGCACATAATGTTTGGAGTAAAAAAATGACATGGAAGCAAAAGGGTCAGCCCAAGTGAGATGAAGAGATACCGTACCATTCACATTACACTCATTTCTTGTATACATAGCCCAGAGGAGGAGCAAGTGGAGAAGGTGAACAAAAAAAGAGAACAAGAAGAAATTCATAAGGAATGTACATAGTTGTAGGTCAAGAACCTCATATCACACTTCACATGGATGGATGTGCCCTTACTACCCATGATGGAAAGGTAGGACAAGTTTGACTATTGGGAAAAGGGAGTGATTCATTGATGATGCTAGAGAAGAGTGTTGCAGGGCTGAATTTTTCTTGGTAGCAAGTTCAAAATCCAAGCAATAAGTTGTGAAGGTTCAAGGGAGTAGATTCAAGGGTCTATCCTGCGACTCAACAGGTGGATGGGTTGGGTGGATCCACCCAAGGGGTGACCCAAGTTTGTTTTTGGATGTTGTCCTTATGTTGTATTTTGGGAGGTTGAATAGGGGAGTGACGTAATACCTTCCCCAAGCTTTGTAACATTGTATTGTACATTGAAACATCACCATTTCATGAGAGGATTACACATGAATACACAACTGCTACAAAGTTTCTTCCATATTGTGGATCATTCACTTGATCATCCAAATATCTCCCAAATTGAGAGTAGTCCAATGATATTATAAGTGTAATACTTGAAACAATACATGTTGCAAGATCCATGAATCTCCGTTTGTTGGATTGAATTCAATAATGGAGAAGAATGAAGTTCTTTCCTATGGGAATGAAGAGGAGAAAATGAATGATTGCTTTTATGTCGATGAATGCCTAAAGCATATAATCAGGTGACGAATATCAAAGCATAGATTACATAGGATGTTTTAAAGCTACTATAATGAAGAATAAGACAAAATATAAAAACTACATCAAGTTGGGTCTTAAAATGAAATATTAGGTCTTCAAGAGGACAACGTGATGGATGGAAAAGTCAATGTCGCAAGTTGGAGATGGATGTGGAATGTGAAAACATTGACCTTCAGGGTAATGGAACCATCATGTTTTGATATTTTTAATTATACATAGATGGAAGATAGATGAGTACAAACCCTAGCATCATTTGATCCTAGAATTGGAGAGATAGTATGTTAACGACTAAGATATTTTTTAATACGATAGCTTTGTTTTCCAGAAGAAAGGTTTGAAATAAATGGACGATGTTGTTGAAGCCAAGCTTAATGTTTCTCTTATTGAGATTCCTAATATCTCTTCTCAAAGGATTTCCATTTACCTTTGCACCCAAGGGCATGTGGTTCTTAGTTCATGGAAAGTGGGGAGGCTCATAAATATTGGCTAAACTAGTTGAATAACCATGAGTTTTTTCAAGTTGTACAAGATTACAATTATAGGGATTTTCACACAGCTCAATCATGCTTCCATCCTCAAATTTAGCAGGAAATATTGCATTTCCATAAGTCATCTAACCATGAAATAGGCTCAAATCAATAAAAGAAAGTAAAATTATCAAGATTGAGCCAAGAGAGCATCATGCTACATTAAGGTGAGTTTTAGCTTACAATGGGACACATGCATTTTCCATGTTAAGGAAAGATGAGTATTGCAATTGTTGTAAAAGCGGACACTTACATTCATGTTTTGCCCAAAAGGTATTGTAAGACATTTTTTTTAATGTTAACCTATGAACACATTTGAAATTAGCAAAATTATGTGTAGTTATACTTCCTCACAATATTTTTAGTTATAACTCTCAAACTAGGAAATTTCATAATTGTTATACTCAACCATAGATGCTTATGACATAGCAATAGAAACCTAAAAAAAAAACCATCTAAAATATAGAAACTCATTTTTCAAAATTTTGATAGATCTTACTATTGGTTGTCCAAGACCAATAATGACATAAATATTTCACTAGAAGGAGATGCATCACTATTGTCTTTTTCCTCTCCATCTACCTCTAGTTCATGGTTTGAAGCCTCAATAAATTTTTGTAGGGCTACCAGATTCTGCAGATTCCATCAGATCTCCCTTCTTCATTTCTAGGAAGATCATGGTTTCTCTATAATCTCCCTAATATGTTCATCTACACTTTTTACACCAACTTAGTCAGTTTCATAGTCAGGTAGGTTCAAACCCCAATTCCAAGGAAAAATGAAGTATTAGTAGCAAATCAAGTTGTAGAGAAGCAATCAACAAATGAAAATTGTTTTGCAACTAATTTAGCTTAACTTTTATAAGTTCTATGTACGGGGAAATTATTAGCAAAGGTATTTGCACATGCCTTTAGGGAAACAAGCAGTGGGGAGAGGTCGTGGTGTGGCAGTGGGGTTAGACAATGACCTGGTAGAAGGTAAAAGACAAATAACAATGATTGTTACTTCACATGATGATATTTTACTTAGGCCATTCAAATGAAAACATATTGAAATTGGATGCATATTTGTATTAAAACTAAAAACATAGATTAACCCAAGGTTATGCATTGGGAGAAGTGAAACCAACAATAGGAATTTGAAGTTATCTTCCAATTAGATTGGGAAGAAATAGGTTGTGTGTGTGTGTGTCCGATCTCAAACATTATATACTGCACAAAAGTATAAGATTAAGGTGAAAATAATATTAGGAAAGCAACAAATCAATCACTATCAAGTTCCCATTGCCATGCCCCACCACCGTCATAGAGTAACATATAGGAATATGTCATCACTCATATATATAGAATATGAAGAATGTGTTGCAAATTTAAATTAAATTTATAGCTTTAGTTTTAAAATTTTTGATCTATAATATTTAGATTTGATTTTAGTTTTGATTTATAATATTAGAGTGGGTTCCTATCAAATATACCTAAATCTTATGCTAAACGATTTCAGTGAAAACCATGTGTTAGTCTTGATAGCAAACAAATAGATCTAAATCTTATAGTGGACAATTTCAATTAAAACTATCCTAGCCTTGAAAATTAACATCAATCATGTTATAATTATTCAACTAAGACATTTTTATAATAAAAATAGTTATTTTTTATTAACAAAATTATTACATTGCATTAATCAACATTCTAAGTCATCAAATATTCAAAAATATCATTCTTTCAACTAATTTACAAATCTAGGCATTTTTTTCCTTTGACAATATTTTTATATAAATTCCCATCACTTCCTTATCACTAATATTTTTATACAGGGTTGTTTTTAGTGAGATTTTTTGGAATTTCCAGTGCCTAAATTCGGTAGAAAAATTTGAGGTGAAATCTTGGATTTCTGTTATTTAAACTAGTTTTTTGACTATATATATGGATTGAGCACCCTAAAAAAATCCTAAAGCACTTGAATTGTGTAGGGTTACCCATCAAACATGTGATTTCAATGAATTAAACAACTCGTTTTTATACCAATTTCAATCACTTCCATATCACTTAAATACATTACATTTTAAGAAATTTGATTACAGAAACACAATTTCTAAAGTCTATATGACTCTTCTTTCAACTTTGACTCTCCATTTAATTGAAAAAAACTAAGAATTGCATATCTACTTTAACAAATATTTATTTCTGCTTCTTCAACAATCATGTCCGCATTAAAAACTTTGAGGCAGGGATTTGGAGTATTTTTTCCAAAGCCAGAAAAGGTAACAAATGTTAATTTCTGCTTCTTCAACAATCATGTCAGCATTAAACCTTTGAGGCAGGGATTTGGAGTATTTTTCCCAAAGCAAGAAAAGATTGCTGAGAACACTTTCCATTAATAACTAAAATGTCGTTTGCGCTAATGAGGTGGAAGTCATGGAAGAGGCGAGAGAGATGCTACGCCGTACGAGGATGAAGGCTGATGGGTGAGCATTCGAATAAAGGAATGCCACGACATTGCAAATCGCGCACAACATGAAAATATGTCTATTTGTGAACTTGATTCCAATTAAGCTGGACGACTGACTTCCCCTTCAATTGGGGAGATCACTGTGTACTGGCAATGAAGGCGAAATCTCAGAAAACCTACTTGAAGGAAAAAGGTTTTAGGGCTAGTAACGGAGTGCAAATCTGAAAACAAGCCACAACAGAGATGTGCTATCTTCATACAAGCCACAACAGAGATGTGCTATCTTCTCTCTCATGACAGTTTTATGACTAATATCCCCATCGGCAGAGCTCTTTTTCCATTGGACTTCAATTAGATAGATCCTTAGACAAATCCATTGGGCTATATGAATAGCCCACCAAGGATAAGATCACAGTTTGAATGTTGCATGTTTTTATCGTGGATTCCTTGGGCCTGTGCTTTCATTTTGGTTCCCCAAATTCATTTAATGTCAATAGAATTAACTGTTGCAGCAGCGTAAATTTACCGTTCATTACATCGTGAGGGTTATAGGTGCTTTGAGATTACCATGAGAATTCTAGCTCGTAATTTTCCACGGCAGACTCAGCCTGAAGGGTTGTGCCAAGTCAACTCAACTAATGGAACCTGACCTTGATCGCCTAAGGAGAATTGAACCCACAACCTAGTGGCAGAGGGCCAAAGACTTGGCAGGGGGCAACATAAGTTTTACATATATATTGTCTGAATAAATTTTCACACAAACAAACCTAGGTTGTAGGGAACTATTTTATTTATAATCCTTTCAGAACTGTGGATAAAATGGGTTGTTTTAATGTTTAGTGCCCTTAAAATATGAAGTCTGGTTCATGAATGGGGCTAATGGTTAACTTGTGAGATCAACTGAGTATTAAGCCATCTATTATAGTCCTATTCTTGCTCCACCTATATGACATGAGTTTCTGAAGGCTGAGACCAGATGCTTTTGGTGAAATAGCTATTCCTTGAACATGACACCTAAACTGAGTACAAATTGTAAGCGATGTAAGCGATGCAGCCCTCAGTGCATGTTTCTTGAATAAGTTCGTCAAAAAAACAATTGAAAAGGAAATCCTATTTTGTAAGGCCATTTTCTTGAGTCATGACGCACTTTCAGGCATAACATAGGTGCCAAAGTCATGGCCATATGTCCCGAACAACAGAGATCTCTGTTCTTATAACCAAAAGTGGCTTATGTGCTTCTGTTGGTTCACACTATGGCTCAACTAGTCATTTGCACAGACCTAGTGAAAATTTTCTGGTTTTGGTTTAGATGCACCATTTAAGTCTAAGTTGCAGAAATATGGTGTGCTTGCAGTTTTTGCTTAGAGATACCATGATTCAGTTAAGACAATAACACCAGGGCTACCACTGTTTTCATATGATTATACCACTCATCAATTACATGGCATTTTTGAGGTTGGTTCACAATTTTCAAATTGTGTACACGATTTCTGGCTATTGCGTGCACTATGAGAAGGGATCATCTTGCTTGCCAACTTTAGTATGGCCAGTCTTTATATAGGCTATCAAAACACTTCAGAGTGACCTATATTTATATAGGCTGCCAGTTTCGGAGGATCTAATATTGTTCCTACAACATAGGAACACAAAAAATGTAATGAAAAACCAAGCTTTCCTGCGTAGATACAATCGGCTGCAAAACTGTTGAATTAACTGCCTTGGCACCATCTACTGTAGGGCATGGAATATGCAAAATTGACGATATTTAATTTACTTAATGGAGCGTTCAAGTTAGGATTAAGAATTTTAAGATGAAAGAGGTTTCCATGGTCACTATTCTATGTGTTGGCATGCATTTTAAATAGTTATGATTGAACTTTCTAATATGAACTGCAATTTCAGGTTCGGATTGGAGTCAGAAAGCTCTGCAAACCATTGGAGGAGGATGCTTTTAGTCCTGTATTGCATCATTATGATAGCCCGAGGTTCTCGTTACCGGTTTCTATCCCAGAGGTAAAATGATCAGTATTCAAGTAGCCTGTCGCCGAAGTATAACTTTATGATGATATTTTTTCATGTTATAATCATATGTTGGATTTGAATGAACATGTGGTTTTCAAATTTTTATTGACCTTACTGTTTGCACATTCATCTTGGATTGTAGTCTTGATGGACTTCTACACATAAAACATGTGAAAGACAGATGCTCGGACAAGATTAGATTGCAAATAGATCTAACTTAATGTTTGTGTTGAATAAAATGTGTGGTAGTTGTTCTGTCTGACTTGAGACAAGCTGTAATATTCCTTTAGTGGAAGGTCAAAATATTTCCTGTATGAAGCGTTGAGGAATACGCCCTTCAGGATTTGGATTGTCAAACATGGTTTAACCTTTTGAACTCCGATTCTTAATTAAAAGAGATACAATGTATCTATAATCCATGTTTGTATTTAGTGGTTAGAAGGTGTCAGTGTTCATGTTGTAGAATGTTGCTGACCATAAGTTCAGTCAGTAAACTTTAGAGATAGAGGTGTCTATAACGTGTGTGGGAAGGTTACAAGGATAACAATAATTTCTTATAAGTACGGTCTTAAGGTATTGCGTCCTGTTATACAAGTGATTGTTGATGTAATATTTTGGAATATAGGATGACTTTGCATAATGTTTCATTCTTCTCAATTTTTACAATTTATTTATATGAGCTGTGCTGATTTGTTCAGTGTTTCAACTCTTTTTGCAGTAAAAACCATAATTCAAACTTCAAAATATGGAAAAAAATGTTTTAATCTTTAGAAGTTAGTTTAAAATTTTTGGACAGCTTGTAACCCAACGCACAAGAGATTCCAATGCACATCTATAGATGCATTCTATGCCAGTGTATATTAAAGATAAAAGAAGATTAAGCAGAACATATGCAGGTTGGTTTATGGAGTCTTTTTCCATTTAGATTAAATATTAATTCCTACAACTCTGTTAATCCAGTTGATCAATTACATGATTATACAACCCCTATTTGATTATTATCGTGAGAAATTCATCTTATTTCTATTTAAACTTCAATTTGGACCCAGCAACAAATAAAAAAACGTCGTGTTTAATGCAAATGATTCATTTATAGACGTCAGATGCCATTTTGTATGATTGTTCCGAAGACTGTCTTGATGGTTGCAACTGATGCCAGTTCAAGTTTGATTGGCAGAGTTTTCTCCAATAGAATTTTCTATTTATGTAATTGGTTGGACCACTTAGTCAATTATGATTTGAAGGCTTTGAGGAAGCCCTTTTGCAGAATACAAAAGGGCTGAATACTTATGAATTAGATCTGTTTAGGGTCAATCAAACATCGAGGAATCAGACAGACATTTTCACAAGGATTAAGATGGAATCCGAGATTTTAGATTTCTAATTTTAATCTTAATTTAGAGTATTATATATTTCAATGCTGAGGGCAGTACTTTTAAATATTTTTGCTAATTTTTATTTAAATATATTATGATATCAATTATTATGGATAACAGGTTCCATATTGCGTTCTTTGTTTAAAAACATTATTTTGTTTCAGTTTTGCTAATTCAAAGGACGAGGACTAAGTGACTCACAGACCTCGTTAAATCTGGCACTAACTCTAATTCGAGTAGCATAACTATTTACCATTTTTCTTCACCTTCTCACTGGTGTACATAGATAAACAAGTTAACCAACCACGTTTTCAGTTCTGTACATAGATAGATAGATAAACACTTTTTTTTTTCATTCCCAAACAAATTCCCTAATGAACTTGGAAGCACCTTCCAAAGATACATGTTTCAGTTAATTTGGATTCTAAAAAGAATTTAGAAGCATCTGCAAAGAGGAAGCACCTTTCATATCGACGTGTGCTGGAGGTTCATTAGCCCTCATGGTGAATTGATAATTTTTTGAGTCAAACTCCAGGAGGATGGGAGCTTATTCCTTGAAACTTATCATTTATCATTATCATAGAGTTAAAGATCTCTCCTTGAAGAGAGAATAACATCTCAATATATACCACCCATTCGATCATCGAAAAAAACATTGAACAAAGTATTTCATGGATTGCAGATGACCCAACTAGTCAGGCAACCTTGTGACTGTGAGTGCTTCGGGTCAGGGTGGATGTGACATGCCAATGCTTTCCAATGCTTTTAGCTGCCCTATAGACTTTGGAATCTCTGAAAGGGAAGCCCAGATGTTTAACTCTCGCAGATCGGGAAGCGCACGCTGCAATGGTGACGTTTCAAGTATAAGAGATATTCAATGATTAAAGTCTACAACATAAGATTACATGAAGAAGAATTAACGTACACATATTTGCCTACTTAAGATTGACGTGGCCACAATGTGTTCAGTCTCTCCCCTCCACTTCTAAGACTCTTAAATTCCTCATGGAATCCAGTCGGGCAGGGAAGAGTGACAACATCTATATCATCGGAACCATATGAGAGCACCCTCCTCAATATGTCTTCCAAATGATCTTCACTATGTAATTAAAATCCACTAAAAATCAAACTATCTGGGCTAACGATATCTTTAATTGGCAAAAAGGCTTCTAATTCACTGACATGATCTACGTCATCTAAAATTAACAGAGCATGACAAAACAAAAGACTTTTTTTTTTAAGAAATCCTTAAGTAAGTTACTCTGCAAATAATTTACAGACATTCTACCTGCATCTTCTCTCACATCGCATAAGAAGGAGGATGCATCGTCACTTGATCTGGTACGGTTGAAGAATTCTTTAGCTAAAGTGGTTTTCCTAACTCCACTTAAATCCACAATGCCCACAACCTTGGCCTCCACACGCTCGCTCTTGTGCTGCTGGGAGAGCTCTGTTTTTCTCAAAATCTTATAATTTTTCATTCAATCCCCAACTAGATTGTGCATATCTTGAAAAAAAGAATGCAATGTGGACAGAGGCACGGATAGCCTCTACTATTTGGGAAGAAATGTTCTGTCTCTCCTCCAATTTCTCCTTGTCAAAAAAGACTCTCAATCCATGATCAAGAAGGCGCCTGTAAAGATTGCTGGCGAAGTTGTTTTTCACATCCGGACCACAATGGTTGATAAACACACAATAATAAGAAGTCGAGGCTGCTGAAGAAGCAGCACCTTCAGCAGCACTCTGATGGTTTGCAGTTAGGTTCACCATTGATACTGGAATCTGGAGAACGTTTGGACTGAAAACCTAAAATAGTAATAAAACGCTGCAATAATGTTAGCCAAATTTTATCGGTGGAAACTGCAACCACATTTTAGCCAACTCGTCTGGTGAATGATTTGATATGCAATTCCAATTTCACTCTTAAACATTGTTCATACTGTGCCAGTGATGTCCATTTTCTTGACCATTAATAAGAATGGCCCCACAAGCAGTGCCAATTTTTATCTTCTTGCCGACCAGCCAAAAGAGATACCAAACACTTCACACCATCTGGCACTTTCATTTTCACAATTTTGATTTTTATGGCCGCCCAAGACGTGAACCCAGAAATACTCTACTCCACACCATATATCTTTTACTGTCAGGGGGCCTGATTTTCTTCGTTCATAAGCAGTGGTTCAAGACTCGGAGTCCATCACATCTAGGGTTTGTTGTAGTTTTGAATGTGACCAAACAATGCATCTTCGATGTCAAAACATGTATTTTTAAATTAAAATTTATAAAAATATGTGAAACTCTTAGAGTTTTTAATCATTTTATTTTTTCGCTCATTAAATTAAATTAAATTAAATTAAATTAAATTAAATTATATATATATATATATATATATATATATAAAAGTTTAAAAATGTGTGAAACTCCGTTTTTCATCATTTTATTTTTTCTCTCATTTCATTAAATTAAATTAAATTATATATATATATATATATATATATATTTATATATATTTATTTTAAAAGTTTGAATAAGGTTTTTACATTACATTTAAATGTATTATTTTCAATTATTAACATAAATAATTAATACATATTTTAAATATATATAAGTTTAAATGGTTTTAATGAAGTTTTTACATTAAATCTAAATTTATTATTTTCAATTATTAACATAAATAATTAATATATCTTTTAAATATTGATTGAAAATTATAAATCATTAAATTATATATGATAAAAGTTTCAATGAGATTTTTACATTAAATTTAAATTTATTATTTTCAATTATTAACATAAATAATTAATATATCTTTTAAATATTGATTGAAAATTATAAATTATTAAGGATGAAGGAGATAATTATACTCATGATATTTGAACATTTTCTGTTACATATAATAATGTTTTTGCAAAAGTCTGAAAAATATTTATTAAGTTTATAATGAAATTAATGTGAATATTAAATAAATATTATTTATGTAAAAATTGTGATTATTTTTGTTATAAAATAAGTTTTATTTGTAGAAGCAACTCTTATTCTTAACCCTATTTCATTAAATTTTAGTCAATAATATATGTAAGTATCTATTTAAATACTTCTCTCAAGTGACAAGATGACATATCTATTAGGTAGCATGATATTCTATAATCTAACTAATAAATGGAGTTCACTCTTAAAATTAAAATTTGACCATACAATTTTTTATCAAATTGTTTCTTGATAAGTATATGTAATTATCTATTTAAATAGATATTCTTAACCCTATTCATAAAATTTTAGCCAATATTTACCAGCCTAGATCCATCTTAACTCCGGATCTATCAAGCCCCCAGAGGGATCAAATCTCTCGAGGTGAAAACCTTTTTTTTGAGTGCAAAAATTGAGGAAAAGTTTTCACCTCGAGAGATTTGATCTCTCTCAGCCGGAGTTAAGATGGATCTAGGCTGGTTTCAGTAGTGTGTGACCAAGGAAAATCTATAGATAATATGAGGAACATATGCATAATTTTATCAATAATATGTAAATACATCTAATATTAACATAACCATTTTAAATATGTTAAATATGTCTGATATTTATTGAGTTATTTTAATTTTAAATTTGATTAGTTACCTTAGTTTGTTGAGATCATAAATATTGTAAAATAACTTTAATGATGAAATAAAATTTTGAATGCAAAGTGACAATGTAATAATATTGAATGATAGAAATTCTTAATAATAAGAATGTAGTAAATTATGAATGTGATCGATTTCAAACTATTTTTTTCTAATATTCTTATTTTCACCCATGTTAGTTTTGTCATATTTTCATATTGATTATTTGAAAAGGACAGTTGGAATCGTAAACCATTTAAATATTTAGCTCGAGCTGTTGTAGTAAACATCATACCTTGTCTCTCTTGCTCTCCAATATTAATAGGTTGAATTACTATAACACAAAAACCAATGTACATTGTCAATAATTTTTTGTGCTTACACTGAAATCATTGCACACACACTATTAATCCAATGAATTTAAAATTAATGTACCATCATACATCCAATTACATCAAATTAGAAATCAACATATACATTGAAATCAATGCAACTAATGCAAGAAATCAAATAATAATAGAAAACAACATCTACACTAAAATCAATGCATCTAATGCAAGTAATGAAATATGATTAAAAATCAACATTTACACTCAAATAAATGAGTCTAGTGCAAGTAGGAAAATAGGATTTAAAACCAACATCTAGACTGAAATCAATGCATCTAGTGCATGTAATCAAATAGGATTAGAAATCACCATCTACACTGAAATAAATGCATTTAGTGCAAGGAAGCAAATAGGATTATAAATCATCTACATTTAAATCAATGCATTTAGTTAAATCATCTACATTTAAATCAATGCATTTAGTGCAAGCAATCAAATATAATTATAAATCAACATCTACATTGAAATTAATGCATCTAGTGCAAGCAATCAAATAAGATTAGAAATCACCATCTACACTGAAATCAAGGAATTTAGTGAAAGCAATCAAATAGGATTAGAAATCACCATCTACATTGAAATCAATCCATTCAGTGCAAGTAATCAAATAGGATTAAAAATAATCTACATTGAAATCAATTCATCTAGTGAAAGAAATCAAATATAACCAAAAATCAAAATCTACATTAAAATTAATGCATCTATTGAAATCAATCAAATAGGATTAGAAATCATCATCTACACTGAAATTAATGCATTTAGTGAAAGCAATCAAATAGGATTAGAAATCATCTACATTAAAATCAACCCATCTAGTGTAAGTAATCAAATATCATTAGAAATAAACATCTACACCAAAATCAATTCATCTAGTGCAAGAAATCAAATAGTATTAGAAATCACCATCTACATTGAAATCAATGCATCTACTGCAAGAAATATTCTTCCCTCTCTCCCCCATATATATCTATATATCCCTAAATCTCTCCTTCTTTTTCTCTTTATCTCGCCCCACCAAACACACACTCTCTTTCACTCCATATCTATCAATTTCCTTGTCCCTCCCTCCTTCTCTCCATCTATATTTTTTTTCTCTTCGCCTTACATCTATATCTATATCTCAGTCTATCTCTCTATATCAACTCCAAAACATAAACTCTCTTTCTCCAACTATCTCTCTATATCAACTCCAAAACATAAACTCTCTTTCTCCAATCTATCTATCTATCTATCACTTCCTCCTCCTCCTCCTCCTCTCTCTCTCTCTCTCTCTTTTCCCCTTCCCTCCCTCCCTCTCGCTTATATCTCTCTTCCTTCCTGCTACCCTTTCTCCCTCTCTCTCCATCTTCTTTATCACCCCCCCTCTCTCTCTCCACCTTTCATCGTCTATGTCTTTATTCTTACCTCCCCCTCTCTCCCTCTCCATCTTCATATATCTTTACCTACCTTTCTGCACTCTCTCTCTTCCTTTCTGCGCCCCCCTCACCCCCCCTCTCTCTCTATATTCACCTTCGAAATTTGTTACCATATGCCTCTCTCTCTCCTTCTTTGCCCCTTCTCTCCATATCTCCTTATTTGTCTCTTTATCTCACCCCAAAACATGCACACTCCCTCTTCATCTCTCCCTTGTCACTCCCCCTCTCTCCCCACTACTGATTCTCTATGTATTTCTTCTTCCATCCCTCTCTCCTCATCCAGCGCCATCTCTCAATCCCTCCCTCTCTCCCTGTCCAAATCCATATTTCTATCCCTCCTTCTCCCCTCCCCTCTCTCCTCCTCTCTTTCAAGTCCCCTCTCTCTCCCTTTCTCTCCTACCTCCCATTCTCTTCCCCCATCTCTCTCTCTCTCTCTCTCTCTCTCTCAATCCCTCCCTCTCTCCCCCTCCAAATCCATATTTCTATCCCTCCCTCTCTCCTCCCCTCTCTCTCCTCTTCTCTTTCAAGTCCCCTCTCTTTTCCTTATTCTCTCTCCCTTTATCTCCTACCTCCCTTTCTCTTCCCCCATCTCTCTCTCTCTCCCCTACAATCCTCTCTTTCCCCATCACTCTCCTCCTCTCTCTCATCATTCCTCTCTCGCCTCCTTATATTTGACCCCTAGCTCTCTTTCTTTCTCTCTCTTTCTGTCCTCCAATCCTCTCTCTTCCCTCATCACTCTATCTCACTCTCCAACTATCTTACTGTTTCTCTCCCTTTATCCTTCTCTCCCCCCTTGTATCTATCACTCCTATGTATCTTTATCTCACCCATAAGCATACACACACTCTCTCCATCTCTCCTTGGTCACTCCCTCTCTATGTATTTCTTCTTCATTTCCTCGCTTCGCCTCCAACTCCATATCTCTATCCTCCTCCACATCTCCTCCTCCTCTCATCCTTTCTCTCTCTCTCTCTCCCTTTTTCTCCTACCTCCCTCTCCCTTACCCCTTATTTCTCTCTCTCTCTCACTCTCTACCCTCCAATCCTCTGTCCTTCACCCTCCCTCTCTCCTTATCTCTCTCCCACTTCCATCTTTATGTCTCCCTCTACCTCTCTTACCCTTCTCTAACTCTCTCACTCTTCTCCCTCTCTCTCTCTTCATTCCTCTTCTCCCCTCTCCTTCAATTTATCTCCATATCTCCCTTGTCACTCCCCCTATTTCTCCAACTCTATCATATATCATGATATATTAATATATATTACAATATAATAAATTTAATATTGTATTAATCTAAACATATTAAATTTAATAATATTAATATTTTAATATTAATTTTAGGGTTAATAATGTTTTTTTTGGCATGGTATTAATAATAATTTGGTCCATGGTATTTGACCCTTATACTTCATATATAATTAGATGTTGATTTCTAATCGTATTTGATATATTTTTATTTATTTACCTTACCTCTTTATACCTCTTTTATATTTATTTATTTACCATACCTCTTTTATAAATATGTTATTTGGCCCATGGTATTTTCCCATGGTATTATTAATAATTTGTGGCATGGTATTTTTCCCATGGTATTGATAATAATTTGTCCCATAGGCTTCACCTAAATAAAACCTCTTTTTGAGTTTTTATAAATATAAAGTGGTTTATTGAGTAAATATAAAAATCGGTTTTATTTATTTACCATACCTCTAGTTTATTTATATTTTTATTTATTTACCATACCTCCTGAGTAATATAAAAAGTGGTTTTATTTATTTACCATACCTATGGTTTATCTATATTTTTACTTATTTACCATATTTTAATTATTTACCATATCTCTTTTTTGAGTGTTAGTAAACCTCTTCATATTTTAAGTTTATATCGTTTAAATTTATTTTTAATGAATTTTTAATTGTTCATTTATATGTTTAAGTAAATTATTGTTCAAGCCGACTTTTTTTTTGGCTTCTGACATACTTACACATCGGGGTCATACTGGGCTGTAGAATGTGCCTCTCGGCGCAACTAGGTTATTTATCCATTAATGCTTGCGGTTGTATATGTCCACTATTGGATAATGCACTTGCTTAATTCCAACGGTGGGCATATACAACGCCACACATTAATGGGCATTAAAGTAATGATTAGCGAATTTTTTCCCAATTAAAATTATTTCTGTATAACTTGAATTCTAACTTGGTACCTATTCTCTTCATGTGATGGGTTAATTTCGAATCTAACATCACATCATTCAACATCCTAGCTAGTAAATCAAATATCCTTTTCGACTATGATATGTTATTAATACTAAATGTCATCTGGTGCACCCCTTACATCTAGGCTAGTGGTTTGGGAGATCCTTTCTACTTGAACAATGTAGGATTACTTTTGATCAATATGTTATTCAAATGAAACTGTGTTATTGGTCGTGGTCAAATTAGAATATTATATTGAGACATTCACTAGACTAGCCTAGTAAATATCCTATCCACTGTATCTTTAAATATCATATCATGTATGTGCTATTTTTCTTGATGTTTATGTTTCTCACGTGTATTGGTGTCGTAACTGCTCAACATCCACACAACTTCATTAGTCAACACGTAGTGAGATCTGCCTCTGTACAAACAAGTCCATTGAATTTTTGGAAGACTCTCCTCACTCTGATCTATCTGCTTGCGCTTTGTATCTCTATTATTATTATATTGATCTTTATTTTTTTGTCTATATATTTATTCAAATCCCAATTCCAATGGCTTGCAATCGTTAACAATGGCGATGCTTCTGCTGCCACTTCCTCCTTTGTGGCCTCCTGCTCTTCCTCGAATTCTTACAAGAACTACGATGTGTTTATTAACCATCGAGGCCCAGACGTAAAGACTACCTTCGCCACTGATCTATACTGTAGTCTTAGTTCCCATGAACTGCGAGTGATTATGGATAAGCCATAATTGGAAGTTGGGAAAAATATTACCCCTCAAATACTACATGCTATTAAAACATCCTTCATCCGTATAGCCATTTTCTCATCCACCTATGCATAATCAACATGGTGTCTAGACAAATTGTTGCACATGTTGAAGGCATTTCAGTTGAGGTCGAAGGAGGTTACTATTATTCTCGTATTTTGTGCAATCGAGCCTTCTCACCTCAGGTGGACGACTAAATGATCGTATGCTGAAGCACTTTGCAACCATGAAAAGTAGTAGTGATTTGACTCAGAGACTATTCATAATTGAAGACATTCTCTTTTTGATGCTGCAAAAATAAGTGGTTTCGATTTGGAGGCGTTTAATGGGTAAGGACCTCTAAACTTCTCTCCTTCTCTCTCCCTTTTGCGATTTAATTTTTAATTTATAGGAGTCGTAGGTGTTATATAGATTCTCCTCACCTTTGATTTTACACTATTGTTCAACAATGTGGGGCAACTCTTGGATGATGTGTTGTGATGCGTGTCGAAAATATGCAAAATAACACCATTGAAGTATGTTGTTGAACACCCAACTCGGTCGAAGGAAATATTAGAAGAATTTGAAAGCATGATATTATGGCCGGAGAAGGCCCAAGTTGTCGGGATAATGGGTACAAGTGGTGTTTGTAAGACAACTCTAGGCATAGAATTCTTCAGCAAGAGGAGGTCAAATTACAATAGATCATGTTTTTTATACGATGTTATGGAAAACACAGCTAAGGGAATTCTTTTTTTTTCACACAGGAAAAAATGCTTTCTATTGTATAAAATGAGAAAGTACATATATCAGAGACAAAAATTCTCAATTGCCGATGAGAACAGAGAAAATCCATAACAGTTAGTCCAATTATCATGGAACTAGGATACATGTCAAGAAACCTGCTGATAGAAGTTACAAATCAACATAGTCCAAGACAAAAAAAATTAGACCTAAAGTCATTATAGCCAAGAGAAACCTACAAAGGATCATTTTTGGAAAAAACAGGGGAGTGACCGAGAGCCCTGCAAATAAAAAGAACTTGTTAAATGGAAGATAATATGATCAGGAGCAAAGCTTGATTCAAATTCTCTCAGCTACCAGAATTAACCAAGATTTTTCACTTTTGTGATGTTAGCAGAAATGTATGTGAAAGAGTATGAAAAACCACATGTGCATACTTTAAATAAGATGAAACATAAAGGAAACCATTAAAACAAAGACCATGTACATGTTAATAACAGAGTTCACTCATTTTGGGTTACATCTCCGGGCTCGATGCCAAGAGTGGGGAGACCACTTCATTAGATGTTGCAAGATGATGATGAGTACATGATGTATTCTTTATCAATACCAGGAAGAACTACCTTAACTAGAGTGATATGTCTCTTCACGAGATGTTCTCCTATAATAACTCTCACTCATATAAACGCTCCTTCAACATGACAAAATATCAAACTCTCACACGAAGTGGCATACAAGGATCCTTTAACAAAGTGGAAAACAAGGATCTCAACATAAAATCATCATCTCAGCAAAAATCAAAAGAATACATGGCATACATGCATTTTATACTTCCACTTCCATGGATGGCTAAAAAATGCACACATTTTCTGAAGAAATGGACAACATGGTTAAATTCTTGGTGAAAAATCGTGAAATTTGACTGTAAACTTGACCCCTTTCTGACTCGGTCAATTTTGGGCTCCCCAAGAATCTCAAAGATTCCTTAAATATTTTCTTCTGCAAGTTCACTGAATTTCAGCTACTTAGGCGAATAAAATGATCACACCATTGTGTTCCTTGTGAAAAACTAAGAAAAATGAGTATAAAGTTGGTCTGGTTTTGAAACTGTCATTTTTGGGCCTTTAGGAAATTTTTCATATTGCATGCAGATTCCAGCATCAAGGTTCCACCTTCTTGGTTCCGCTATCAACAATCTGTCTCTGGAAAATCCATTGCTTAGATCAAAAAAACAATATGCACCATCAAACTCATGGTGAAATTCTGAATAAAGGTGGCATATTTCTGACATTGTCAAAATCCAGCTCCCAGGGAATCTAAAAGCTTCCTCACATATTTTATGCTCTAGGGTTCCATTGATCATGGTTCCACTGGTTTATGGTTCCTCACCGGATGCGTCAAATTTCCACTACTTTGGCCTAGTTCCTACGCTCGTTGTTTCACGACTCTTCTCGACTCCCTCACTTCTCACACTAAAAAATAATGTTTAAATACTATGTGTCTCAGTGGATTAAATGAAGTGACTTCCTGACATACCAGCTAGCAAGTTGTGAGTTCATTGGAAATGAACAAGCCATAGGTTCGATCCTTGCGGGCCCATGGTTTAAGTTTTAACTACATACTATACATTACCGCACCATTTAAATCATATCACATATTTAATAACTACCACCGCTTGACTTGTGTCAAGTTTGGAACCGTTGTTGACCACAGTCTTAGTTTGGTTTGCCCACACCATTGGTTATAAACATAAGGATATATGGGTAGACCATATATATTATATGGTTCTCAAAATTTTTGTTTTCGTTGAATATGCCATATTTAATATGGCTTAACCACCCCTTGTTTTATTTTCCATATATAATACATGCCTTAATGAACCTTTCTTGTAATAGCCCGAACCTATTTGTTATATGGTTATTACAAAAGTAAACCACAATCTTGAAGAATTTTAAGGATGGAAAATTATCTTGAAGTTTAAAAACATTGGCGAATCTCACTAGTCTTTAATATGCAAACTATAAAATGTTTATTGATATATTTGTAAAAATATTCAAATTTATAATGTCTATATATATATATATATATATATATATATATATATATAATGTTGGCAATTTTTAAGGTCAAATAAATTTTTATTGTAAAATTTGGGCGAATCATTTTTACAAAAAATGGAAATTGGCAAATCTTCCAATTTATTTCTTACATATAATTTCCGAGGTGAGGATACAACTATGAGCTACTAGCCAAGAAAAAATTTAAGTTTTAGGGGGGAATTCCATTTCGAAGCCTGAACCATCCAAAAGTGAACCACAATCTATGTAGAGGGTTGTGTGATTAGTTTGTATGCTTCCTTAACAATTACCATCCCTTTACGTGAGCCACCAAAGCATATGAACTTATCTTATTTGGGAGAGAGGACTATCCCAAAGAGTTTTAGGTTAGTGATATAAATCTGCCATTTTGGAATTAGGGCCTTAGGAATCTCAATCTGAAGATGATATTTCCAATGAGTATGGAAAGGAGATGAGAGAGAAACATTTGCTATACCTTTGATCACAAATAAACCCTTATTATTTAAGAACATAATGATATCAAGAGATAATAGATGTGAGCTAGTCATACCTGAGAGTGACTCTAGTCTAATTTTTGGAATAGAACCAGAGCCAACTTCCAATATGAGATTTCCAAAACCCAGTGCTTTGTCAAAGGAAGGTTGCTCCAAGAATAGGAAATATAGCGAGGATCTGAAGCGCCAATACGCAACCAGTTAATAAACTCCTGATTCTGGAGATATTTAGCACAAATAACTTGTTGAGAAAGGCCTTTGCTAGAGACAACTCTCCTTATTTCTTTTAATAGTAGAGCCATGTTGAAAGAAGCAATAACTTTGGCCTCCCATCCACCCAGGGCTATAGGGTGATTGATAATTTCCATACTAGAAATATGGATTTTTCGCTCTCTATATGTGCCCTCCCACAGAAAACGTGATGTGATGGAGTTTAATTTGTTGATCACACCCTTTGGAAGCTTAAAGATATGTATCTAATAGATAGGGATACTATGGAGGTCTGTTTTAATAAGAACAAGTCATCCTCCAACAAAAATCTAGTTGTGTTCCCACTGATTTAATCACTTCTCGATTTTCTGTAAAAGCCAATCAGAGTCTTGGATTTTGTAACCAATCAGTTTCAAAATAAAACCTAGGTATAGAAATCCATCATCCATATGAACAATTTTAACCCCAAAAGTGTCGGTAATTTGCAAGGTCGATGATGCATCTGGATTGTTTGATATCATGTAGACTTGGATTTATGCATAAACAAGCCTAAAGTAAGACCAAAGTATTGAAGGTGATAATAAAAGACTGACCATTCTTTGGGATTCTGGTTCCCAATAGCCATCAAATTGTCCACAAAGATCAGCTGGGACAAGGTGATTGTAGCTGCTATTCTACATCATGAAATGATACCATGAGATTGAGCATATATGATTTTTCTGCTTAGGCCATCAATGATGATAAGGAATAAAAGTGGAGACATCGCACAACCCTGTCTAAGTTCTCTAGAAGCCAAAAAAAATTGTAGGAAGGTCATTGATCAAAATGGAAAACGAGGCAGATTTTATACATGATTTAATCTAGCTAATCATTGTTCTGCCCAGACCAATCTTCTCTAGGATCATCCATAGGAGTTTGCAGTCAACATAGTCAAATGCTTTTGTTAAGTCTATCTTCATGAGACAATCATCCATATAGTTTTTCTTGACTGAATGTATGACTTATTAAGAAATTGCAACTGCATTGTGAATTTGCATGTGCTTAAGAAAACCAAATTGCTCCACAGAAATATCTTTGGACAAGAAATGCTTAAGTCGATTTGCAATGGTTTTTGAAAATCAACTTATAAATACTATTGCGTAATGAAATTGGGTGATAGTTAGAGAATGATACCGATTTTGTGACCTTAGGAATGAGGCAAATAAAGGTAGCATTTTTGGCGCTATATACCCACCCAAGACCCTTGGAATATTCAACCATATCGATAAGCTCTCAAACATCATAATCCTTCACTATTGACCTTCTTTCATTCTTCATTCTCGTCCTGATGATGGATCCCCGTTGGGATTCGAAACATCGACCAATGTTTTATTATACTGTGGATAATCCGGATTCTGCATTTAATGAAAACCACAGATGTTTGAAAACCATAAGCTCTTCGATCATTATATCCTGAAAGTGCAAGAAAAGTTCCATGTTCCATCTGTCAAGACTCGGGATTTTACCTTTGTCTAAGTCCTTTAATACTAGGAGAACTTCTTCCTGAGTTACAAGGCATTCAATTTGATTTTTGTCCTCCAGATTAGACAAGGATGGAAAAAACTTGCACACTGATAGTTTCTTACAAAATGGTACATGAGCCCTAGAACAATATAAATTTCTAAAGTACTTTCTAACCTCTACTTCAATATCTGATTTATTGATAAGGATTTCGCCTGATTCTGATTTAATGCTCCAAATTGAGTTTTTTTGGTGCCTGGAAATAACCTGTTTGTGAAAAAATTAGCTTCAATCCTCAGGGTTTTTCTCTTTTGTTGTAATTCTTTAGCCTCACTAAGTAGAATTTTTTATCTACGGATTTCCCACTGAAGAATCTCATTTTTTTAGGTTAAAAAAGTATGTAGGGGAGCTAAGATCCTATAGAAATTTTTCTTGTTGATCAATCAAAATGAGTTATTAAATAAGCTCCCTCATATTTTCTTTTGCCCGACTCTGACCGCCTCCTTTAGCGCACACAGATTTAGGTTGATTTTATCCATGTTTCGAGGAACAAAGTCTCCATACGGGGATTGCCAGGACGATTGAACCAATGCAATAAAGTTTGGACCCTTCAACCAGAAATGATTAAATTTAAATGGAGAGGCCTTTTGACTATCAAACCCAATGCAATTCATCAAGATGGGGAAGTGATCAAATATTTTGATTGGGTGGATGTTGGAGTGTAGTTCCTTTAGTTTTATTGCTAATGTTGCTTGAACATAGAAATGATCAAGGTGTTTGGATATACCCTGCTCAACCCACCTTCCATTCCTCCATGTAGGACCCAATGATACTGGCATAATGTCTCGAAGAAACCTATGCTTAAATAGTACTTTGAAGTAGTATCCCAAAGCATCTGGATGACAAAGAGGAATCCAAATCTCTGTAGATTCAATTGAAAAGTTGAGGTCCCTTGCCAATATCAGAGAATCAAGATCTAAGAGACCAATATTATTAGCATAATTCCATAAGTCATTTTTGTTTGCGTATGGGGTATAAACATTAATTATGTGGAGCCGAGTCTTTATGCCTCTACGACCATCTGAGATAATTAATCCCATCGATGTACTGTATGCTTTGAAATAATATAATTATGGGTTCCACATTACTACCAATCCCCAAAAAAGACCTTTGGCACTAATGGCGATGACATACTATTTTGGACAGATATAAAGCATGTGTCCCCATGCCTTATCCTCGCTTGTCATGTTTTCTTGTAAAAGTACTATCCCATGATTATGAATTTCTATTATGCTTTTCAAGGATATTTTTTGTGGGCCAATCCAATACCACGAACATTTAGAGACATAATTGACATTAGGGAAAATCAAATTCGAGAGGCTCTGCTCTAACGACTCGAGATTTGGGGAAATTCACTTCAAGGTTACCAACCTTAAATGATGCAGGATCTGGTTTGGGAGATAGACTGTCTTTGGAGGCTTGCAAATGTTCCATCAGGTTTGATGGAAGCAAGTTACAATTCTTTTTTGTTATAAATATTTTGTCCCTTTCTTCCTTCTAGTAGTAACATTATTACGAGAGGCCAGGGCAGAGTATTTTTCATTGTCATCAAAGAAATATTTTTTTATAGACAAAGGTTCCATGGTATTTTGTGACTCTCTGGAAAGGGTCTCAAGCTCCATATCTTCCGAGAAAGGGGAGAAGGTTATATCAGAAGGGGAAGAAAAATATGGATCAATAGTAGATGACTCTTCAATATATTATGATATTCACTGGGGAGCAAGAAGAATCAATGACTAATTTAATAATGTTGACAAGGGATTTGTGATTGCAAGGGTAGAGGATTTGATAACAGGGTTGTGGTGTGTAAGGATAGGAGAATGACAAGTCACAACAGGAGGGGGACAATTTGATGGAGAAGGATTGGTTTGATGGGGGTCATTTGAAGTATTTTTTGGAGGATGGAGAGGAGGATTACTTGCCTTGGCATGAAGTTTGGTGGAGTGTTTTTGTGCAAATTCTCGTTTCCTTCATTAATTGATAATTTTGATATTCGAGGGAACCTGTTATGCCTTTCTAGATATTTAGACATAAGATGTCCCGTTCCATGGCAGCATAGACACCAAAATGGAATAGCCCAACAATCGGCGATTTTTTTGCGTGAATAGGGACCCCAATATAAGTCAATTTCTGTTGGAAGGCCCCCCTATCATTGATCTTTCAATTAAGACCCAGGATGTGTGTTTTTCCATGCCCCCCAGGCTATATTCATCTAGGTAATAGAATTTACCAATTGCATTGCGTATATCTGTTATAACTTTTCTAGTCTAGAGTTCAAGTGGGAGACCTGGAAGTTTTACCCAGAAGGGCACTAACATGTGGACAATATTTAAGGAGAGGGAGCCACTAGGTTTACAACCATTTTTTCATTTGTGTTCCTTTGTAGCGACCGAATACCCAATGACCCACCAGAGCTTAGATTTTTAATTTGATGGTTTAATCCCAAAAACCGTCGACCTCAATTACTAAACCATGAGACTGTGACACTACTTTGATGGCTTTGTGTTTGCGAGGGAAAGAAATATTCTTTGCACCACATCGGGAATATTTCTTAGATGTTTGTCTTGGGTATATTAGCCATCTGCCTGAATTGTAACTTCGATTAATTGAACTGTAACTTCGATCAATTTTACAGCTTCAAGAGAGGAGGGTGAGTTCATTATGTCCCCAATACGAGATGACCAATCACAAATGTGTCCATTATAGGAATTTTAAGGGTCTAAAATGGGCCTCCTAAGGAAATTATAAAATAATAGTGGAAATTATAAAATAAGTTTAGATTACATCATCAAATTTTAGAGGAAAAAAAGAAAAAACTACTTTTTCAAATAGTATTTTCAACTTATCTCCCTATGGGTTTACTCAAATTTTGAGCATGAACATTCTTTGTATGAAAAATTTGATTCCTCATCCTAGGAGTACCCATGTTTGATACTTTTGATGGAACCTGCTACACGAAAAATGAGAAATACATCAAAAATGTGATTGAAATAATGTTTTTTCATGTATTTCTCATTTTTCATGTAGCAGGGTCCATCGAAAGTATGCAACAAGGATACTTCTTGGATGAGGAATTAATTTTTCATCCAACGAGTACTCTCTCTCAAAATTTGAGTAAACACTTGGGGAGATAAGTTGAAAATATGAGTTGAAAAAATAGTTTTATTATTTTACTATTTTTAATCTTTTACTTTTTTACTTAAAAAATGGTGAATCATCTCCCATGGTTTACATCATCATCTTGAATCCCATTGTTTATTATAAAGTTTATTTTGGTTACATTTTTCTTAGGAGGCCTATTTTAGACCTCAAAATTTCTCTAATGAAGATAGAAAAGGGTCAGTCAAAATTGTCAATAGCCTTCTAGAAAAATCAGGATCAGTCAAGAGCACAGATGGAGTAGTATCCCCGACGAGTTGAACATGAAAATTCAGAGCGGGAGCCCATCCAAAGACACATAATCTCCAATGTAGATTCAATGTGGGGACCCACCCTAGGACACATCAACACCTAGTCAATATCCGATGACCAATCATGATTTTGTGTAAAAAAGTCACCAATGAGTAAGGCCAGAATCTTCGTAGGGAATTTCTGGATTTGTCTAATCACATTCAGGAAATTAAATAGGTGGAAAAACTCCTTACTCATTTGGCCCAATAGATTCAAATTTGGAGTATGCCCAGAAACGATGTTGGATCTCAGTCTATCGCCCAAAACCTCCCAATATTAAAGCTGGAAGATGCACATGGATAGTAGGCCTTAATGAACGAATCATAGGCATATCCCGATAATAGATATTTCACCAGAATAATGTGTTATAGAAGGGGAATTTGTACAAAATTCCATATTGTCAGAAGCGATGTCCCCTTTACCTTCTGCACCAAGACAAGGTAACTATAAAATTGGAGGTATCTAAATAGATCTAATGAGACCAATCCACAAATATTTCTGACATCCAAAATCAGGCAGTTGGATTGGCTTAATTTCTCCTCTCCGCCATAACTGTAATGGCCTGAGAAATCACCAAACACTAGCTAACCAATTAATACATTCCTGTAGCTTGTTTGAATTTGTGAGGCAAGCCTCGGGGCATTGTGAAACAACATCGATCCTGGGATTGATTCTTTGGGATGTATACAATTCCTTTGAGTACTTGTATGATTCAGTTCTTACTATCCTTCCGTAGGATTTTCTACACACCAAGAGTAGAAATGAAACCAATTTAAATTAATCCATAGCCAACAAAAATAAAATTTCCAACCAATGCATTGTCTTAAGATTTATTCCTGATTGTTTGGCACCTTTGCCGCCCAAGGGAGCTATACCTTCCTTGCATAGTAAAATCCTAAGGAGTTGAATGAATTGGATCTGCCAATAG
The DNA here is from genome assembly GCA_034641835.2 of Pinus albicaulis. Lineage (NCBI taxonomy): Eukaryota > Viridiplantae > Streptophyta > Pinopsida > Pinales > Pinaceae > Pinus > Pinus albicaulis. The sequence continues at coordinate 36,370 of JAXQQM020078947.1, read as the reverse complement.
ACAATATTAATGAAGGCACAATAGCGCTCGTAAGACATATTTCTTCCACTCATATTATCACCATTTTAGATGATGTAGATGAAGCCTTTCAACTGGAATCATTTTTTCCAATTAAAATATCATGAATTCGAATGGCTTGATTTTGGTTACCTCTCGCGACAAGAAAGTCCTCAGAAAAACAAAAATTGTAGAGACATCAATTTATGAGCTAGAGGGGCTAAGTAGACAACACTTCTAAGAAATTTTCTGCTTTCATGCCTTTCATCAACCACATCCACAACCAAGATTCACAGATCTGGTACATCAGTTTATAACATTGTGTGATGGGTTGCCATTATCACTGAAAGTATTCAGGGCGCTTTTCTTTGGAGAAAATAAAATATCTTATTGGGAAGAGATCTTGAATCAACTTCATCATTTACCGAGGGAGATACAAGAAAGGCTTAGAATCAACTACGACTCACTTAATTCAGAGGAACAACAAATATTCTTAAACATTTTTTGCTTTTTCATAGGAGAATGTAGAGATACAACCGCAAGAATATTAGGATCCATGGGACTTCTAAACATAGAGAACAAGTGTCTCTTTAAAGTGGACAGTGAATATAAGATTAAAATGCATGAGCACATTTGGTATTTGGGAAGAAGTATTGTTGGGGAGGAAGGAATCATAACTCATGGTCTTTGGCATCACACGACCGTCAATATTGATGATTTGTTGGAACGATCATCACTTGTAAGTGTGTCAATTGTTTGAACCTTTTTTTTAGGTTTAAAGACATGAGTCTTTAAATTTGCTTCCTTTATCTCAGTTTAAAGAAGGATTTAAAGTTTCTTTATTCAGGATCATGATATAATTATGTTTATATTTTCTTAAAATTAAAAAGAATAATTGGGATTAAAGATGAGTCATTCAATTTGCTTCCTTTGCCCTAGTTTAAATAATAATTTTAAAGTTTTTTCATTCAGGATCAAGATAGATTTATGTTGGTAATATTTTTCTAAAATTAATAGGTAATAACAGAAATTCGTGGAATTAAGATGATTGCTCCACCAAACTCACAATATATGATGGGTAGTCCAAAAATGTGGTGGTACAAAAGATGGAGTGATGAAGTATTGGGGAATTATCTGAGGTATCTATTCAATAATTTTCATTTTCGTTGTATTTTGAATTTTTAAGTTGTTGCAACTGAAGAGGGTTATTCAGAACACATATTGAGAAGAGAGCGGTCAACACATCTCATGTGGCTTCGTTGTTATCATCGTGGATACTCTTGCCTACCTTCCTAGATTTCGATGGAGAGTTTAAAAGTTTAAAAGTTTTAGGGGCAAAATTAAAATTATTGTGGCAACGTTCTCAGGTATGTTTCTTTTACCCTAATTCCATTTCATTCAGCAATGTTGCAGTCATCATATATGTCTTTCTAATAGTTGAAATTCCTACATTGCATGCCCCTCTCCAACTACGAGAGCTAAACATTTGCGCTCCCCTTTTAGGCTTTCCTAAGTCCATAGGGCAACTAAAGTACCTGGAAAAGATTGTCATAATTCATGAACTTTTCAAAACTTTGCCAAAAGAATTTTGTGATCTATGTTCCTTGAAATTTCTTCAGTTAAGAGACTGCTAAAAAATGATGTCACTTCATGATGCCTTCGACACCCTAAGGAACCTTAAACACCTCGATTTGACTGGTGCTTTGAGTTTGCAATTGCTTCCAAAGTAATTTGGGAATTTAACTTGATTCATACATCTAGAGTTGAGAGGTTGTTACAGTTTAACCATCTCCAATGAAACATTTGGAAATATCACTGGCTTGGAACATCTATATTTTTCAAGTTGTAGCAATGTGAAAGAGTCATTAGGGGAATTTTGAGGTCAAAAATGGGTCTTCTAAGGAAAATGTACAATCAAAGTTCACTTTATGAAAACCAATCACATTTTAGGGGATGACATCATTCCCCATAGTTGAAGTGACATTGTTTGAGTTAAATGCACTTACTTGTCACATTCTCAATGGTGGACAAAAACTCATGGTTAACCATGGTAGTATTCTAAGTATTTTTAAAATCATAAAGTAAATTACTCATAATAAATGTATTTCACACTTTTTGAATAAAATATTATTATTTTCATTTCAAATTTTTTGAAAGAAATAATGCATATCCCTACACAATTTTCATATCTTTACACACTTTTCAATAAATATTATATTGATATATATTGATATATTTATTTTTAAATTATATATTCATTTTATTTTATTTAATATTACAATTTCAAATTAATTTTTTTTTTTGTAAATCTGTCTACTTCTATATTAGTACAAAAATATATTACAAAGAGGCAGAGGCCTCAGAAAGCTAGCCCAGAGAAGAGGCATTCATAACATAAGACCACAGCTGTTTACTATCTGAGAAAACCTTGATGACCAGGACCTTGTCCTCCTTCCTAAACAGCTGATTCTGAAAAACAAAATGATGATTGGAGTACAAGACTCTCCACAACATGTAAGACTGAGACAGACATTGTCGATAGCAAAAATTACAAGCATACATAATGATGCTCTGAAACACTGACTTGAGCATAATATCATGGATAACAGTGCTTGGAAAAGCAGTTATTCGACGAAAGAGATTTACACTATAATGCCTGCAAACACTGTGAAGGAGAAGGGGGATGAACCCCTTTTGAGTACCTGTTTGCAAAAACTGTTGAGCGAGAACCATTTAAGCGTCGTTGGTGGGCGAGGGCGCTTCTTCCACCACGGGGCAAGCATACGGGTCGAAGTCATCATCTGCAGGAGACGGAGGAGCTTTGCCCGAGAGGACACTGCCGGAAGGAGCGCTGAGCCTGGCTTGTGGGAGCTCGGGCTGAGAGGCCAAATTTCCGTGAATACTTTGCCGACTGACCCCCGGGGGGCAAAACAGAATTCCATCCTCAGATTCCTGAACAGTTCCGGAGGGAGCCGAAGGCTGAGCTTGAGCGGTCGGGATGGTTCTGAATTTAATGGAAACCGAGGCGATGAAATCATGGTGGTTGAAGGAACAGGGGTAATTGAAACGGGCAGAATGGAAGTGCTCATTGGAGGTGAGGCGAACATGCGTAGCAGAGGTAGAAGGGCTTCTACCACGACCACGACCTCGGCTTCTTCTGGGAGCAGCGGTCCGACCAGCATCGGAGTCAGAAGAATCCGACGAGGAGGCAAAGGAGGGGAACGCAGGTGGCCTAATAACCTGCCCACGAGATGAACCCCGCCTGCTAGTCATTCTTGGCCTCAGACGAGGCATAGTGAGATTGACAAGAAAGTCAGGGCGAGAAAACAAGTAAGGAATGGAGAGCGAGCTCAGAGACGGCTTGAAACCAACAGAAGGGCAGCTGTAATTACAATACTGACCAGAAGAAACGTGAAAACCTTCCGAGAGCTCAATGCAACAGCTTAAACGACACCTTTTCCCAGTACTGGTGCGCGAACAGGGTTCAGAATCTACCTGAGAACAACAGGAACTCAACAGAGAGACACACAGCATCGAAGGAATAGGCGCCATTGCAGTGGAAAGGTCGAGATAACGAGGCGGAAAGAGCTGCATTAATGCAACATTTACTGTGTTGGCTGGCGTAATTGAATTGAGCTCGGAGCGTAGAGGGGTGGCGGTGGTGGTAGACCACGTGCCCACCCGCCTCCTTGTCAGCGAATTATCTACCTTCTCGTACACCCGCATCCGGGATACAATTTCAAATTAATTATAAATTAATATATATATATATATATATATATATATATATATATATATACATACTCATAAATATAAATTAAATATATTTCAATATTTCTTTTAATACAATTCAATTCATTTCATTATGATTATATTAATATTATTATATCTAATATTATGAAACATAATCTAAATGTAATTGAATATATATCATATTCCTTTTTATACTATATATTACTTTTTTGTGTTATAAATTAAATTAATTCAATGTGTAATATAAAATTAATATATAAAATAATATATTATATTATACTATTTGATTTTTATATAGAGTATTAATTATATGTTATTATGTAATTTAATTGTATAGTTTAAATAATACAAATTTTAATTAATGGTATTTTATACAATTAAGAATTTAAGAATTTATATTTATAGTTTATTTTAAGTTATTCAAGTACAAAAGACAAATACATTAATTGTTCAACGATTTTTTTTTTTTTTTTTGAAAATATCATTTTTAATGATAGTGACATCAATACAATTTTTTTATTAATTTTATTTTGGTACAATTTTCAATTGAGTTTAACCATAGTTATATGGATTGTGGTGCAAAAAATGAATTGTAAATTCATAAATATTATTTCATTGAGTTAACTATTTTTTTTTTATTTTTTTTTAAGAGGCCCATTATAGACCTTAAAATTTCCCTAATATGCCTCCCCAAATCACAACCTATATTAGTTGTGAGACTCCGTCATAACAAATGTTTTGCCTGAAACCTATCATGACGGATAGTTTTTGTCCCTCGAAAAAGGGTTTTCATCTTTAAAAGATGTGGATCATACGATGAGAAATAGACACCCGAGTCTTCTTTCTTTATGGGAAACATGAGCCCTTTATGGAAATATTGAAATTCCTGATTGGATATTGATTCATGTTCCTTGATTCGGGCCATATTCAAATGTCAACTGTTCTTGCAAACATTAGATGTGTGTAAAACTAATTAAAAAAATACCAAGTGATCTTGGACATGCGTGCAAATCAAAAGTTCTGAAATTAGGAGAGGAGCCTTTGTTGGAAATGCTGCCAACTTTGCTTTAGCCTGAAAAACTTGAAGGAATTGTGACTATTTAATTATACGGAGTTGAAATGCTTGTCGGATTCTTATGAATTGTTAACTCAATTCATGGTGTTGATATTTACCCCAAGATCTTATGGGAATGCAAAATCTTAGGATGCTAGCAATCGAAGATTCTCCGTTGTGAGAACTTCTATTTAAAAACACTGAAAGAGAATTGAATATCTCAAATGAAAAATGCATGCCTCGGCTCATGTTGTTACTGTTGGAACACACACAAATATCTGAGATATACGGCAGAGTGTTCGGAATTGAGAGAAATATGAGGACTTTGTCATCTAGCCAAACTTCAATATCTCTATGTTAGCTCATGTGGAAAGCTAGAAGCACTGCCCAACAACATTTGATACCATTATATGATTCAGAAGACAATGATCCCCTGGAGTCCGAAGAGAGTGATCAAGTGTTGTTAGAGTACTTAAAAAGCATAGGGAGAAAGATATTTGCATTAATTTATTTGGTAAGGTCTTCGTTGGTCCAGCCTGATATAAAACCAGGACCATGGTTTGAATTCTTTGGTAGCATGGATTTAGTACTCGCTAGAGGTTGCGAACAAAGGGAACGAGGACCATCGTTGGAACTCTTTGAACTTTTGAAGCAACTTTTCCCCTCGATGTGTACATGATTTTCATTTTGAGTTTTTAAAGATGGGATCCTTTAAACTTCATCATCTTTCAATTATTGTATGGTATTTCTTTTATTTTCAGATATTATATCTGTTGTAACGTTATTTAGATTTTTTTATTTTTTAATAAATATTAATAACTAAATTAAATAATTGATTAATTAAATGGTATAATTTTTTTATTAAATTTTCATTATTTTAAAATAAGATATTTTATAATTATTATCCTTCTATAATGCATTCGAAAATGCGTTGGAGTTCAATTAAGTTTGAGTTAACCAAAAATCATATAACAAATTATAATGTTAATTTTATAAAAAAGATTAATTTATTTTCGAATTATTTGAATTTTATTTTTTTAAATTGTGATTGGTTGAGCACGTTGAGGCATTATTATGTCAGGATGATTCTGTCGTTAGTTCGTGTAAGCGTATATGGAATTGGATTAAGACAGTCAATATTTCCAATGCTACTTGTTATTTGATAGCCTAAGAGTACTAGTGATAGGAGAAAAGCAGGCCTACCGATCTGCAAAATATGTATGCATGATGTGATCATGCATCTCGTTGTATGTGTTTTTGATGTTAATGGCCATGGAAACACGACACCATGCTTATCATATTCTCACCCATTCCCTCACACCATGCTATATGGACTACCCTGGGATCTTACGATATGAAATGATATGGTTTGAGGAAAATATTATAGACAAAATAATACAATATATGATGCGGATTGTTTAACAATATTGTGTAAGAATTAATGTTATGCAATTTGAATTTGAAACCCCGCTCAAAATTATTCAGAGATCATTCTTATTCAAAGAAATTCCTTATTTGTGTTTTCTGGTTGGTTGAGTAGTTTTGACATTTCGGATTAATTATTTTCTCTTTCTAAAAAGGATGAAAGCACGAGTACAAAGACATTGTAAATTTAACATTCAATAAGATAAGATCCCTAGTTTTGGGGAAGAATGACATATTCACACAATTTATTTCCGCAGGAATAATAAGACAAAAAATGCAGTTAGTTAAAGATAATATCAATCACGAACAGCTTAAAGGAGTTTATAAGATTGACTGTTCGTGTGGAAAAAATGATATTGAGGAAACTAAACGTTCTTTGCAGAAAACATTGAGAGAGCATGAAGCCGATATAAAGGAATGGGAGATATCGTACTTCATCCATTGCAGAACACTCCTAAAAAACAAAGCATCACGTGTGTTTAGAAGATGCCAAAATTATCGCCAGAGAGGAACAATATTGAAGAAAGAAAATCAGAGAAGCTCTTGAGATTATTAAGCATCCTCATAATCTCAATATGGATGGAGGGAGCAAAATCAGTGATAGTTGGTTTCCTCTGATTAGACAAATTTGTTCCTCTAGCTTGTCCTCCCAGGTATAATATCTTAGGTAAAACTTTTTTTTCCTTTTCACCTTGTAACTTTTTAGATTAGAGTTTTTTATTAATTTAAACAATAATAATATAATAATAAAGAAACAATGAACATTAAAATAAAATTTAATATCAATTTATTTGATTAAATTAATTATCTTTTAATAATTATTAAATCACCATTATAGAAAATAATTTTAATTAATTATTTTTTAATTAAAATCTAGCTCTTAAAAATAAATAATAGTAAGATAATGAACAATTTTAACCAATATTCATTAACAGATAGGAAAAATAATTATTTGGTTTATTAATATTTATTTATAAGTATATATTTGTTAATAGGTTTATAAATAATAATAATAATTATTTTAATTTAATAATAATTAAAATTAACTAACAATTAAATTATTTTAAAAATATTAATTAACAATTAATATTTAATAAATTAGTATTTAATGAATTAAAATTTATTGAATTACAAATTTAATAATAATAATAATTAAAGAATATTAATTAATTTATAATAGAAATCATTATTAATAATTATTATAGTTAAACTTATTAATATTAATTAATAGATTTATTACTATTAATTATTAACATTATAATCATTATTAATAATTTTTGTCTTAAAATGATTTATTAATAAAAAATTAAAAATATTGATAATATTAATTATAAATTAATTAAAAATCTTTGGTTGGCTCTTTTAGTTAAAATAGGTTTTTCTTTCACTATTTATCATTGGTTTGATATCCCTCTCAAGCATTCATTCAAAATCTGTCATGAAGATGGATCCTTGTTGGGATTCGAAACGTCGACAAAATTTTGTTAACACTGTGGATAATCCGAATCACTCTTCTTCAATTAGCAACAATAAAAGCTTAAAAACCATCAAGAATGGTGAAGTCTACTAAGAACGGGGGATCGGGATCAAGACCCCTCTCTCTCAGGTCGTTGAATCATATTTCGCTCATTTGTAGATCCATAGAAGAGTCCATTATATTTTATGAATATATCCTCGGTTTCATTCCTGTTAAAAGATCTGGTTCACTTGGCTCCCAGTAAGTAGATTGATTTCATTTTTCTATTGAAAATTTTGAAACATGTATAGTAGTCACAATAAAATAATTTCACAACACAATAATTTTTTGAATCTTATAGTGTGAACACCATATTGAGTGTTTGTATGTGGAACAAGATGTTTGTAGTTTATTGATTAGAACTGGATCATGGACCTAAGTGATAGCTCAAATTTAAGAGTGTCTGGAAGTGTGTCGAACTTAAGCAACTGGATAGATCTCGTCTTCCTAATTCTAGCACCGTCAACGGTTCGATAAACCGACACCGTATGAAGAAGTTATCACAGTTTGAAAAGTCTAGTAAACTGCAATTTTTGGACTTTGACCAAGTTTGATTGGAATTTGTGAAAATTAAAAAGAATATTCTAGGGAATATTTCTAGAATATTCCTGAAATATTCCCTGGAATATTTCGTTTGGACTAGTCAAATTTTGACAAGTGGCAGATTTTGATTCATTGTTGACTGTACGATGTTTTGGTTCGGGCCAATCATAGGATGCCACTTGGCATGCCTCCAGGCCTGCCACGTGGCCCATATACAGTGATCTAAATTTTTTGGACTGCACCGAAATTGAACGCGAGACCTCTCGCCTATAGTGCCCGAGTCTTACCGTTAAGCTACACAAGTGGTTCTTAACCATTGGTGGCACGATTTAAACTGAAAGTTTGTGTTGGGCCCAACCCCTCCCTCATGCGACGAAACGCCAGTGACTGAGCGCTAAACTAAATGGCGGAATTTCTTTTAATGATGTTTAATTACTGCTAAAACGTGGTTAGTCCACAAATCATGGTCATTAGCACCTAAAATGCGTTTAGCATTAAACTATACTTATCCGCCCTGATAATTTGCGTTTAACTCTAATCTAATTCGGTTTATATTGGCAAAAGTTATGGTGGGCATGCCAATTTTGGCATAATGTCGAATTTAACTGGAGTTAAGTCCAATCCCTCCATTTTTGGTGGAGGATTTTTGGGTGTCATTGGACAAATCTTGTTTTGGCTCTATCTTGAGCTAGATTTGACCATTCTGAGAGTGTGAATAGTCAATTTCGACTATTTCAGACATTCCAGACTCATTGGTGAGGGTTGTAGAGCCATTAGAGGAATTATGAGTGAGATTTTTCTTCAGTGAAGTTCTAGGGGCCATTAGGGCCACTAGGGGCCAACAATAGAATGAGGCCTAGCTAGGGTAGCTAGAGGCCTTTCTCGGGAATCCAATAGTAAATTTTGGATGTTTCAGATGTTTTGGAACTAATGGTGTGATTTTCAGAGCCTGTAGAGGAATTTGTAAGGCCTCGATACTTCAGAGAAGTTCCAGGGGCCACGAGGGCCTACAAGTGCCAACAACAGTTTGGGGCCTAGCTAGGGCAGCTAAAGACCTTATGCAGTGAACCAATAGTCATTTCTAATAGTTTTGATACTTATGAATCCAATGGAGGAGTTTTTAGAAGCTTTTGAGGACTTCTAGAGGTTGAGAACCCACAGAGAATTTTTCTTTGACCCTAGAGCCAGGGGGTGCCAACAGGTGTTGGAGGCGAAACCAGAGCAGTCAGAGGCCAATTTCAGTGAACCAATAGTATATTATAACTATTTTTAGAATTATGAATCCATTGAAGGGATTTTCAGAGCCATTTTAATACTTCTGAAGGTCAAAGAGCCACAGGGAAGTTTTGGGCAGCCCTGAACCAACCATTGAGGGAGGCCTAGTTTATGGATGCACTGCTCATTTTGAGAAAATGATCAATCCATTTTGGAGGTATGATATGTGCTAGAGACAGTAGGTGAGGTTTCAGAGATAGAAAAAGAATTCCGAAGGAGTTAGTGACATAGAGAAGCTCAGTGTAGCTCAAGAGCACCGATAGAAGGAATCAAGTCTAAGGGAGCCTATATCTGTTTGCAGAGTGATGAAAACCATGACAGGGATATATATGGTATTATAATCCCATTGGTTCAATTCAGTAACCATTGGAGTTAAGTGTGGAACTTGTAAAAGAAATTTAGCCATAATCCGAAAGAGCCAAGTCAAGATGACAAAAACTCAAGGAGACGTAGCCCACGATATTTGGGTGAACTCATAGATTAAATTTGCTGTTATGTGTTGATGTTTATTTGTTGCATTATATGGTTGTTTTACATTTTTAATTTCAGCAAAAACAAATGGACTTAAAGCACTTAAGTAATTAAAAAATATACACTTGTTTCAAGTAATTTTTTTTGCAAAATTCAAGTACAAGCTAGATCTTTTATTTTTTTAACTAAGTGGGAGGCTCTTGAAAAGCATAAGAAGTTATCCAACCCATTTTCCTTACCCAAAGTGCCTCAAGGAAACCCTTGAAGTGCAAGAGGTTTTGTTTGCACAAGGCTACTTGAAGAAGAGTTTGACTCTACAACCATTTTATTCAAAAGCTTTGTCAATAGCTTTTGAAAGCTTTGTGAATTTTTTTGAAGTTATTTTGTTCATTTTCATGATGAAAAATTCTTCAAGTGAGGTTTAAAAATGCTCCTCCTTCAAAATATTCTTCGATGAAGACATGAAGCAAGGCTTCTACATCTTGAAGAACATGGTGCAAATTCTGTTTGAAGATAGAAGAGCAAGAAAAAGACTTCATGAGCAATTGGTTGCTATGATGAAAGAGAAGGAAGAAATTCTTCAAGGAATGCATGAGATGGAGATGCAGCTCCATCAAGCCCAAGAGAATTTGACCAAGAACATGCGTGACGCAGAGGTAATTCGCTCAAATTTGTCTTCAATTTCCTCTTCAGATAGATGTGTTGGTTCATTTAAAAAGCACACTAGAGGTATAGGGTCCAAGTTAATGTTTAAAATGGGATATGAAGGTAAGGGTCTAGGAAAGCATGCACAAGGCATGATTGATCCTATTTTGGTTGAGGAATGACCTAAGAAGTTTGGTCTTGGTTATGTTCAATCTTATGGCGAAGACTCCAAAGCCATGAAGGCATGTGAGGAAACTTCAAAAAGAAATTTTGTTCCAAGTTCTAAATCACAAACATGTCAAGTTTGTTTTCAAGTTGATTGCCATTGTTTGAAGCCTATGTTGCAGCAAGAAGATTGTAGACATGCAGCTTGTGGCGAGCATGAAATTTCAGACATCTATCAAGACATAAACACTGATGTTAGTTTGCAAAAAGAAGCTGGAACCTCTACTAGTTCATCTCCTCATGAAGGTAAAAATGATGGACATGCAAAGAAACATTTGAGGTATAATTCTTCCCATAGTCAAGTTGATTATGTTTCTGATAAGCATGTCAAATCTGCATGCTTGAATGGAAGAAAGAGTTGCTATGCATATTGTGGTATGTTTAACCATGATGTTTCGAGATGCTGGAAGAGGATGAAGGCATACTTGAAGCAATTGAGGCAAAGGAAACTTGCAAAGAAGGTGCAAAAGACTTGCACACATTGCCAGAAGAGGGGACATGTTGTTTCCCATTGTTGGACATTGCATCCAACTAAGCATCCTAAGCATTTGAAGCAAGAGGATAGCAAGACTGGAAAAACTGGAACCAAAGATTCCATCATTGATGTGAGAATAGATGTTTCACATGAAGAAGATTTTCAGCAGCAAAATTCGTCATGGAAGTGGCTTGGTAAGAAGTGGTTTGAATTCTTGACACAGTAAGACATACACTCATTTATACATATGCAAATTTTGTTTATGTATGCATGTTTTCTGTTGTAATCTCTCGTTTGTTTGAGCCACCTTGGATCGATGATAAATGAAGCGATGCTCAACTACCTTTTGTAAATTTCTCGCTAGAAATTTCTGAGTGAGTGCAAGGAAGACAGTTCTTGATAGGAGGATAAGCGCATCCAAGAAGGGAAATGTTGACTACCTTCAAGTTGTGGTTCAAAGGCATTAAGCCGTGTAAGGCAAGTGTATGGAGGCTGAAAAGAAGAGGGTTCCGTACTCTCCTATACTGTACAGGTCAGTATATCAGTATTTTTGGGTCCAAAATATTCCCAATGGGGAGGTGTGATCAAAATTGGATCATGGACCTAAGTGATAGCTCAAATTTCAAAGTTTTCGGAAGTGTGCCAAACCTGAGCGACCAAATAGATCTCGTCTTCTTGATTTTAGCGCCATGAACGTTTTGGAAAAATGACACCGTATGACGAAGTTATTGCAGTTTGAAAAGTCCAGTAAACTGCATTTTTTGGACTTTGACCAAGTTTGACTGGAATTTGGGAAAATTAAAAAAATAATATTCGAGAGAATATTTCGTTTGGACTAGTCAAATTTTGACAAGTGGCAGGTTTTGACTCATTGTTGATTGTATGATGTTTTGGTTCGGGCCAATCATAGGATGCCACGTGGTAGGCCCAGAGGCCGCCACGTGGTCCATATACAATGATCTAAAATTTTTGGATTGCATTGGAATTGAACGCGAGACCTCTCGCCTGCAGAACCCGAGTCTTACTATTCGGATACACAAGTGGTTCTTAACCATTGGTGGTGCGGTTTAAACTTAAAGTTTGTGTTGGGCGCATATGGGGGCTCGGAGGGGCCAGCCCCTCACTCATGCAACCAAACGCCAATGACCGGGCGCTAAACTAAATGGTTGAATTTATTTTAATTATGTTTAATTACTACTAAAACGTGGTTAGTCCACAAATCATGGTCATTAGGGCCGAAAATGCGCTTAGCATTAAACTATACTTATCCGCCAGATAATCTGTGTTTAACTCAAATCTAATCCGGTTTATATTGGCGAAAGTTATGGTGGGCACGCCAATTTTGGAATAATGTCGAATTTAACTGGAGTTAAGTCCAGTCCCTCCGTTTTTGGTGGAGGATTTTTGGGTGTCACTGGTGTTAGGGTCCAATAATAAGAGGATTCATAATTTTGAATTGACTATGATTAGTCTTGTAATATTTTACATACTTTTATTTCTGCAAATTATTTTCCCATATTAAAAAATGTAAAGAGGGTAAGTCCTAAAAGAAAAATCAAAGGATTGAAAGAAAAAGATTAAAAAAAGAAAGAATATAAAATATGAACCCCACCAAAAAGAGAGAAAAATATATCCTAAAAGTGATGCAAATTCAAATTCCACTAATTTTTTAGTTTACTTTGCAAAATAAGAATGTGTACAACTTGTCAAAAAATTCCACAATCCATGATGGTCAAACAACTTAATCTTGACTCATTGATGTTTTAAATTTCAAGTTGATGGTTAGAGAATAAAGATCTAGCCAAACTGTTTAATCTTGGTAGATCAGTAGTTAGGTAGAGAATAATAATGAGCTCAAGAGTTTAGTTTGAGACAATGGAAGTCATAAGGTTAGAATTAGATAGTTTTCTTATAAAAGAAAAATAAAAAGTGTTAGCAAACCTAAATGCACCCAAACAAATGAAGAAAAAATGTTAAGGTAAATGATGGGTAGGCAGAAGCAGTTTTCATAAGGCATGGATAACAGAAAATGGTCATTTCATATTACTAACTTCCTTATAAATCCATTTCCCTTGTAAAAATACACCTTCCCCTTCATATTAACTTTTCCCCTTACTACATTCATTTTTCCTTATAAAATCCCCTTTTCCTTAGTTAAAAAAAGCATATTACCTTTGGAAAAGTAAAAATCCCTGTACTAATTTCCCTTTTTTCAAAATACCCCTTAAAATACACATATACTAAAGTTTTAAATAATTAAAATAATATCGGGTCCCACTACTAAATCGCACCCCGATGTTATTCATTCCCAGTGTATTTTAAATCCCGCACATGTATTAATCCCGTGTTTAACTTTATTATATTAACTCCCATATACACCTTTAACCCGTATTATAATAACTCTCGCTTATATGTATTTCCCCAACCTCTTATGTTAATTTAATATATAGTTTTGTTTTATTGCCCCGACTATACATATTTCCGGTCCCACTTTCCTCTAACCCTATTTTTTATATATCAAACCCACTTGCATATAATCCCAACCAAAGTATGTATTATAACCCATCGCATAACATTAAACCTGGACCCCACCTCCTATTAGATCTTCGATGAATTCCATCCTATTTTCCCAACTGTCAGATCTACATTGATCAGATCCGACGACCAGTAGCCTCTTTCGCATTCCCGATTGAGAAATCTTTAACACCACAAAGAGCTTGCGAAATAAGTTCTTTTTGCAGCGCCGCTCCATGCTACTTGGCAGCTTTTGATTCTATCGCATCCCTCCAACAAATACCACTTACCAACTTTTATCAATGCGAAATTCCAAGCTACTTTAGCCCTGTACGATGAATACCACCCCTCATTTTAATTTGACCCCACGCATTGAAGATTAACCATTGTTGGTTAAAACATAAAGACCGCCCTTTCAAACATTTTTCACCATTTTGTTCCGATTTGCGTGAAAAAGGAGCCTTGCCGATCTGTTTCCAAGCCAAAGCAATCTTTTCCGACCTGTTATTAAGCCATTTCATAACAGAATTCAACCCTTTTGCTATTGAAGCCGTTGCAGAGTCAACCTGAAGCCTTATAGAGACTAGTTTGAAGCCTCAGAAAGCCTTTGTTGCCTCCAAGACCTTCTTTGCAAACAAAAAAACTTCATTTTCCAGGTATTCTTAAAGTGCCGAGGCCTGTTCTCAAGCAAGAAAGTAATAATTTAATCGAATTGGAGCTTTGTAGACCACAAAAAAGCTATTGTTGCCTCCCAAACCCTTTCTACAGACTGTAAATCATCTTTTTATAGTATTTCTAAGGGCCTGAGCTTAATTATTAATCACATAGATTAATTAATTGATAAAACTCAAACAAATAATGGCTTCCCAAGGTATTGTAACATTCAATCCCCTGCAACCTCCTGTTGTTGATGTGGAACACACTCCCTTGGTAGACAGAGACTTCAAAATTAGTGACCCTGTCACTAATTTTAACCTCCTTGAGCTCCACATATGGAGCCATGATAAGTCAATTGACCAAGCTGATGATGTTTACCTTTGGGAGTCAAATTTTCCCAAGTATATTGTCCCACAGACCTTCCAGTGTCCAGAGGTTTTCAAACTCTGTCAAACAAGTTATTTGCTTGATCAAAGAGCCCTTGTAACCCCTCGTAAATGTATTTTATTCACCATTATAGCTGAATCAATAAACAAGATGCTACAAATTCAACCTAGGCCCGATGAAACCCCATTGTCTATTGAGACCCTCACTGAATTGTATTTAAAGCTGGACTTCCGCAAGATGTTCCAGATATTCCAAACATTCATTCTCTCATTAGTAGAAACTACCAAGACCAACCCTCCTTATTAAAATTCTATATTTTCTAAGAGAACGAGACATATTTCACCATGTTGTCATTTATTGTGGGTTATTTCACTGATGAGCATGTTGATGCTTCAGTCCTAGGTTTTCTTTCTATTTCTCCCTCCTGGTTCTATATTCAATTTTGCCCAGTACCTTTCCGATACAATCCATGAACAACCAGTTAAATTACCAGAGGAGGGAGTGTTTAAGTATTCATCTGTTATGTTCCACATGTTCTTATACTTACAACCTGAAAGATTTGCCATCAACCTTCAAAAATTGGATGTTGAAGGTAATCCTCAAACAATAATCTTTTGGACTTCATTAATTAGAAAAGATTCCACAGAGATCACATATAAAGACTTCATTGACTCATTCATCTATCCAATTGTCAAAATGTTGAACAACAACATTCAACCAAGAGTCAATGATGAGATAAAAAAGGTCTTGAAGTTATCAGAACACAGTAGGACAGGAGATTGGTATCTTTACCAAAACCACACAGTAATTAGAGTATATGGATATAAACTTACTCCATATAAACTACCCAAATACCTCCCAATGAGGCTATTTTCACTTGAGTATATAGGGCAGATTCTTAACTCTGATGAATCTAACTTTCTATCAGCCAAGAAGAAAACACAGTTTAAAATAAAAAACCAAATTGGTCCCTTCATCTACAATAACATGACTTCTGGTCAACACGCATAAAAGTGTCTTCAGGGGTTTAAGTTCAATGAAAGCTTCAAATGGAATTATGATCCTTTAAGAGTTATCAGCAAGCTAAGAATCAAATTTAAGTTAACCCCTTTTGTCCATGAGTCCAAGCCAGACATTGAGAAATACTCCAATTAGTCTGAATGGTTGGAGAACATTTTAAAAGAGGCAGAGAAGCAAGGTGATACTAGTTCCATCTTGCAAACTCCAGCCCCACTGGATAGGAACTCCAAGAGAGTCAGAGAAGAAGGATCATACTCAACTCAAACCACCACTGAAACAAAATTCAAATTGATCTACAGGAAGAAGCCCAAATTAAATCCTGTAAATGAAAAAGTTGAATCTATTGAGATCATGGAAACTGATACAGTGGTAAAAGATAATGCACCTCCAGCAGTTTTAGAGGAAAGTCACTAGCCTTCAACATCCAATACTCAAATTATTTAGAAACAACATAGTGTTGACGTGTCTTCATCAAGTTAGCCAGCAGATAAAGAACATGATATCATGCAGAAGTACAAAGAAATCAAACAAAAAAATGAGGCATTAAAAGTAGATACTTATGCCCAATACTGGAAACAAACACCAAGTGACCAAAGTAGGTTACTTTTAGCATTTGACTACAAGACCAGGAAGATTCAAATGACCTTCCTACAACCCACAGTGAAACATCCTAAGTCATCAGCATATTATAAGAAGACATCATATGAAGTTCAAGCCAAATATCTTCATCCTATAGACCAAATAGAATTTCATAAGCAAGCTGGTGAAATGTTGTATTCTACCATGACTAATAAAGGCATGAGTGTACAAAAGATTCAAAATACTCTAGAAAACATCATAGGACAGTTAAAGTTAGAAAAATATTCCTCACAAGCCAAAGACAACAAAATTAAATCATTGGAAGAACTGGTCATAGAGGTAGGATATGATCCTAAAAATATCAAAGTTGCAAAAGAACTCATAAAGAAAAAGAATGCAGACATTGCTGCATTAAAGAAACAACACAAATTGCATGCTACTAAACATCCACAGGGCAAAGAAGTATTACAAGATGAGAGCAAAAAAGATGAGATGATGAACCTCATTCTTAAGTTAACTACCCAATCGAAAGAAATGGAAAATGAGATGGATAAGTTAGTGCAAGAGAAAAAGGCCAGTATGGAAGAAATTCCTGTCACTGCTATTCCTACAGTCACTACAACAGTTCCTTCTACTTTAGCAGATTGATTGGCCACATTAGTTCTAGTAGCTACAACACTTCCCACTACATTAGCTACAGAGTCATCTATAGCAACATCACAACCTAATGATGAAGCAGGTAAACTAGTTAAAGAAATGCAAGAAATTTCCATCCAGACTAATGAAATAAATAGACTTAAAGAACAAATCAAAAGTCTAGAGGATGAGAGGATACTAGTACAAACCATGCACAAGAATGAAGTACATAATTCAAACAAATTGTATAAAACAATACAAAAGTAGGAGAAAGAGTTAACATTGAAAGAACCACTTTCCCAAGCCAAGCAACAGCGGTGGGCCAATGTCATTGAATCTGTCAATGATATTTGGCCATCCATTCAATTTATTTATGAACAGAAGGATGTTATCAAAGCAGCAAGTGAAGTCGTTCAGAAAGTAAAGGAAGAACTTGGTAAAAAGCCAGAAGAGGCCAATGAAATCATAAAATTTCTTAATTCCGCAAAAAAAATAGGAAATGGAAGAAATTGGCATTAGTGACAATACATAAACAATTCTTGAAGTCAGAAAGGTGATTTCTAAAAGGAACTTGATGGTACAACTGGAAGAAAAATTTCAAAACATGGAACTTTCCATAACCATATTCATTGTTAAATTTGATATTATGAGGCAAAAAGGCCTGCCAAATCCTCTGGTTATCAATGACAGTTTGATGAAACATGAATATTATGATAAGAAAATCAGAGAAATGGCAAAGGAACAAGCCAACAACTCCTCCATGAAGGGAATGCCTATAGGAAAAATGCTTTATCAGAGTTTTGAGAACCTCTTTTACCTACAACATGAGGTAAAAAATCTTTTCATTAACAAGCCCACTTTTGCGAAGTACACAGAAGCATATGAAATTCTCAGAAGAATGGTGAAAATCAAGTTACCAGATGCAGAAGCTTGGGAGAAACTATGTGATTTACTTTGAAGGATAAAAGTAAACAGGACAATCAAAGTGAAAATAGAACAGGCAATTTAATGTAAAACACAACAGTCAAAGTGAAAATAGGGACATGTTAAAGAGTATCAGATGAAAGACAGAGTTTAAAGTTAAAATAGAGATAAATCAGTAAATATGCAACCAACGTAAATGACACTTGACATCATACAAGGCAGTTAGCATTGAGCAAAAAAAAAAGAGAGAAAGAAGCAAAAGATCAAACAACAAACAAAAAAATTAATAAAAGTAGGGACTACTTGCATTAGTTAGATAACTGTCTCTATCTTCTTGCATGGAGATATTTATTTTTCCTTGAATAATTCCTAAAACAGTTTTAGGATATTTTGTAATAGTTTTTGTATAAATAATTCACAAATCGAAGTATTGTGGGTGGATTGTGGATTGCTAAAACATTTCTATAGTTGTATTGATCTGAACCTGAGGGTTGATTGTACCATTTTCAAGTCAGCAGACTGGATTGAGCAATAAAGGCATTATATTACAGGATTCATGTGTTGCGACACTTCAGTGAAGTAATTTCAATTGTTCTTTGTTATTTTCTAAAGTTTTCACATACTTTCATGTTTTCTGAATCTAAACAATACAACAAGAATATTATTTTAGAACTTGTTTAAAAACACTCTATCTTGAACTGTTAGTCATTTTTATGTTTTCTTCTGATATCCAGATTAGGGAATTCTTAATTGCTCCCTAGTTTCGACTAACCTCTGTCATTTCCCTCATTATCCGGATCTGAGAATCCTTAATTGATCTCCCATCCCAATTGAAACCATTTCATCATCCAGCCTAAAGTTTTAAATTTACTCAACTACCTTGCCCTGTGAACACTTCCCTTTAGAACTTGATTCTTCTATGTTGCTTGATACATTGACTCCATTAGCCTAATGGAAATCAGACCTACATCTATCCATCTGAATTAGTGATTCCACTATGAAACCAAACCAAAATCAAAACTCAATCAATCTTACATAACTAGCCTAAAATCAACTCAAAACAACAAAGTTAAATCATATAGAAAGAGCCCTCTCTGAACATTAGGAAGGCTAGATCCTAAGCTTAAAAGTAGGTTTGTGGTTACCTCTAATATTCTTTAAAACAAAAAGATTAACAACCCTAGGAATTATTGGAGTGATAACGTGTTGATAAAGTTATGGAAGAATTTCATGCAGGTGACTGTGGAGGACACCTTTACTGGAAATCAACCACTGATAAAATATTGAGGGAAGGTTTTTACTAGCCCACTCTTTTTGCAGATGTTAGAAAGTATGTGATCTCCTGTCACAAATGCCAAATATTTGAAGGGGAAAAAAAACTATTACCTTTACCCCTCAAACCCATCTCTATAGAAATGCCATTTCAGCAATGGGGTCTAGACTTCAATGGTGAAATTCACCCACCCTCCTCAGCCCAACATAAATGGATTTTGATAGCCACTGATTATTTCACTAAGTGGATAGAAGCCATTCCTTCTAGACAAGCCACTGATTCTGTTATCATCTCATTCCTTGAAAATAATATATTGTCTAGATTTGGATGCCCTCAAAAGTTCATTACTGATAATGCATCTACTTTCAAATCTAATAAAATGGTTGACTTCTGTAACAAATACTACATTAACCTTGGTCATTCCACTGCCTATTACCCTCAAGGCAATGGAATTTTAGAATCCTCAAATAAAATCCTGGTTAATATTATCAAAAAATTGTTAGAAGACAACAAAAAGACCTGGAACAAAAGGTTAGTTAATGCCTTATGGGTAGGCAGACTAACTACAAAGAAGTCCATTGGTACACCTCCTTACCAACTAGTATATGGAATGGATGTTTTTTTTCCATTCTATTTAGGAGTGCCTGTGATGAATATGATCCAAGAACTGCAAGTAGAAACCAATGATATCCAGAGAAGGATAAATCAAACCATATATTTGCAGCAATCCAGGGAAGAAGTCTATGTCAAATCACAAGTTATCCAAGATAAAATAAAAAATATATATTTGACAAGAAAACAAAGGAAAATGATTTTTACATAGGTGATAAAGTTCTTAAATGGGATTCTAGAAGAGAAGATAAAGGTAAACAAGGTAAATTTGATTTTCTATGGAAAAATCCCTATATCATTTATGGTTACAGAGGTAACAATGCATTCTTTTTGAGAGAGTTAGATGGATTAGATTTTCCAGGAGGACCAGTCAATGGTAGAATGCTGAAGCATTGCTTTTCTCCAGACTAACCATTAGTTCACTTTGTTTACTTTTCTCATTGTACATAACATTGCAAAGCATAGATTGGATCGAATGTTTTTCTTGCAAAGTTGAAACCCAAAGAGAAGGACCTAAGCTTTGAAAGACAAAATATCATAAGTATGAATAAAGCAAAGCTCAGAGAACTGTTCCAAGGCAAGCACAGTCAAATTTTCAAGGCCACTGATCTTAAAGTTCTTGACATTTCACCGGGAAATGCCATCCTCGTGTGGAGCCACTGTTACGGTCCTATAATAATAGGATTCATAATTTTTAATTGACTATGATTAGTCTTGTAATATTGTACATACTTTGCTTTTTGCAAATTGTTTTCCCATATTAAAAAATGTAAGGAGGGTAAGTCCTATAAGAAAAATCAAAGGATTGAAAGAAAAAGATAAAAAAAAGAATATAAAATATGAACGCCAGCAAAAAGAGATAAAAATAGATCCTGAAAGTGAAGCAAATTCAAATGCCACTACTATTTTACTTTACTTTGAAAAATAAGACTGTGTGCAGCTTGTCAAAAAATGCCACAGTCCATGATGGTCAAACAACTTAATCTTGACTCATTTATGTTTTAAATTTCATGTGGATGGTTAGAGAATAAAGATCTAGCCAAACTGTTTAATCTTGGCAGATCAGTAGTTAGGTAGAGAATAATAATGAGCTCAACAGTTTAATCTGAGCCATTGGAAGTCATAAGGATATAATTAGATAGTTTGCTTATAAAAGAAAAATAAAAAGGGTCAGCAAACCTAAATGCACGCGAATAAATGAAGAAAAATTGTTAGGGTAATTGATGGGTAGGCAGAAGTAGTTTTCACAAGGCATGGATAGCAGAAAATGGTCATTTCATATTACTAACTGCCTTCTAAATACATTTCCCTTTTAAAAATACCCCTTCCCCTTCATATTAACTTTTCCCATTACTACATTCATTTTTCATTATAAAAACCCCTTTTCCTTAGTTAAAAAAAGCATATTACCATTGGAAAAATAAAAATCCCTTTACTGATTAACCATTTTTTCAAAAAACCCCTTAAAATACACTTATCCTAAAGTTTTAAATAATTAAAATAATATTGGGTCCCACTAATAAATCCCATCCCAATGTTATTCATTCCTAGTGTATTTTAAATCTCGCACATGTATTAATCCTGTGTTTAACTTTATTATATTAACTCCCATGTATACCCTTAACTCGTATTATAATAACTCCCACTTATATGTATTTCCCCAACCTCTTATGTTAATTTAATATATAGTTTTTTTTTTATTACCCCGCCTATACATATTTTTGGTCCCACTTTCCTCTAACCCCATTGGTTATATATCAAACCCACTTTCATATAATCCTGACCAACATATGTGTTATAAACCATCGCATAACATTAAACCTATACCCCACCTCCTATTAGATCTCCGATGAATTCCATCCTATTTGCCCAACCGTCAGATCTACATTGATCGGATCCAATGACCAATAACCTCTTTCGCATTCCCGATTGAGAAATATTTAACACCACCAAGAGCTTGCGAAATAAGCTGTTTTTGCAACCCCGCTTCATGCTACGTGGCAACTTTTGATTCTATCGCATCCCTCCAACGAATACTACTTACCATCTTTTATCAATGCGAAAACTGCCAAGCTGCTTTAGCCCTGTACGTGAATACCACCCCTCATTTGAATTTGACCCCGTGCATTGAAGATTAACCATTATTGGTTAAAACATAAAGACTGCCCTTTCAAACCTTTTTCACTATTCCATTCCAATTTGCGCAAAAAAGGAGCCTTGCCGACCTGTTTCTGAGCCAAAGCAATCTCTGTTGACCTGTTGTTAAGCCATTTCACAACATAATTCAACCCTTTTGCTACTGAAGCCATTGTAGAGTCAACCTGAAGCCTTATAAAGACTAGGTTGAAGCCTCAGAAAGCCTCTGCTGCCTCCAAGACCTTCTTTGCAAACAGAAAAGCTTCATTTTCCAGGTATTCTTAAAGTGTCAAGGCTTGTTCTTAAGCAATAAAGTAATAATTTAATCAAATTGGAGCTTTGTAGACCACATAAAAGTTATTGTTGCCTCCCAAACCCTTTCTACAAACTGTAAATCATCTTTTCACAGTAGTTCTAAGGGCCTGAGCTTATTTATTGATCACAAAGAGCAATTAATTATTAAAAATCAGACAAATAATGGCTTCCCAAGGTATTTTAACAGTTAATCCCCTGCAGCCTCTTGTTGTTGATGTGGAAAACACTCCCTTAGTAGACAAAGACTTCAAAATTAGTGACCCTGTCACTGATTTTAACCTCCTTGAGCTCCAATGCTGGAGCCATGATAAGTCAATTGACCAAGCTGATGATTTTTACCATTGGGAGTCAAAATTTCCCAAGTATATTGTCCTACAGACCTTCCAGTGTCTGGAGGTTGTAAAATTCTATTAAACCAATTATTTTCTTGATCAAAGAGCCCTTGTAACCCCTGGTAAAGAGATTTTATTCACCATCACAGCTGAATCAATAAACCAGATGTTTCAAATTCAACCTAGGCCTGATGAAACCCCACTATCTATTGAAACCCTCACTAAATTGTATTTAAATCTGGACTTCCCCAAGAGGTTCCAAATATTCCAAACATTCATTCCCTCATCAGTAGAAACTCCCAAGATCAACCCTCCTTATCCAACTTCTATATTTTCCAAGAGAACCAGAGATATTATCACCATGCTGTCATGTATTCTGGGTTATTTCACTGATGAGCATGTTGATGCTTCAGTCCTAGGTTTTCTTTCTATTTTCTCCCCTAGTCAGCCTCCTGATTCTATATTCAAATTTTCCTAGTACCTTTCTGATAAAATCCATGAAAAACTGGTTAAATTACCACAGGAGGGAGTGTTCAAGTATTCATCTGTTCTGTTCCACATTTTCTTATACTTCCAACCTGAAATATTTGCCATCAACCTTCAAAAACTGGATGTTGAAGGTAATCCTTAATTAGTAATATTTTGGACTTCATTAATTAGGAAAGATTCCATAGATTTCACGTATAAAGACTTCATTGACTCATTCATCTATCCAATTATCAACATGCTGAACAACAACATTCAACCAAGAGTCAGTGATGAGATAAAAAAGGTCTTGTAGTTATCATAACACAGTAGGACAGTAGATTGGTATCTTTACCAAAACCACACATAAATTAGAGTATATGGATCTCAACTTACTCCATATAAACTGCCCAAATACCTCCCAATGAGGTTATTTTCACTCGAGTATATCAGGCAGATTCTTAACTCTGATGAAGCTAACTTTCTATCAGCCAAGAAGAAAACACAGTTTAAAATAAAAAACTAGATTGGTCCCTTCATCTGCAATAACAGGACTGGTGGTCAATAGGCAGAAAAGCGTCTTCAGGAATTGAAGTTTAGTGAAAGCTTCAAATGGAATTATGATCCTTTAGGAGTTATCAACAAGCTAAGAATCAAATTTAAGTTAACTCATTTTGTCCATGAGTCCAAGCCAGACATTGAGAAATACTCCAATCAGTCTGAATAGTTGGAGAACACTTTAAAAGAGGCAGAGAAGCAAGGTGATACTAGTTCCATCTTACAAACTCCGGCCCCACCGGATAGGAACTCCAAGAGAGTCAGAGAAGAAGGATCATACACAACTCTAGAAATAAAATTAAAATTGATGTACAAGAAGAAGCCCAAATTAAATCTTGTAAATGAACAAGTTGAAACTATTGAGATCATAGGTACTGATAAAGTGGCCAAAGATAATGCATCTCCAACAGTTTCAGAGGAAACTCACCAGCCTTCAACATCCAATACTTAAATTATTTAGTTGAAGTGTTTTCATCAAGTAAACCATCAGATAAATAACAGGATATCATGTAGAAGTACAAGAAAATCAAACTAAAAAATGAGGCATTAAAAGCAGATACTTATGCCCAATACTGGAAACAAACAACAAGTGACCAAAGCAGGTTACTTTTAACATTTGACTAGAAGACCAGTAAGATGAAGATGACCTACCTACAACCCATAGTGAAACATCCTAAGTCATCAGCAGATTATAAGAAGACATCATATGAATTTCAAGCCAAAAATATTCATCCTATAGACCAAATTGAATTTCATAAGAAAGCTGGTGAAATGTTGTATTCTACCATGAACAATAAAGGCATGACTGTACAAACGCTGCAAAATACTCTAGAAAAAATTAGAGGACAATTAAAGTTAGAAAAGTCTTCCTCACAAGCGAAAGACAACATAATTAAATCACTGGAATAATTGGTCATAGAGGTAGGACATGATCCTAAAAATATCAAAGTTACAGAAGAACTCATAAAGAAAAAGAATGCAGACATTGCTGCATTAAATAAACATCTCAAATTTCCTCCTACTGAACATCCACAAGCCAAAGAAGTATTACAGGATGAAAGGCAAAAATATGAGATGATGAACCTCATTCTTCAGTTAATTACCCAATTGAAATAAATAGAAAATGAGATGAATAAGTTAGTGCAAGAGAAAAAGGCCAGTATTGAAGCAATCCCTGTCACTGCTATTCCTATAATCACTACAACAGTTCCTTGTACTTCAATAGATTCATTGGCCGCATCAGTTCCAGTAGCTACAACACTTCTCACTACATCAACTACAGAGTCATCTACAACAACAACACAATCTAATGATGAAGTAGGTAAACTAGTTAAAGCAATGCAATAAATGTCCATCCAAACTAATGCAATAAATAGACTTAAAGAACAAATCAAAAGTCTAGAGGTTGAGAAGAAACTAGTACAAATCATGTACAAGAATGAAGTAGAGAAGTCAAACAAATTGAATAACACAGTATAGAAGTTGGAGAAAGAGTTAACATTGAAAGAACCACTTGCCCAAGCCAAGCAACAATTGTGGGCCAATATCATGGAATCTGTCAATGATTTTTGGCCATCCATTCAAGTTATTTATGAACAGAAGGATCTTGTCAAAGTAGGAAGTGAAGTCATTCAGAAAGTAAAGGAAGAACTTGGTAAAAAGTCCGAAGAGGCCAATGAAATCATAAAGTTTCTTACTTCCAAGAACAAACAGGAATTGGAAGAAATTGGCATTAGTGACAAGACATAAACAATTCTTGAAGTCAGAAAGGTGATTTCTAAAAGGAACTTGATGGTATAGCTGGAAGAAAAATGTCAGAACATGGAACTTGCCATAATCAGATTCATGGTTAAATTTTATATTATGAGGCAAAAGGGTCTACCAAATCCTCTGGTTATCAATGACAGGTTGATGAAACATGAAGATTATGATAAGAAAATCAGAGAAGTGGCAAAGGAACAAGCCAACAACTCCTCCATGAAGGGAATGCCTACAGGAAAAGTGCTTTATCAGAGTTTTGGGAACCTCTTTTACCTACAACATGAGGTAAAACATCTTTTCATTAACAAGCCCACTTTTGCGAAGTACATAGAAGCAATGAAATTCTCAGAAGAATGGTGAAAATCAAGTTACCAGATGCAGAAGCTTGGGAGAAACTACGTGATTTACTTTGAAGGATAAAAGTAAATAGAATAGTGAAAGAGAAAATAGAACAGGCAGTTTAATGTAAAACATAATAGTTAAAGTGAAAACAGAGACAGGTTAAAGAGTATCAAATGAAAGATAGAGTTTAAAGTTAAAGCAAAGATAAATCAGTAAATATGCAGCCAGCGTAAAGGACACTCAACAACATACAAGACAATCAACATTGAGTAACAACAAAAGAGAGAAAGAAGCAAAAGAGAAAACATCAAACAACAAAATCAATAAAAGCAGGGACAACTTGTATTAGTTAGATAATTGTCTCTATCTTCTTGCATGAAGATATTTATTTTCTTGAATAATTCCTAAAGCAGTTTTAGGATATTTTGTAATAATTTTTGTATAAATACTTCACAAATCGAAGTATTTTGGGTGGATTGTAGATTTCTAAAACATTTCTATAGTTGTATTTACCTGAACCTGAGGGTTGGTTGTACCATTTTCAAGTCAGCAGACTGGATTGAGCAATAAAGGCATTATATTACATGATTCATGTGTTGAGCCACTTCAGTGAAGTACTTTCAATTGTTCTTTGTTATTTTATAAAGTTTTCATATACTTTCATGCTTTCTGAACTAAATGACATAACATGAATATTATTTCAGAACTTTTCTAAAAACACTTTGTCTTGACTATTATTCATTTTTATGTTTTCTTCGGATATCCAGATTAGGGAATTCTTAATTTCTCCCTAGTTTCAACTGACCTCTGTCATTTCCCTCATTATCCAGATTTGAGAATCCTTAATTTCTCTCCCATCCCAATTGAAACCATTTCATCATCCAGCCTAAAGTTCTGAATTTACTCAACTACCTTGCCCTGTGAACACTTCCCTTTAGAACTTGATTCTGATCTGTTGCTTGATACATTGACCCCATTAGCCCAATAGAAAACAGACCTACATCTGTCCATCTGAATAAGTTATTCCACCACCAAACCAAACCAAAATCAAAACTCAATCAATCTTACATAACTAGCATAAAATCAACTCAAAACAATAAAGTTAAATCATATAGAGAGAGCCCTCTCTGAGAATTAGGAAGGCTAGTTCCTAAGCTTAAAAGTAGGTTTGTGGTTACCTCTAATATTCTTTAAAACAAAAAGATTAACAACCCTAGGAATTAATGGAGTGACAACATACTGGCGACCAACTAGGGAATACCAGTTCTCAGTTTTGAAATAAACCTTGAAGCAAATACTTTTACAAATATTTTCACCTTAAGGTTGTTTTAGGGTTGTTAGAGAATATTTTCATTAAAAATTAAAATTCTGGCTTCTAGAAGAACATACTATACCAGGGGTCATCCTGATCCACAACCTACTGTAATAGTTGATGATCCTGACAGCATTTTAAAGAAAAACAAAAAAGTAGAAAGTTTAGGAAGTACAAGTCAATTAATCAAGGCAAATTCACTCCCCAAAGAATTATCAAGTCTACAAGATATTGAATTTGATTTGTCTTTTGAGCACTCTTTTTTTAGAACTAAATATGAAAGTTCAAATTATGATAGTGTAATAGATCCTAATTTCATTCAATTCATTGAAACAAAGAAGGAGATTATTTCACTTGATTCAAATTAACAAGCTCTAGAACCTCTTGATAAAGTTGATAATTTGACTGCAACTTTGCTTAAGGAAATTGATGAAGCCTATTTTCAACATTCTGTTGAATTAGTTGCTTTATTTGCTTATACCCATAAGCCTTCTACCATTCCTTCAGAGTCTATATATTCATATTTATTTAGTACCACTTCATCTATTATATCCACTACAATTCATTCCATTGAATCATTCATCTCCAAGCTTCCTCTTCAACCTAGAGTTTTATTTCCATCTCCAAATACTTCAAGTTCACCTTTTAGCACTGCTGCTACATTTTCTAGTACTTAAACCACATTTCCAAGTACATCTTCCAGTATCCCAAGCTCATCTGCAAGTATTTCAACCTCATCGCCAAGCACCACAAATTTACCTCCTAGCCAAGCTAGAATCTTAGCAATGGTAGCCAGATATGCCCCATTGGTCCTACCAGCCCAATTACATGCCATGCCCCAAGATTTTCAAAGCAAAATATTTTAATTTGATGGAATTGGTCAATACATTGCACAACAACATGTTAAAAAAATGGCTGATTACTTTGAATTGCATGAAATAGATGAAGCTAATGTTCAAATAAGACTGTTTGCCCAAACTTTAGCTGGAGATGTAAAGAAATGGTTTAAAGCTTTACCTGCCAATCATATAGCTGATTTAGAATATTTCCATATATTGTTTATCAATAGATGGTAAGAAAAGAAGATTCCTTTACAAATATTTTCTGAATATGAAAACATTAGAAGAGCTCCTAATGAGTCAGTTCAGGAATATTGTACTAGATTCAACAACATCTATAATGCTATTCCAACAAACATTAAATCCCCACTACATATAGCTTTAATCAAATTACCTGATGGTTTTTATACTGATATGTCATACCAACTGAGAGAAAGAAACCCAGAAACATTATAACAAATGCAAATCAATGCAGTTAGTGTAGAAGCAAATTTGTTAGCTGAAAGAGCGAGAATGAGAAATGAAAGGCGAGTAACTATAAAGGATGAACCATCCACATTAGACACTAAGATAGATAGTTTAACAAAAGATATGGAAAGAATGATGGATAGGTTAGACAATATGGAAAGAAAACCACAGTGGGATAATCAACAACAAGGTCCTCAAATAAGAAATCCCAATTTTAGAAAGAATCCCAACACTGGTAAAACTAGAGGATCAGCACCTGATCAACAAATAAGACCACCTTTCCAAGATAACTATGCTGAAAGTTCTCACTGAAATGAAGAAGATGAAGACACTCAGATTAGCTTAATGGGAATAAATGATGATAATACTATTTTTCTTACACAAGAAGAACATTAATTATACATGCTACAACAAATACAGTTAGAATCTGGAGATTCTTTTGATTATAAGCAAGGTTATGAATTTTCCATTAATGAAGTTCATAAGAAATATAACCTTAGGAGTAAGAAACATTTAGAAATTTCTACTAAGAAAACTTCCCAAAATCAGACCAAGGAAACAGTAGAAGCTCCTACAACCAAAGTACTACAAATTCTCCCTAGAGAAACCCAACAAAACTCTAGTTCAACTTAGAAAAATTCCAGTCCTAATCAGAAAATTTCTAGTCCAAAAATTGCACCGAGTCCTAAAATTGTAGACATTACAGATACTGCTGTTCAAACATCAGCTGATCCTTAAAAATCTGCAACTGATAAAAAATCAGTTGATCCTAAAACAACTACTGCCAAAACTACCACTGCTACTCAAACTGTTCCTAACAAGATAATTGAAAGAAAAATAATGGAAACACAAACAAAAAAACCAACTGTATATAGAGAAGAGAAAAACACTCAAACTGCAGTTAGTAAAGAATAAATCACTAAGTTAGGAAAAACACAAGTACGATTCAACATCCAAATTGAAATTGCCAAACTGAAAATACCAATTCCTTTAACAGAATTGGTAAAACATGAGTTATACAAATCACAAATCACTGAAACACTGAACATAAGTGAAAGAGAAGACTCTATTAATCTAAATAATTACCAACCAGAACTACTATTTGGCCCTGAGGTAAATGGAAAACATCAAGAAGGTGGTGTTCCTCCTTTATACATTAGCTTGAGTATTCATGATCAAATCTTGCACAATGCTATGCTAGATTCAAGAGCCTCCCACAATTTAATGCCAAAAGCTATCATGGAAACATTGAATCTAGATATCACTAGCCCATACAAATATATTTTCTCATTTGATTCCAGTAAAGTTAAATGTCTTAGCCTAATATAAGATTTATGTGTCACTTTAGTCCAATACCCAGGAAAAAGTATAGTCATGGATATTGTAGTTGCTGATATCCATCCAAAGTATGGAATGCTATTATCTCGCTCATGGGGAGAAAAATTACAGGGATCTCTACAGTTAGACATGGCTTATGCCACAATTTCAGTATTTGGTCAACCCAAAAAGATTTACATGGAAACTTTAATGAAATACATGATCAATAGTGCAGAACAACCACAAAAATACCCTATTTATTCTGTACATTATGATATGGATTCTTTCATTTTATGTAATTAAGATTCTAGCATAGATAAAAACACAACATTAAAACAGAAACATAAAGAATTTGACAGTGACAATATATTTTATGAATTAATGTGGCACTTAGATTTTGATGGCTCAATGAACAAATTAGGAGCAGGGGAAAGAGTTTGGATTCATAACATGGAAAATAATCATTCAGAAGGTCATGCCTTTAGATTAAACTTTAAATGTACAAAAAACATGGCAAAGTATGAAGCTTTAATCTTAGGACTGCAGAATGTTAGAAGTATAGGAGGAAAAAGAGTTTCTATCATTAAAACAAATCAGAGGAGAGTATTCTGTGTATAATCCTAGACTAACCCAATAGAGAGAAACAATTTTAGATTTGATTAAATAATTGCTTGAAATTGACTTTGTTGTCATTCCAAGGGAACAAAACATGTAGGCACACAATTTGGCTACTTTTGCTAGCACTTGCAAACTACCTTTTCTGCCAAATCACCAATACATAGTAGAGGTAAAACACATGCCTACCATACCAGACAACTTGAAATATTGGCAGATATTTTCACAGGATGCTCAAATCTACAACTTTATGAATGTTGAGGGAGAATTCCAAAATTGTAACGTAGATACAGATTGTACAATAGATGAGACTAGAGATAGTGAGATAGATATAAATAATTTAGATTTGATCGAACCCACTAAATTCACTCAAGTAGAAATAGATAAACTAGAAAAAGTAGAAATAGAAGAAATAGAAAATGATGATTATGAGATTTTAAACCTTAAGAATAAATTTTCACCTAAGGGATTAGTTCTATTAGAAGATCTTTTTAATTCAAAAGATGTAGCAAGAAAACCAAAAATGGAACCATTAAGATCAGACATAGAAGAATGTAACATAGGAACAGAGTATAAACCTAAGCTTATCAAACTTTCCAAAGCATTACCTCAAGAAGAAAAACTGAAATACATAGCTTTGTTTAAATAATTTCAAGATGTGTTTGCATGGAGTTATGAAGACCTTAAATCTTATGACACCAGCATAATACAATATAAAATACATATCAAAGAAGATCATAAACCATTTAAACAGAAGCTTAGGAGCATAAATCTTGTTCTTATGCATTTGATTAAAAAAGAATTAAAAAGGATGTATGAGACACATATCATTGCACCTATTATATATTCTGATTGGGTTTCAAACTTAGTTCCCGCTAGGAAGAAAACATGGGAAATCAGACATTGTGTTGATTTCCGAAACATAAACAAAGTGTCCCTAAAAGATAACTATCCTCTCCCCAAAATGGATCATATTTTACAGAGGGTGGTAGGATCATCTAGGTCTTCATTGCTCGATGGATTCTCTGGATATAATCAAATCTTAGTTGAATCAGAAGACCAACCAAAGACTGCATTTACTACTCCATGGAGCACTTTCATGTATTTGAAAATGCCTTTTGGATTAGTGAATGCAGGAGCTACATTCCAGAGAGCTATGGACATAGTTTTTTCTAAGGAAATTCATGATTTCCTTGTCATTTATCTAGATGATATAACAATATTCTAAAAACCAGACAATGAACATTTAGATCATCTGAGACAAGTTTTCATTAAATGCAGAAAATTTAGCATTTCCTTGAATCCCAAAAAGACACTCTTTGGACTTAAAGAAGGAAAAATCTTAGGAAACATAATATCAAAATAGGGGATTAGGATAGATCCAGCTAGAATAGAGGAAATTTTGAACACAAGTCATCCCAGAAACATCAAGGAGTTATAGGCATTCATAGGTAAAATTATTTTTCTTAGAAGATTCATTTCTAATTTAGCAGAATTGATTAGAGAATTGAATAACATGTTAAAGAAAGATTCAACACTTAAATGTATAGTAGAGACAAAACAATCATTTGAATCAATCAGAAAAGCCCTTACAAGAACAACAGTCCTACTAAGTCCCGATTTAAAAAAAAAAAATTATTATTTTTTCTTTTGCTTCAGAACATACCATTGCAGCAGTCTTGCTGCAAAAGAATGATCAAGGTTATGAACAACCCATTGTTTTTTTTCAGCAAATCCTTAAGAGATGCAACACTAAAGTACAACATAATGGAAAAACAAGAACTTTCTTTAGTGAAGGCTATTAAAGATTTCAGATTGTACATTTTATACTCACACATCATTGCACATGTCCCAAATTCAGTAGTAAAGGAAATTTTGACTCAGAATGTACCTGATGGTAAGAGAGGCAAATGGATTGCGACGATTTTGGAATATGACATTGAAATTAAGGCCACCAAACTCATTAAAGGCCAAGGTTTAGCCAAACTCAATGCCAAATCTAACTGTCAGGCCTTAGATATAAATTTTAATTTTCAATTAGATGATCAAGAAGAGATGGCGACTCCACAGATCAATGAAGCTTTCTTAGATTCACCTTGGAAAGATCATGGTGGCATTTTATGAAACTGTTTATTGAAATATGAAGTTGATAAAGTTATGGAAGAATTTCATGCAGGTGACTGTGGAGGACACCTTTACTGGAAATAAACTGCTGATAAAATCTTGAGGGTAGGGTTTTACTGGCCCAATATTTTTTCAGATGTTAGAAAGTATGTGACCTCCTGTAACAAATGCCAAATCTTTGAAGGGAAGGAAAACATATTACCTTTACCCCTCAATTCCATCTCCACAGAAATGCCATTTCAGTAATGGGGTCTAGACTTCATTTGTGAAATTCACCCACCCTCCTCAGCCCAACATAAATGGATTTTGACAACCACTGATTATTTCACTAGGTGGATAGAAGAATTCCTTCTACACAAGCCACTGATTCTGTTATCATCTTATTCCTTGAAAACAATATAATGTCTATATTTGGATGCCCTCAAAATTTCATTACTAATAATGCAGCTGCTCTCAAATTTAAGAAAATTATTGACTTCTGTAGCAAATACCACATTAACCTAGGTCATTCCACTTCCTATTACCCTCAAGGTAATGGACTTGCAGAATCCTCAAATAAAAGCCTGGTTAATATCATCAAAAAACTGTTAGAAGACAACAAAAAGACCTGGATCAAAAGGTTAGTTAATGCCTTATGGGAAGACAGACTAACTACAAAGAAGTCCATTGGTACATCTCCTTACCAACTAGTATATGGAATGGATGTTTTTTTTTCCATCCTCTTTAGGAGTGCCAGAGATGAAGATGATCTAAGAACTGCAAGTAGAACCCAATGATATCTAGAGAAGGATAAATCAGACCATATATTTGCAGCAAACTAGGGAAGAAGTCTATGTCAAATCACAAGTTATCCAAGATAAAATCAAAAAAATATTTGACAAGAAAACAAAGGAAGATGATTTTTACATAGGTGATAAAGTTCTTAAATGAGATTCTAGAAGAGAAGAGAAAGGTAAACATGGTAAATTTTATTTTCTATGGAAAGGTCCCTATATCATTTATGGTTATAGAGGTAAAAATGCATACTTTTTGAGAGAGTTAGATGGATCAGATCTGCCAGGAGGATAAGCCAATGGTAGAATGCTGAAGCATTACTTTTCTCAAGAATAAAAATTAGTTCACTTTGTTTACTTTTCTCATTGTACATAACATTGCAAAGCATAGATTGGATTGGATGTTTTTCTTGAAAATTTGAAACCCAAAGAGAAGGCCCTAAGCTTTGAAAGACAAAATATCATAAGTATGAATAAAGCAGAGCTCAGAGAACAGTTCCAAGGCAAGCATAGTCAAAGTTTCAAGGCCACTAATCTTAAAATTCTTGACATTTCACCAAGAAATTCCATCCCCATGTGGAGCCACTGTTAGGGTCTTATAATAATAGGATTGATAATTTTGAATTGACTATGATTAGTCTTGTAATATTGTACATACTTTGATTTCTGCAAATTTTTTTCCCATATTAAAAAATGTAAAGAGGGTAAGTCCTAAAAGTAAAATCAAAGGACTAAAAGAAAAAGATTAAAAAAAAAGAATATAAAATATGAACCCCACTAAAAAGAGATAAAAATAGATCCTGAAAGTGATGCAAATTCAAATGCCACTACTTTTTTACTTTACTTTGCAAAATAAGATTGTGTGCATCTTGTCAAAAAATTTCACAATCCATGATGGTCAAATTGCTTAATCTTGACTCATTCATGTTTTAAATTTCATGTTGATGGTTAGAGAATAAAGATCTAGCAAAAATGTT
Organism: Pinus albicaulis; assembly: GCA_034641835.2. Taxonomy (NCBI): domain Eukaryota; kingdom Viridiplantae; phylum Streptophyta; class Pinopsida; order Pinales; family Pinaceae; genus Pinus; species Pinus albicaulis. The sequence continues at coordinate 2,055 of JAXQQM020078947.1, read as the reverse complement.
TAATCTTGGAAGATCAGTAGTTAGGTAGAGAATAATAATGAGCTCAACAGTTTAATCTGAGCCATTGGAAGTCATAAGGTTAGAATTAGATAGTTTTCTTATAAAAGAAAAATAAAATGGGTCAACAAACCTAAAAGCACCCAAATAAATGAAGAAAAAATGTGAGGGTAAATGATGGGTAGGCAGAAGCAGTTTTCACAAGGCATAGATAGCAGAAAATGGTCATTTCATATTACTAACTTTCTTCTAAATTCATTTCCCTTGTAAAAATACCCCTTCCCCTTCATATTAACTTTTCCCCTTACTACATTCATTTTTCCTTATAAAAACCCCTTTTCCTTAGTTAAAAAAAGCATATTACCTTTGGAAAAGTAAAAATCACTTTACTAATTTCCCTTTTTCAAAATACCCCTTAAAATACACTTATCCTAAAGTTTTAAATAATTAAAATAATATCGGGTCCCACTACTAAATCCCACCTCGATGTTATTCATTCCTAGTGTATTTTAAATCCCGCACATGTATTAATCCTATGTTTAACTTTATTATATTAACTCCCATATATAACTTTAACCCGTATTATAATAACTCCCACTTATATGTATTTCCCCAATCCCTTATGTTAATTTAATATATAGTTTTGTTTTATTACCCCGCCTATACGTATTTTTGGTCCCACTTTCCTCTAACCCCATTGGTTATATATCAAACCCACTTTCATATAATCTCGACCAATGTATGCATTATAACCCATCGCATAACGTTAAACCTGGACCCCACCTCCTATTAGATCTCCGATGAATTCCATCCTATTTTCCCAACCGTCAGATCTACATTGATCGGATCCGATGACCAATAGCCTCTTTCGCATTCTCGATTGAGAAATCTTTAACACCACCAAGAGCTTGCGAAATAAGCTTTTTATCGTAGCCCCGCTCCATGCTACATGGCATCTTTTGATTCTATCACATCCCTCCAACGAATACCGCTTACCAGATTTTATCAATGCGGAAACTGCCAAGCTTCTTTAGCCCTATACAATGAATACCACCCCTCATTTGAATTTGACTCTGCGCATTGAAGATTAACCACTGTTGGTTAAAACATAAAGACCGCCCTTTCAAACCTTTTTCACCATTTTGTTCCGATTTGCGTGAAAAAGGAGCCTTTCCGACCTGTTTCCGAGCCAAAGCAATCTCTGCTGATGTGTTGTTAAGCCATTTCACAACATAATTCAACCCTTTTGCTACTGAAGCCATTGTAGAGTCAACATGAAGCCTTATAAAGACTAGTTTGAAGCCTCAGAAAGCCTCTGTTGCCTCCAAGACCTTCTTTGAAAACATAAAAGCTTCATTTTCTAGGTATTCTTAAAGTGTCGAGGCCTATTCTTAAGCAATAAAGTAATAATTTAATCGAATTGGAGCTTTGTAGACCACATAAAAGCTATTATTGCCTCCCAAACCCTTTTTACATACTGTAAATCATCTTTTCACAATATTTCGAAGGGCCTAAGCTTATTTATTGATTACAGAGAGTAATTGATTGATAAAAATAAAAAAAATAATGGATTCCCAAGGTATTGTAACAGTCAATCCCCTGCAACCTCCTATTGTTGATGTGGAGCACACTCCCTTAACAAAAAGAGACTTGAAAATTAGTGACCCTGTCACCGATTTTAACCTCCTTGAGCTCCACTGTTGGAGCCATGATAAGTCAATTGACCAAGCTGATGATGTTTACCTTTGGGAGTGAAATTTTCCCAAGTATATTTTCCCACAGACCTTCCATTGTCCAGAGGTTATCAAACTCTATCAAACGAGTTATTTTCCTGATTAAAGAGCCCTTGTAACCCCTAGTAAAGAGATTTTATTCACCATCACAACTGAAACAATAAACCAGATGCTGCAAATTAAACCTAGACCTGATGAAACCCCACTGTCTATTGAGACCCTCACTAAATTGTATTTAAAGCTGGACTTCCCCAATAGGTTCTAGATATTCCAAACATTCATTCCTTGATCAGTAGAAGCTCCCAAGACCAACCCTCCTTATCCA